>VXBB01020052.1:0-11762 GCA_013399915.1 Illadopsis cleaveri
TTTTTTTTCTAAAATATATTTTGATATTTCTTAATGAACTAATTTTGATGTGTTTCATATCTGCATAGCTTAACACAATGCTTTAAACAAAAGTCTTCTGTGTTCAGGGGAAAGTGGGCATTCAAAGGTAGTTTATAGATGACTGAATAGGGACTGAGTCTTTCTGGTATGTGGCGTTAACTTGGCACAAGTTAACACCAAAAATATTTGAGCAGTAGGGAAAAATCTAAGTGATGTAGAGGAGAAACTGCCTATTTTTTTTTTTTTTTTTAGGAGAATTTCAGAAGTGAAAAATGCCATGTTTGGTAGTCAGGCAGTGTGTTGAGATGGAGACAAGAATTTGAATGGTCTCTGTCCTCAAGTAACCTGATGAAATTATGGTGGTATTTTAAATAGTGGAAATGGGTACTCCAAAGGGGGAAGTGCTGCAGAAGATGATAGTTACGAATGCTATGAGGTAACATTATGAAAATACTTTGAATGGTGCCTGCTTTTATGTGCTGATGTTGGAGCTTTGCAGATATTTTTCTGTCTGATGAAAGAGATCAGTAGTAGCATAACTATGAATGATACCCCAGAGCTGCAGGTTTGGATTATTCAGCAGCTCAGGGCAGACATGTGTTTGTTGCGTGATTTAGCCCCATTAGAGCTTCACTTGAACTGCCTGAAGGTTACATGTGGCTCAAGAACCACAAATTGGCCATGTCTACATTATGTGATCATAATGGAGCTTTCTGGACTGTATATAAACAGATAGCTCTAACTTGCTCCAATTTTTAAAAATGCTTGAGATTTTTAACAACTGAGATTGATTTTCCCCCATGTTTTCTCTTGAATGCCTCTGAAAACCAATGAAATACATAACAAAACCCAGCAAGATGTAAATAAAAATCAAACACTTGAGTTACTAGGGGGAAGAAAAAAGTCTTCTGTCCATTCTTCGCTGTTATTAGGGAATTTGTGGTTTCTCTTCAGTGTGGGCAAATCTGTTGTGCCCATGGTGAGAGACAAAGTAATTGCTCTTGGCAGCAAGACAGGTTGTTAGAAGTCAGGGTCTCAAAGGTGTAGTGTGAGCAAACTCAAGTGAGTTTTAATCTTAGACAAAATATGTAAAAGTATCAGTTTGCTGTGGCAGGATAGAACCCTGTGGAGTGCATGAAATGAAAGCCAGAAACAGTTCTCTGTGCTGCTACACACAGGCAGTGTAGATGCTCGTGAATTTCATGAGAAGCCACCTAGTCTCCAAAGCCACAACTTCTTTTAGAAAGTTTATTGTTCATTTTAGGAATTCGGCTCCCATAGCTACATTAACAGAGGTTTACACTAACAGTGCCTACTAAATAAAATTATGTTGGCTTGGAACATTTAATTTGACAGGAAGCTCAAACAAGCTCCCTTTATTGCAGCTACAGTGGGATCAGTTATTAGTGTACTTATCTTGTTTTAGGTAGCTCACCATCATAGAGTTTAATATATCTAGCATGATTATTTCAGTGCAAAACTTAAATACTGAATTGAATTTATAATGTAGACTTCCCTTAGGACCTTTCAATGAATGTGCTGGGGTGCCCTGGATAGGTGGAAACAGCAGCATTTTTTCTTCTGCAGGAGGCAGGAAAAATACAGGAGATACTGAAGTTGGTTCTGTCTCTATCTATGAAGATGCTGAGTAAGTGTGGCAAAGCACCACAAATGACAATCCCACCACAGTGCATCCTTCTCAATGCTGTGTCCTGAAAGAAATACTGCAGCTGGCAAGCTTCCAGGTCAAGGCTTTGTTTAAAGTCACAGTAAAATGTTATCACTGAGAACTGTAAAGTAACACTATGGTATGAATCATGTCAAAAACAAGTTTTCTGACACATCATGTTTAAAGTATTTGTGGGGAATTTGAGCCATTGGTTTTGAGAAACACATTTAATTGGAAAAAAAAATCAATAAATTAGGCGAAGCCATTTTCTTTGTATTTTTTTTTAAAGGAAGACAACTGGTTTGAAAAGCTGTGTTGCTTTCCATTTTGTTAATATATAATGGTAATGTAGAGAGATTGACAGTAATAGATTACTTTGGGGGCAAAAACTTGTTTTAGCAAATGATTTCTCAAAAAAAAGTTATTTTGTGTGTGCCAGCTTCAAAGAAAATAATAAAAATGTAATAGTTATTGGATGTTGGGCTGAGAACTATTATTTTTAAATAAAAAAGGTATTGACAACAGGCACGTTAGAAACGGAAAAAGCCTACTGTAGCCAAAGAGTTCAAAGAATGCTGGACATGCTTCTTCAAACTTAGAAGGAGCAGTATATTTGTTCAAAAATAGGCTTGTAGCCTGAATTATTACAGGATTTAGCCCTTTAACCTGCAACTGGGCCGCATGATGAGTGGAAAACTGCTTCTGAGAAATGTCAAGTGCTTTTTTAAATAATAGTGGTAAACTAGTTTGGAGAATATGTGGAATTTGGTATGTTTTTCATAGCAAACTTAAGTTGTGTTCCAAACACTTGGCTGTAGGTTAATTAAATGAGAGGCGTTTTTGATGATCTAGAAAATTCTAAGTAATTTATAGAATACCTAGTGTCCTCAGGTTTGCATTCAGAATGAACTCTTTTAATCTCATAGGATGGGATTTTATGTCTTTAATGGAAATGCTACATATTCCAGAAATATTTTTCATATGCTAGTGGTCACTTATCTTCATGATTAGTGTTGCAATTTTGCCATAAATTGATAACCAGGTGAAGAGCTAAAAATCTGAAGTGCTCATTGGTGACAATATTGCAGCTAATGACTTAATTTTAAACTATACATTTATTTTGCTAAGTCTAATAACTGTTTAGTTGCACTTTATAGTGTTGAGTTATACATTTGTAATTTCAAGAGGTGTTTTCTCAATTTTAATTTTGAACAAGTTTAGAAAACAATTGTGCTGAGAACTAACTTTAGGTGATTAAAATCCAAGATCTTTTCATTCATTCAGTTGTCTCTGTGGCAATACCACTCCTGAACAGAGTGCTTAAGGCACCTCTAATTATCATTGTGTATTGATTTGGTCCTGTGAAGCTACTGTATTTTTCTGTGTTGTGTATAACCCTACTTTATTCTCTTCCAAAAGATAAAGCCATCCAGATTTTTTTTCAATATATACAGCAATGTAGCTGGTAGTGCTTGGCTTTCCACGTTTAATCCTCTTTTTATATGAACTTACAAGGCAATTAATGAATTCCTACAGGAATGAGTCACAAACACAGATGTGTGTGGTACAATGCCCACCTTAGCAAGTACAGTGCAATGGTAGAAAAAAAAAGAGATTGCAGTTTGGGAAATAATTCACATCCTGCTGCTCTTGTGACAATCCTTACCTAACCAAACATTTTATATGTGCATCTGAGAAATTTTTTAAACTAAACTTGGGTATTCCAGTGTGCTTTAAACAGAGGGAACTTCTAAAAGCTGCACAGCAAAATGAGAGAGGTATCACCAGTCCTTTTTCCGTTCTGATTGATTTTCTGTGGCTTACATGCGTAATAGTGAATCATATTTGTGTGGGTTTTATATATAAACTTTTTTTAAAATAGAGGCAGGTAACACTCAGAGCATTACAGTCCACAGTATTAAATTTGTAGTCATTGAAGTCTTTATTCCTTAAGTTAGATATAAAAATAAAACCACAACACCCATCTTAAGTGATATTTAGGAAACCTGAGTTTAAACACAAACCAAAATTACTACTTTTGTCTTGCAGTGATTTATGTGAAACAATGTATCTACAGAGAACTCACAGAAGTCCTAAATTTCTATTAGTGAGTAGAATTTGAAGCTGTTTTTCAGATGGCCCAGTTTCAGAAGCAGACTAAAATTTGGCCTCTTAGTCACTTGATAGTAACTGTTGTATGGCCAAAGCAGATGGACTGCTTGATGTGCAGCAATTTTTCTTGTCTCTCTGATGTCTTGCCCTTAATCTTTCACCACTTGTACACCACATGCAGCAGACAAAGCATCCATCAATGCAGTTCGTCATAACCAGATAAATGAGATCAAAATTCCTGACTTCAGCTCTACTTTATTTGCAAAATTATAATTTTGCTTATAAACAGATGTTGGTGGTTCTTGTTCAAATCTTCTCTTAAAACATTTTGCCCAGCATACTGTATTAAAATCATGCTGTTGTTGTTATTGACACATGCAAGTCACACACTGAGCAGTAATGAAAAGCAGTCCAATCAATTTTGAATTTTTCATGCTGTCATAATTGTAATTATATTCTTTGCATCATACAAGTGAAATTGGAATAAATCAGATCCTTACTGGGTTGAATATTATAGACAGTTTCTATTCCTCTATTTTTTTTCTTTTTGAGTGTTTCTCAAACATCTTGTCTAACAGATTTGACAGAAATAGCAACACATTCACTTTTTCATTAGCAACAGATTCTCTTGTTAAATAGTTTGAAAATTTAATAATACAGAGCTTAGATCCACTGTCCTTATATAGCAAATGTTGTGGGTAGCTCTCAATCTTCAAAAACAGTTTTATATGTGAATGTATTTGAACATCCTTCCACATGCATTTGTGGTGTAAGTGCATCTACCCAGTCAAGACAGAATTTTTTCTTTCTAACTCTCCTCTTATTCAGTACACAAAGATGATGATAGTTTATAATTTTATTAATTTTAACTCTTCTCATCGCTTCGGTATCCATCTCAGTATTATGACAGATGTGTGATAATCTGAGACTGGCTCCCTTTCTGTTGAGTCTTTCTCCTCTAGTGAGGAGATCTATCTGTGTGAAAGCTGAACTGATGCTTGGCTGTTACAATGAGTAGAGAGTTCTCTTTCTGCTTCATCCTGGCCCTCTGTGTTCTTCCATGGGGTTTGAACAACTTTATGTATGGCAGAGTGTTTTCAGTGCCTTGCTGGTAAAGGATTCTCTGGGATTCAGAAAGGTAGAACCAAAGCATTGCTGATGTCTTACAATATTTTGTGTAATGCCAACAAGGTAACTGATCATGGACTTATGGAACTAGTACTTCAATTTGCACAATTAAAGTTCAAAATATGATTTTTTTTCATGAATGGGAATGGATTTAAGATTATGATTTCTGATATTCAGTATTACTGGTTTAAGGTCATCTTTAGTTTTTAGTCAAAGTATCTTAGAAATTTTGATTTTACAATGACCTAGAAACAGTGCCATAACAAAATACTTTTTTTGGAGAACAAAGATCCTTTGTTCTGTTCACTTGAACATTAGACTTCACATGAAACTGTCCTGCTGCAGTATTGTACGTGCAATATTGTTTCATTCAATGATTGCATCAATATCTCTCATAAGACTGAGCTCCCCTGTAATCAGAAAGCAATCACGTAAATAAAACTGCAGCATGGGCAATACCAAAGATTATGCATTCTTTGCATCTGAAGAAGAGCCTGCTGGAGGTCATGCACATTTTTATAAGGCATTGTAATGTAAGACATGCACAGAAACAGTTTTGTATTTGGAAAAGTGGTTCAGCAGTTTCTGCTCACATGGAGGACTCGATACCGCCTAAAATAATTTTGACTACGTGGGATTTATTTCTTGGCTATCACTTAAAAATTAAACTCAATAGCTTAAAAATTAAACTCACTAGTCTCACTACAAGATCTTGTACAGATGTGTGCTGCACTTAAGACTCTTTCAGAATCTTCCTCAGATCTTTTTGTTTCCAAAATTTTCTTTGGAGAGTGACCTGAGGTGGTGCCTGGTTCACTTCACCCTAATATGCTCAACATGGGGAAAGAATCCAGTCAAGTAAATGGGCAAAGCTTTCTTTGGACTTGCCTAAAAATCCTCATACTGAGGGCATATGTTGGATGGAGAGTTATTCATATTAGTTTCCTCAAATGTTTGGTTTTTCAAAAAAAAGTAAAGAATTAAACCACAAAAAAGAATTTAAATACCTTTAAGACTTCTTCTGTCACGGCTTTCAATTGAGAACCCTAAAATATTAAAGGGTTTGATTATGTTGCAATTTTTGAATATATTTTCTAGCATTAAACTTAATTTTTGTTCTTGAAGAGATAGGTCAGCATAACTAAAAATTGCTACCCTTGATCACTTTGTATATGGGTTAAAAATTTTTCTCCAAAAGGTAAGTAATATTGACAGTTTTGAGTATATTCCTGTAATCATCTCTCATAGATCTTCTGATAGGCTATTCATAATTTTATTTTAGAGTTATTTTGTCTTAAAACACAAATATTTGGAACGTATAGCTCACTCTTCTGACTCTTAAAGTATGCTCAAAAAAGGAAAGCTGAAGTACTGTCCTCTTGATGTCTCAAAGCCAGAAACTTTGTACAGTGCCCATTAAAGGGCACCTGGCATCCAAAGGAAATGAGGAAAGGTGGGAGGATTCAGTCTGTAATTGGATACTGAACTGGTAAAACTTTAGTTGTGTTTAAAACTGAAATATTTTGTTCCACTGCTATTTTTTTGATGTCTCAAACACGGCTGGTTGTAGACCTCTAGAGTGCCGGACTCTTTGGGACTCAGTGTGCCCAGAATATGTTCTCTCAGACTGGTACCAGATGCCAATACCTTTCTGACTTGTCCTGTTTCATACTAAAAGGTCCAAGTTGTTCAGCTGCCTTTAAGTATTCCCATTCTGCAAAAACATTCAGTTCCTTGCCCTTGTGTTAGTAGGACTGGGATGCCTGATAGCACCAGTGCTGTTTTGTCTGGCAGTTATGTAGTGAGGCATTTAACTTGACCAAAGTTTGGTTGGGTCTGTGTAGGTCAGTTCATTGCCTCTTTTCTCCTCTGTGACTGTAGGGGAGAGCATGATTTTGGGGAGAGACAGAATCCTTGTCCAAATGTGCTTGGTACACAGGATGAAGTGTAGGGGGCAGATCTCCAGCTGAGGATTTGCTCATTGGAATCTTGATGATATACAGACAACTTTGCTGATACTTTTGGGTTTTCTTTGATCCAAATTCTTAGCTCATGAGACATCAACACTTATTTTTCATTTTCACATCAACTGTTATGTTTTCACTCCAACTCTCTGACAGCTTTAGACTGTCTGGTTATGCTATAGGAGGAATGAAAATAACAGCTTTATCATGGACAGAATATCACTGGTACTGTCTCCTACTGCTTTTCCTGTTTCTTTTGGAATGGAGGACCTATTTCAATGGTTTGTACGAGGTTGATGGGCCCCAGATATCTTTGGGGAATTAATAATAAAACACAGAAAATATAACTTGTCTTGGAAACTTAGGAGAGAGCTGTTTTATTATATGAAAGGGATGCCTTCTCCTGTAAATTTGAATCCTTCTCTCTTGCTGTATTAAAGTAGATTTGCTCAGAGCTATAGGAGGAATTGCATTTGTAACATAAATTAAAATAGACTGATTTAAAGTGCATGAAACCTTTTTATAATTTTTACCAGAAAAGGAATGAAAGATGTTTCTGCATACTTTTAATTTTCTTTTACATGCTGGAACATTATAATTTTATGAGCATTCATGAAGCTGTATTTTGCTTATTGTTACTTTCTAGTAGAAGTTTGGCTGAAATAAACAGTAGTGCCATTCGGGCTATAAACAGATCAAAGATTTAAGAACTGGTCTGCTGCATCTATTTAATAGCTGTACAGCTAGTTAAAAGCTATAAAACTCTTGGAATGAATTAGGTTTTATAGAACTTATTTGAACATATTCTCCACGTTCTGTGGATGAGGAAGTGCTTTTAGTCAGTTAGGAGTCCATTCCATTTAGAAATGGAGCAGAATGGCAAAAAGTCTTTTGGATGTAGTCAGTGCCCCTGGATCTCAAGTGCAAAACAGTCAACGTATCGTGTTGCAAAAGGTTATCAATAAGTTTGCCAAACTAACCAAGGGAAAACTGGTAGTTTTACTAGGCATAAAAGGCTTTAGTCAGAGGTCTCACTGTTTAGGTAAATTTCTAAAGGTTTGTTTACAATTCCTCTATCTGTACATGTTCAGCATATATAAAATATTTCTTAATGATTTAAAGGAACATGGTCTAAAAAATGCTTATTGAAAACCAATTTGCTTAGAAAGTGTTTCTGGAGGTGGGAGGTGTAAAGAAGCTTTTGAAGCTTTGAAAATCATACCAGATGAGGAAAATGGAACTTGAGGTGCTGTGATGAGGGGTATCTGTATACAGCACTGTGGATAGGCTAAGCAGCCTGTGTGGGCCATTCCAGTAATTAAACTTAACTGTGTCTAAATATGGATCAGTACAGAAGCAGTTCATGTAGATATCTCTGCTCAGCACTGTGTTGTTCTGCCTCTCATGAAAAGGAATGGATGGCTTGTGCTGAGCTATGAATGTCTTGTTCAGGAGCCTAATAATTTCCTGTGTGGAAAAACTTAAAATATTTGGTATTTCACGTGTAGGAATACTGATTTTTCTGGTTAGTAAAGCTACTGTGTCTAACTGTTCTCAGTCAGTGTGGATGTTTCAGTGATGCAGTGCTTTCCAGCCTGACTCTCCTGTGGAATTTTATGTTAAAAAGGGCAAATAAGATGTTATGAAATGTTTTTCATAGTAAACTTGGACTTTTTTGTGTTGGAACCACACAAAATAATTGTTCGTATAAAGAGGGTTGTTTTGTGAAAGTGAGTTTTACATTTTGTAACTTGAGGGTTCAAATGGCATAACTTCCACACCATGAGAGGAGTTTTCTTGATTTTCAGTGAGCAGGAGTGTTTGCCTCTTACAGCTGTTAAACTAAACCAGTGCATGTAAAGGCTTTGTGTTGATTGTTTCCACTGTTGTTAGTGTGAAGGGCCTTGAAGGAGAAAGCTCTTTCGCAGATAGCAAGCCACAGTAAGAAGTTTTAGCATTGCCTTTATTTGCAGAACAGTCTGGTTTGCTAGTACTTTTTTTTTTTTGTCTTCCTCAAGCTAGATTCACTAGAAACTAAATGCAAGGCTTTGTAAATCACAGTGATGTGTTACTGTTTACAACTTGTATTCTTGTGAAGCCAGGCAATATTTCACTGTTTAAGAGCTCTCTACTTTTCCATTTGTAAGACAATAATTTTAGTACAAAATAGGGATCTGTGACTTTGAGTTATCTGTCTCTTTTTTACAGGATAGGTGCCTTTTGCTAACGAGAAGCTGGGGGTTTTAATTGTGCTTATTGGTTCTTTTTGAATGTTGTCTGTCAGATTTCATGGTGACTTATTTCTTCCAAGGAAGGCAGTCCACAATTCAGTGTCTCCATACAGGACTGCAAACAGGACTGTACTTAATTTCTGTACTGAGCCCAATTTGGTAGCCAAACACTTGCTTTAATTGTTTATTTCATACTTAATAGATGAATAGTATATTTTCAAGGCAGTGTCATCTAGATCTGAGTGAACTATGATATATAGCACTTGTTTAGGATATAAAACTGAAGACTGTGGGTCTGAGATCCCATTTAGATTTCTAGTAAAGATTAAAACATCCATCTTGAAACTTCTATCTTGACTGGGCTTTGTTCTACAAATTATCTGAAGAAATAATACTGAAGATAATTACATTTCCTACAGCTGTTTCTTTAAAGATTATCCAAATGCATTAGCGCACCTGTAAAACTACATAAAATTAAGTTAAATATGCTGCAACTAATATATATTTCCCCACTTAAGACAAAGTGCAGAAGACAATAGAAATGGAAAACCAGTGCATTCTGGCTCTCGATGAAAATGCTGCTGTTGAACTGTTTCCAGAACAACATGTACTTGGATCAGTATTAAAGAGAAGTATTGTGCATGTCTAAGCCAAATGACCTAGTGCATTGATAGTGCAGAGCATATTTCACAGTTACATAAAGACCTAAACTGGGTTTTTTTTTCAGTCTACAAAACAAGTAAATTAGAATTTAAGCTAAAAGTAAAGGAAAGCTGTCTGCCTTAAGTACTTTTGTTCTGAAATTGACCTCAGTAGCTGCCATATTATTATTAGAGGGAAGCATGCTACTAACTTAATGATTCCAGGAAACAAGGTATGTGACATGCTCCTCTATTTGACATTAAAGATCCCCTCAAAGCTGCACTGTTATACTCACTCTGCCTTTAGGTAAAAATGTCAATAGGCTCCCACTTTATTTCAGTTCTTAAAGTAATATTTAGCAATGATCAGGTCTTTCCTGCATTATAATGAATATCAATAAGAAGATCATTGCAATTACTGGCAACAGGAAATATTTTTCAAGGAAGTGAAAAAGACTATTGTCTCATTTCTGCTTTCATTTCACTTATCTACATCTTTCACATTGCTTTGCTTGTTTTAATTTCCTTTCTCTGTCAACCACTATTTTTGCTCTGTGCTCATGCATGCAGTGGTTTGTCAAAGACTGCTTTAGTCTGTATGAGTCATTGAAGAATCTTGTGGAAGAAGTTAAACACTTATGTCACCAATAAAAGAACATGAAATTTCATACCTTCTTTTAAAGAAGGCTGTTAATAAATGAGCACAATGTTGATGTCAGTAGAGGAACTGAATCACCCATTTTGTACTTTAGCACTAGATTTTTGTACTACTGTAAGTTTAACTAACGACCTATAACTTAAAACATTAGTAATTGAAAATGTTTTCTTTTACAATGAAAAAATGAGGAAAAATGGGAAGAGTAAGGGTGACATCATTAAACATCTATATATGTAGTAGTGCTTGTCACAAAAAAAAAAAAGGTCAAACACCAATATGATCTAGATAATTTAAAGTCTTGAAAGTGTTACCTGGATGTGTAGAAATGTGTAGAGAACTTGTTATTTTGTGCAGATCTACCACAAACAGGTTAGAAAGACTTCAGGTCTGCTCACAAACATAGCAGTCACATTTGTCACAACATCAGGGTGTCTTGATAAATTGGTATCAGTGATGCCACATTTTGGCCACATCTTTACTCTAGGCAAGTATTTGTTTACTGACAGCATTTTCACCTTATTTTTCTTTGCTTTCCTTTTGGTTTTCCTTCTGTGTTTTTTTTTATAGTTCTGAGTGAAAGTATGATAAATGATTTGAAGTATTAAAAGTCCCTTTTATTTTTGCTTGACATGACACTTAAGCAGTCTTCTCAAGCAATAATTCTTAAAATCTTACATCCTAGGGTAGTGTTTCGTTTTAGTTGGTAGTTTGACATGAAACATTTACAAAATAATGTTTTTAAAATGCAATAAGCTTTTGGGCAATACTCTCAACTAGGTTCACCCGAAGAAGGGATTGTTTTCAACATTAACACTGGAGGATAATAAAAATGAGGCGTTTTTACACATTTTATTCCTTTCTATTGTCCTGTCTTAATTCCCCCATTTGTTTTCTATTAATGATCTAAAGCAACCTTTCCCTGACTCAAAACAATCTTGAGCTTTAACTCTCTGGCTCTGACAAGAAATAGGAAGCAAACTGTTCAGCTTTCACTGTTCTAAATAGTCCCCCAAAAGCNAGCTTTCACTGTTCTAAATAGTCCCCAAAAAGCACCACAAGTGCATTTTGAAATATGACTTACTGCTTTGTCAACACACAGGATTTTGTTATTATAATTTCAAATGTTAAAGCAATATTTTTGTTAATCTTTTGTCTTCTTTTCTCACTCATATTATCTGCTAATATTTTGTAGAGAAACAATGCAAACAAGAAATATTTAATTTTTACTGAGGTTTAAACTTTTGGAATGTCTCAGAAGTCTAAGTGATAGTCTTTGTTATATGTCTTCTTGAAACTGTCTGGAATGCTTGGTGACCTGTCACTATAACTACATTTAAT
>VXBB01020063.1:0-46621 GCA_013399915.1 Illadopsis cleaveri
TCCCGCATGAAGAAAGTAGAGTCTTGGCTGACTTACTACAATAAGGATCTGATCTTTTTGAAATGCCTGACTGAGCAGAATGCCCAGAAGAGGAATTATCCCCCTTGCAGAACTGACCTGGAAGGTTGCTACAAGCATAGAGTCCTCAGAGTGGAGTCCTGGAGCTGTCCTAGGACTATTTGCTGTATTCCTTCATAAGGAGTGAGAGCCAGAGCTTTCCTCTTCTACTTCAAAATCAAAGATTAATATCATTGATAAGAAGAAAGAAAGGGAAGATGTTATCTTCTTGTCTAGTAGGAGAATCCTTTCCTCCTTCCTCCAAATCAATTCTAAATATACTTAAGGTGAAGAAAAAAGAGGAAGGAAAACCAAAAGAAACCAGAATATAGCCAACCTTTTTAATTAGAGTATATTGTACTTCCAAACTGGATACACTAGAAATTGGCAATGCAACATAAGATGCAAAGAAATATACCAGTTACTGTCAAAATGACCCTGTACAGCCTTATAATGCAAAAAGCTTTATACAATACAAATTTTATTAATGTACACAAACCTTGACAGAATGATATTTGAACATAATACAAGTTTAAAAAAAAAAAAAAGAAAGAAAAAAGTGCTGAGAACTTTAACTGAATTACTGAAAGGAAAAACACGCCAGCTTTCATTAAAGAATGCATAGTGAAAACCAGTATGAAATTACCTTTATGGTGGGGGGAATTTATCAGAACTGTTGGTCATTAATCAGTAGGGAGAACCTCTGGAGAACATTCCTGTCTTTAGTATTGAACTGCAAACAAATTATTTTAATATGCAAGAGCTCTGATAAATAGTGTATTTTTTTTTCTTAAAAAAATAAAAACCTCCTAACACACTTTTCCTTACAGAGAAAACTTCTATAACTTGCCAGAAAGAATGAGTTTATCCTTTCCAAAGTGCTAAACAAATATCCCAGGTACACTAAACTTAGCCAGGTCAGATAGTGGTGCAGTGGAACATGGTCAAAACACGTGGCGGTTGCATGTGGGGAGCTCATTCTTGGAAGTTCCAGCCCCATTTAAATGGCCATTTGGTTTAGGTACAGTGGCCTAGTGTTACAACCTTCCTCCTCCTTCTTCCTCCTGTGCAGCTGTTCTTACCTGTAGTTGGTGTGAAAAACAAGCTTTTTGATTTGGGAGTGTTTGGTTTTCTGTGGTGTGGTCAGAGATGTGTGGAGTGTTTCACAGAACTGGTAGAGCTGCTGGACACAGATTGCAGATTTCATGCTGTTGAGATAGTAATTATTTTATGCTCTGAGTACTTACCAACACAGTATTTTCTATTTTGTCTGTACTCCCAGAGAGGAGCAGGAGCTCTGATGGAGCGTGGAGAGCAGGGCCCTGAGTTAGGTAAGTTGTTTACAGAGGTTTACACGCAGTTTGGAGCAGGTGGGTTTTCTTCACTGCATAGACAAAACTGCCAGGTGCTCATTAGAACCAAAACTGCTGGAATGTGAACAAATGGTGAGACTTCTCTGTCCTGTCATTAATAATGCCAAATGATAACCTGCTCTGATTTTGGATGTTTCCCCCTTCTAACTAGCTTCCAGTATGGTAGCAGGAGTGTGCAGATTAGGAAGTCCTCCACAAACAGGAATAATTTGGTCATGACAGTGGAGAATGTTTGGCCATCTCAGTACAAAACAAACGTAGGAATCTTGCAAATAGGTTAGAGTGATGCAAGTTTTGCATCCAGAAAGTCTTTCTACACAAGCTTCATTTAAGAACTAATGAAGATTGAGTTACATTTCTGCTTGTCCATATGGCCAAGAGCCCTTGCGGACAAGAAATGCCTTCCTGAACTGGGTTGTTGCTTATCTGCTGTCACAAACAAGGGGTGGTTTGATCCCCCCCATTCCACAACAACCTGCAGAGGAAGTTCCTTCAGGACAGCACCAGGGTGGGTAGATAGCATGAAAGATGGGACTCAGGGCACCTCCTACAGTGGCTTGGCCAAGGGACAGGGAGGGGACTGTGGCAAAAGCTAGGTCAGACAGTTCTAATAGCCGGTAAAAGACAGCCAGATTCAAACCCAAGAGACACCATGGAAAACAATAATTCAGTATGAAGGCATTCCTGCACGTCACATGATCATTTTGAAATGCTTCACATTTTATACTTCCAATTTTAAAACAGAGTGCTTTTAATCCCAATCTTTCTTCCCAAATACTAAGTTGTCTAAGGAACAGAAATCAATTAACAGTCAGTTAGCTTCTCTTGCATTAAAATCACTCTTGGCATTTTGAGATTAACAAAGGTTATACAACCAATCTGCATTTGCTTCTTCCTGCAATAAAGTGCTACATATAACATGTCATTTTAATGACCACAAGTAGGAGCATTAAATAAGTACAAAGTTAGCTTCCTAGCAGGACACACTCTATCTGCCATCAACAGAAAGGAATAAAGTATTACTGATGACATGGAGGGGAGCGAGAGGACTGTTAAATTTGCAAGTACAATTGAAATACTGAGGGTATAAAAGAGAACTTTATGGTTCCAAAAACATCTTTTTATAGCTTTATATTTCAAAGAAGTTACTGGTACCTTTTCAAATAAACAGTCTTATTAACTTCAGCCCACAATTTGTTTTTTCCTTTTTTTTTTTGCAAGTGAGAAACAAACTAGTGCAAGACTAAAGCACTGTGCAAAACTGCCTTTTTTTTAGTCTGAGTATTTATACCCAGAATTTATCCATACCCTTTTTAAATCCCCTTGCTGGATTTTTTTCCCACCATAGAATTCTAGTTATACAAGTTGTTCCTGCAAACTAAAAGGTAACCACTGCATAATACAGTATATATATAATATTTATATGCCCGTTTAAAACAAAAGATGTATGCTGTGGCCCAGAGGCAGGTGTTTATCACACCTGTGTAAGAGCTGAGAATTGGGCCTGCTGTGTGGGTGTGTAGGCTGCACACACTGCATGTGTGTGTGGACATACACACTCTTGTCATTGTCATGCTCTCATCCTGCAGTGCTGAAAGCAACTTCTTTTCCTCACCAGTTCTACCCCAAATCCTCAAACCTGGACAGCTGAACACAAGGCATCAAACAAGTAAAGGAAGCTGCAAACAGCACTGAAATAATGCACCAGTTCTCCCCCTGCCCCACCCCAAACATCGCTCCTACAGCTGCACCGTTCAGAGGGAGGCGGGGGGCAGGAGGAACGAGTGTGGAAAAGGAGAAAAGAAAGATGATGGAATAAGCCAATCCAAGGGATGTGCAAAAGCAATGTCATGGCACACTACAGGCAGCCTCTCTCCCACACACCCGCACGCACACAAAGCCCAAAAATAAAATGCATCAATATGTCATCTTACAAGTGCTGATTGCCAATAAGGACACTCTTTTTTTTTTTTTTCAGCTTAACAAGACAAAATAGTTTCTTAGATAAGAGTACTGGGAACATGCCTCTGAAGGTAGAAGTATGCAGTAGGTCACCTCTTGGAGATTTAATAAAGCAGCTTTCATGTCAATGCAATAAGTATACACACAGAGCCATTTGCTAAACCTTACTAATGATATAGTACAAGTGTTCGTTACCTCTTGGGGCTACGTTTTGCAGCAATGTATAACCTGCTGGGTCTGTTGGGGGATTTTTGGTACAGAATGCAACTGCCCTCAGACAGTTTCTGCCCTTTCTGTTAGTCCAAGGTAGGCAAGGAAGGAGTGTTTGGGTGAAGAGGCACCTCCTGGTGCAGTCTGAGGTCTGGGTGGATGGAATGTGAGATCGTAGTGGTTTTTGGGGAAAAACATCGTTAAAGGAATAAGGTGGGCAAACTCTGAGTTCCAGTATTTATCAAAGCACAGGGAAGTGCCGTTGATGGCCAAGGCTTTCACTGCCAGGTTCGGCTCTGCCCCGCTGCCGTGTGCAGCTGACATAGCTACTGTTTGCAGAGCCTGGGAGGCAGACATGACTGAGAGGGGTGACAGAAGGTTCCTGGAGCTGCTCACTGGTAGGAGCGGACTGGTTTCCTTGGAGGTTGAATACTGGCCCTTCTTCTCCTCTTCGGAGCAGTCCCCATTCTGGTGCTTCTTCACGTGGCGGCTGAAGACAAAAGGGTGGGTAGTCTTGAACAGGCACTCGTCGCAGCTGAAGGTCTGGCGTGGAGCGTGCTTCAGTTTCTTGTGCAAGTTGAGATTGTCTTTGCGTTTGCAGCTGTAGCTGCACTGGTCACAGTGAAAAGGGCGCTCGCCGGTGTGGACACGCACGTGCTCGATCAGCTTGTTGGCCGTCTTGGACAGGTAGCCACACTGGTCACACTTGTAATGGTTGCCAAGGCGGTGCTCTCGGATGTGCATCTCCAGCTCCAGCTGGTTGGCTTTCACTGTCTGGCAGATCCGACACTTGTACTCCATCTTGTAGTGAGTCTTCAGGTGGCACTCCATGGCTGCGGGGCGGTTCGTGGAGTAGATGCAGAACGGGCACCTGGCAACACAGCAAGGAAGGGCGGGGACAAAGAGAAGAGGAGTCACTCAGCTGGCAAACCTGTGTTCCTGCTTTCACCCTGGCACTCAGCCCCTTTCTGACCTACTAAGGAGGAGAAAAAGGCACTCCATTCTCCCTGGGAAGCCTCTTTCCAGTATTTGGTTCACCTTGACACATCTCTGCTTAGAGGAGGTTTGCCCATTTAATGGCATTCCTACGAAAACACTGGTTCACTCAGAAGGAGCATCCCTTTAACCTTCTGGCTTACCTTGATGGGGTCTTCCCCCAAAGCAGGCCGGGGAGTGCTGGGTGGGTGACTGATGCACAGGTACTTTGTGTAACGATTCCTAGTGTTTGCACGAAGTCACTTTGGCCATTTTTTCCATTAAGAAGTGGTTTAAAGTGAGTGTTTACAGATGAGTATGAAAACAGCTGTTTAAGTAAAGATGGAATAAACTTGTAATACCACACGTACAGCAAAAGCTTAGGAATTCCCTTTTCTGTGACCTTGAACAATAACCTTGCTGGCTATCCTGCTAGGAGGAGCTGAAAGCCAAGCTGCTAGGATGATTTGTAGGGACTCCCATTTCTGGGAGATGAGCTAACCATGTGAAAGGGGACATGTGCTTGGCAGTGTTTGCCTACAGCCACCTCTGCCATGGCAGGAATTGCTCCTGTGTAGGAACAGGATGTGGGTTCTGCTTCCTCACAGCAGCAAGCGTCCGGCCTGGGGTGGACGTGGCAAAGGGCCTCACCCCAGTTCTTGAGCCAGGAGGGGCTGAGAAGGGTAGAGGAGGGAATCATGAAAGTTTGGACAGAAGCCTGAGCTGCATGCTGAACAAGCCTGGCCACCCACCAAACCCAAAACACACCCACTGTTGCTTGGTGCAGCTGAGAGGAAGTTGGTGGGAACAGCTCCCTGCCAGGGATCTCTGCTGTATTGAACCAAGCACGCACCTTCCACACGGAACTGGTGAGCTCAGAGAGCAGGGCTGGATAAAAATTTACAACTAAGGCAGCTGGCTACTGTCTTCCAACATCCCTAGCTACCACACTTCTGCATCCAATGTTTGGCAGGCCTGCTAATTGTGTTCTGGCACTTTGCATAATTTCTAAGCTGAGATTCTATCCTTATGTGTGTTTTCCTTGCTACATCTGGTTGCAGGTACAGGTATAATATTATTCTACAGTTTAATCAAAAGATTTTTGAGGAAAGTGAGTAATAATAGGAGGACAAAGAGATACTAAAACACCTGGACACATTTCCTGATGCACATCAAGTACTCTGATCCAGAGAGGGAGCCTGTCACTGAGGCTTCTAATGTGATTATCTCTTTCACCAGAGCACTTGGCTGTCAATGCACACATACCTCTCCTGGGCTGGGTGCTCTCTGGATCAGAATCTCAGATTTTGACCTGGAGCTGGAAGAATCATGTTTTTTTTTCTCTTCCCCCACAGCAAACAGGAGACAGAAAAATACAATTTACTTAGATCTCTTCAGGCTCTTCTGGATGCCTTAAAAAAAAATAAATCAGAGCTTTTTCTTAGATGCAGCTTTCAAAGAACCTAATTATTACTTGAGTTGGGCAGGAATACAGACTGAGAAACCCATTCTGTGGGGAAGACTTGAGTCATATTATGGTCATAGTTTTTCCTGGGTAAATAGAACAGATTTTACACAGCTTAAACCAAATGTGCATTAGACAACTGGTCTGTATGTCCAAGGCAGACATCCCGTTGTTCTGACACACTGCTTGTTTCTCAGTCTGGTCTTCTTCCCAGATTCAGTCATCTCATCTCAAGTGACCACAGATCCCAGTCTGTGGAACTACTGAGCTGGAGACCAGAGGCTGCCTGGCAAACAGGACCAGTTTTCCAAAGCTGCAGCACAGACTGAGGGAGCTGCCCGCGGTGAAGCTGAACGCGGTGCGCTCCTTCCGTCCCAGCCACAGCGCACCACAAACACTCAGCAAGAGAAGCTGGGAGCTGGTCTGCTTAGCAAGAGAAGCTGGGAGCCCTGTGCTGAACCCTAGCTCGGCTCCAAGTGGTCCCAGCCTTTTTTCCTGCAGCAGCTGGACCAGAGAGAGACCAGGGACATGCCTCTTTCATAACATCACCCTGCCTGCCCAGAGAGCAAGCATATGGCCCCAGCAGTCCCTCCTTCCCTCAGGGGTCTGACTGTGACATAAGGGCATGCTCATTCTCTAGAAACACTGCTCTGCACCAAAAGACCTTAAAGGACACCACCACAGCCAAAACCAAAGGGCTTTTATCTTAAAAGACCATATTACTCTTTACCTGTTAATTTATACAATAGTGATTGTTGTGGGGCATGCAAACAAAGCAGAAAGCATCCAAGTTTTTCATTCTTGGAGACTTTGGATTTGAGTATACAAAGGCTATAACCTTTAAGGTTGTAACTTCATACCTAGTTGCAGAGGCTGTACAGGATTTAGTTTCTTTGAGCCAGGGGCAAAATAGAGCCTGTGCTAGGTGTTTCTTTTTGCTCTGATGCCTTGGAAAAGAACCCTTATTCTGCCAAAAGCTCTTTGCAGTACTGCCTCATTCTCTGTAGGACCCATCACATACTGTCTCCTCTTTGACTTGAACCGGGAAAGGACCCACAGTTTGTTACAGCTCCTCTACTGCCAGGTTACCAATCTGCTGTAATGATGCAAGGACAGGCCTTGGGTCATCTAAATACAAGGAAGCCCCAAATCTGCATTATTAGTTAACCAACCCTTTCTGACTGACTTCCTTTTGTTCTATCCCCACAGTATTAAGGTGCTTAACACAGTAAAAGTTTGTGTACTTGCTTTCCTTACTTGAGCCCACCGGTGGGGACAGTGTGGCATTTCTTGTGCTCCAGTAATTGCTCAGGTGTCTTCATGAACTTGTGGCACACGTCACACTCGAACATCCGTGTGATCAGGTGGATTTGCAGGTGACGCTCAAACATATTTTTTGTTTTGCAGACAAAGTTACAGAAAACACATTCAAAGACTGAAAAATAGAATGGGAAAACTTAGTCCTTACACTGTGGCCAGATTGACTGCATAGAGAGTGAGAGTTTGTATTTGTTAAACAAATTTTTTACCTTTCTCTGACTTCTCTTCAGTGTTCACTGAGGTCTGACTACCAGGCACTACAGAAATGACCAGCAGGTTGTTTGACCCCTTGTTTTTTGGGGTTATATCTGCATCTTCTTTGCTGTTGGCAGAATCACTCAGTGCTGACAGTGAAGATGAAGATGGACTGTTCGATTCACTGGGTGTCTTCCTCTCTTCCGCTGAAAAACAGAGAGCAATAACTAGTTCAGCAGATTAGATGGAGTCTCCATGATTCTGTTCTAAACTTCAGGAAGTACTTATATTCAAAGTTAATTCAAAACAAGTCTGAAATTAATTGATAAAAAAAATTGGTGGGCCTCCTTCCTTTTTTATTACTGTTTAACCACAGTACATCTCTCAGTTTGTCCTGCGATTGAGTGTTTCTGTGATGATAGTGGGAAGGGATCATGCAATTCTACCTCATTACTAGACTGGAAAAAACCCCAAGAAAACACTTTGATTACTCTGAGTTCAAAAGCTTGTCACTCAGAAAGAAAACAGAATTTCTGTAGGTTTGAGGGTCAGAAACCAAAAGTACCTACTAGTCCAAGCTAAACTTCCCCCACCTTTCCATCTACGTGGGTCCAGTGAGTAAATCTGGGATGAAGGGTAAAGGAGAATAATCTCCCTCATTGTACTGAAGAGTGTCCTCTGTAATCATTGCAGAGGTAACAGGGTGGTCTCAAGATTTATATGTTTTTATGAGGATCTCCTTCCCAAGATAACTGAAAAGCATGTTATTTAACTGGACCCAGAGATAAAGCTTCTTTATGAAAGAAAGAAAGGATCAGAGATTCCTTTTATGTGCAATAAATGTATGAAGTCCAAATCCCAAACCCCATCACACACTAGAACTGAACAAGAGGGAGAGTTCCCATATGAGAACTGCCATGAGCCAGGGAGGCAAGGATGGGCAAATTATTCCCTCCCACCTATGTCCTGGTTCAATGAGAGCTGTGTTAAAAGGAGACTTCATTAAAACTTCAAATTCTCCATGTGACATAATCCCCTGATCAAGGCCTCTGCAAACACCAGCATCTCTGTACTTAACTTTAAACTGATGAGTGCCACCTTTAAGATAAAAACATAGGAATGCACTAATGAAATCTGATGACCTGAGCTGCCAATAGGGAGGATGACTGGATATCATACAGAAAGGTTCACTGACCTTGGGGACAAGAGTAATACAAATGGAATGAAATTTAATAGCACAGAGAACAAGGTTATGACCTGAAGGGCCAGTAACAAGAATTTTTGCTACAAATGAGAAGTGCTTAGGTTGGAAACAGTCAAGGAAAACAAAAGTAGAATTCAAGCAGAACAGGGGATGAATATGAGCAATCAGTGTTGGGGAGTCTTCAAAGAAGGTAAATGTGATCACAGCATGTTGTTGTGTGACCTATTCCCAGTTGCTGCTGCTGGTTTGCACTGCCACCACTGCTTATTTCATTTCAGCATGTACAGCTGTGATTGTATATGTCCAGAGCAGGGGTTCCAACAAGAACATATGCAGTGAGGGATTGGTACAGCAGGAAAACTGTGTTCCATATAGAAAAAGACTCCGTGTACATTTAGAGGGGAGAGTGTTGTTTTCCAGAAATGAACTAAGGGAATAAATCCTGTGGAAGGAGGGATGAAAGGTGGAGGGAGGAGAAGGCAGACTGCTGCTTCAGATAGAGGGCAGTTCTGGACAAGAGCAATGTATGTGTATTCTGATTATCACTATGACACACACTGCAAATTTTAAAAATGTCCCTAATCTTTAATGCAAGAAAGTCTACAGCTCTCAAAATACTGTCTCTCAAAATAGTTTGTTTAAAACAATGATACTTATTTGAAGGCATATGCCATATCCTCACAAACAGTCCCCTTATGACCTGGTAACATCACAAGATATGGAACTGGAGTCAAGTGACCCAGAAAACCCATTCTATTTTTTACTCTGTATTTGCCATATGTGTGAGCATTTGGCTGAATCACCAGCTGAGGGGCTCAGTTGGGCAGGGTGAAGGAAGAACAAAGGAGCTTTGCCTATTTGAAAAAGACAAGTAGCAGTTTCAGTCTTTCAGCCACAATAGGAAAATACAGCAGAGCACAGCTCACTTTTGAGCTCTGAGGCTTTTCACATGGCTATGGGTGGTGTTTCTCATTTGCCTTTATGAAGTGAAGCAGTGCTGAGAGCTATGCTGGCATAAAATCCCTTGAGAGCATTCCAGTAGTTCATATTTCTGTAGTTCCATTTAACTTATGTATCTGTGACCACAACTAATTGTATTCTTCTCTCCCTTCTTCATCCCTCCTGTTTTCCCAATTTTATTCCTGGTAGGACAAAAAAAGCAATTTAGTGATGAAAAAGTTGTGCTGGATGCATTCAGGTTCCGTATTGTAAATCCAACTGTGAGTAGTTTGTGGCAGCAAAAATGCTTCTGCCTGGTCTTATAAGAGAAATTAATGAAAAGGATTCCAATTTTCTTCTCCTTAAATTATGCCAGACTTCATTAGTTGGACTAAGCATATGGAGCTTGCTTGAAAACTGCTATTGCTCTTATCCTGGGCTATTAAGTGAGCAGGACCAGGGAGTGCGCACAACTTGTTCTGCTATTAATATAAAGTACATTTATGGTATTGCTGAATCACAGTGTCAACTAAACATCAGCGTGAAATTCCAAACTGATGGACTGTGGGGGCAAACACAGCGAGGAGCAAAGCTCAACATAATGTTTATTTCAGACTTAGAGCTGGGTATGCACAATTAGCCCTCAAAGTCACCTTATCATCGCTGAAGTCAAAGCAGGATTTTGATGAAATAGTAAACCAGAAAAACAAATGAAATACTTGACTGACTCCAGCAGGGGAGGAGATTTGGGGGATAAGGGGAATAGGAAGAAGAAGGGCTAAGTAGTCCTTCATTTATTTCACTAAGCTTGAAAATTGATCTGCACTACCAGATTATTTGCCTGGCTGGAGTCCAATTCACTTCAACTTTGAGAGATCAGGCCTTAATTAGCAAGCATTTCAGTGAAAGCATAGTGCTAATGGGAAGTGTGAAGGTTGCACCTAAAAAGCAAGGAAGAGAGAGATCACTGCAGCTGAGAGAGAGGGATCATCACCTGTGTGCTTGTTGTTGACATGAGCCTTCATATCTGCCTCTTCCATAGTGACAAAATCGCACGCCGTGCAGCAAATGGAGAACATCCACTGCTCCTTATCCACGTGGAGGGACATATGACTGACAAACTGGACGTTCATCTCTGTCTCAAACCCACACACATGGCAGCTGCAGGCAGAAGAGAATTCAAGAGTAAAAGAAACATTAAAAACCAAACCACAAGCAGAAGCCTATTGCCTTTCCCCAAATTTGCAAGAGGAAACTCACAGCACAGTTCTCCGCTCTTCCTCGCTGCTCAGTGTTCACTGCAAAATTCTTTTGTCTGCTGAACTGCCTTTGAACTGATGGCCATGCCAACGTGATTAAGGGCAGGCACAATGCAACAATCCTGTACATGCTATAATGATGCTAAATAATCATAAAGTTAATTAAAAACTACAGATTCCAGATGCTGTGCATCACCTAACCGATTCCTTTGGGCAATAAGAGGCACTGCAGCTTTGCCAAGATGTTTAGTACAGCTGATACACTGACAAACAGAGAGCTTGCTGCACACTCCAGGAGTGATTTTCGAGCCCTGGAATGGTTCCCATGCCAAACTGGGATCTTGTGCAAAACTGCCTGGCAGTGTCAGTGTAAGCAAGTAAAGATGGGTTCAAACATTTCTTATGCTTGACTGGAAAACAGCAGTCTTCAGCTATGCAAATAATTAGCAGGGATACAGATTTTGCAGCCAGCACATAAACAGTGATACTGAGAGGCAGTGGAAAGGACCCTTTAATCTAACTTTCTTTGCAGAGTCCTCCTCTTGCTTTGATTAGGCCATTAACATTTAAAACAAGCCAGAAAGATTGGAAAAGGCATATACTCCAGGGCACTATTTTGCTTTCCCAAGGGGAAGTGCTAGATAATCTAATCCAGCAGGTCTCATTTATTTCTTACTTCTATGATTTTGTAATTAAATCTGCTCTTGGCACTTTGACTCAAAGTAAGAGTAATTTGGTAATCTGCTTGGCCACTAGAGTGCACATCACAATTTGCAGAGTGCACAACAGTGCATACAACAAGAAGAATTTTTATCTGGGCAATTCCTTTCAATTTTTTCAGGCAAATTCTCCTGAAAGTTTTCTTCCTTCACCATGTTGGTCACAGAATGTATATACCTCTAGAAAACAGAGGAAATGTGATTCTTGATAACACTTTTAAGCTATTTGATTTCATAGATTTGGCTGAAGACAAGGGAACAGTCAGAGGCAACAGCAAGCACTGGGCTTTAGATTCGCTGTGAATCCGTGCACATGATGCAATATTTCCAAACACAAAACCTAAAGGAACACTGCTTAAAAAGTCAGAGAGGCTTCTAAGAGCCCAGCTGCCTCACAAAGCCACTTAAAGAACCAACCCCACAGCAAACCCCCAAGTCCTTCCCAATGGCCAGCTAAGTCAAACAGCACGAAGCAGCCAGCCAGGGTTCGCTGCTCATCCTAAGCCAGATATGGGCAAATACTTCAGTCATGGCTCCAACCCCATAGCACCAGAAGAGTGGCCCTGTCACAGTCCTCAGCAGGCACACGGCACAGTGTGTGGTGCACAGCCCTTGTCTGGGTGCTCACCAGTAGTAATAAGGGTGTAATTAATTACCTGTAGTAATAAGGGTGCTTCTTTCCATCGCTGCCCTCGGCCGTGACGGCGCTGACGATGTCCTCGGTGTCGGTGCTCACCAGCTTCACCGAGTGCACAGTCAGGTGCTGGTTCAGGTTAGCACGGCACTTAGCAGCATAGGGGCACAAATGGCATTTGTATTTTCTCTCTTCTGAAAAAAGGAGCAGAAAGATGTGAGTGTGTACCTCAGCCTGAAGCCAGCTGCTTTGAAAGCTGCCAGTAACCAAGCGTGCATTCCTTTGGGTTTCTCCAAGCAGCTTTCAGGATGAGGTAGCTTAGAAACTCGACATTTTAGAAGTTTATAGGAGTTCACAGCAATTACTCAGAGAAAACTCCCAACTAATTTGAAGGTAGTTTAGGGCAAGCATTTTTAATTTGCTCTACCATTTGTAGTCAGATAATATAAAACTTTATAAACTGGAAAACTGGGCCAACTGCTGCTCTGAGAGCTGCAGCAATGGCAGTGGAGAAGCAGGTCAGTAGTCTACAACTACTTCCTTTACCCAGCATCTTTTATTTGATTTTTGGACTTAGTTACTGTTGAGGTTGTCCATGTGATTGCTTGCAGAGAGCTGATAGTTTATGATTTGGTATTAAAATCTGAGGGTAGAAGAAAGGGGAACATTGTATATCATCAGTCCAGTTCTAAAAATAAACTAATGAAAAAGCTCACTCAAAGAACAGATGAAAAAATAAACTAATTCATCATGAGTTTCTGATGCTTCACAATTTTAAAATTCCTCTTTTTTAAATATTTCCTTTTTTTTTAAATTAATCATTTCTAGATCCTGGCAGCACAGTTCTTTTGTGTGCACCAGGCTGCATTTTCCAAAGGGTTGATTAAAATAACCAAACATTACGTCAGCTTTTACAACCTTTTCCTTTGAGGGTCTGCTCCTCTAAAATTGAAACATAATGCTACAAGTGTGAGGGGAAAGGCATTCCATAAAGCAGCTTAGGACTAAGGAAACCCCACTAGACCATGGATCATCTGAGCCGTTTCAGGATGGCCCTGCTGGATGGCTCAACATACACTGGCATTATACTAACAGGATTTCTCAGCATTACATGGGAAATTCTTGCTTCCGAGTGTTATTTTGTGCAGTACACCTCAGCAGGCTGACAGAGTGCATCTTCCATATAAAAACTCTGTTTGTCTCAGCTGATTTGAAGCAGATTCACTTTAAGAAAGATGATATGGGGTAGAACAGCTCCTGTTCCTCTCAGAACTGTATGATGAGAGCAAAGATGAATGAGTTACTCAATCCTTTCAGTTTCACAGATCTAAAACACCAAGGCCAAATCTTTTGTTGTTCATTGACACTTGAAAAGTTCATCAGGTGAATGATATTTCTATCCAAAAAAACCCCAAATCTGTCAAAAAAAGAAGGCTGTGCCTTCTCTTCAGAACTTCATTACCAAGCTTGGTTACTGGTTGGTGTTTGCAGTCTGGTGTGCTAGAACCTGGACAAACTTGAATCGACAGGTTTTGTAAGGAGAAATTTCTCACAGGCTGCAAAGAAATAAAATGTTCACTCCCTAAGCCCACTCTGACATTGTGTCCTGTCCCTGTGCTTGGCTCTGCTCCAGGTGAGCCAAGGATGGCTCACACACTCCTCTCCTTTCCATCTTTCTCCCCCCTAAAACAAACCCCACAGAATTCCCGAGTGCTGTAATAACCACAGGTAAACTCTGCCTTACCTGTGTGCAGTGAGAGATGCCGGGACAGAGTCTGCTGGCGACCAAACACTTTTCCACACACGTCACAAGGAAACAGCTGGTCATTAAATTTCCAAGATGGCAATCCATTTCCCACCTCCAGCCCCAGCTTTTCTGTTTCTATGCCAAAAACACAAAGTCATCTTAAGAACTCTGAAGACTTGCAGATTTCATTCAGAAGAGCCCTGTAGGCGTCACATAAAATGCAGCACTTGGGCGGCATGCTGTGTGATCTGGCACATGAGTTCATTTAGAGAGGAAACTCCCAATGCTGGAAAGGAAATGAATCTCATACAGCATCTTTCATACACACTCTAAAGCAGAACGCTGAGCCAAAGTGTTCTGGACACAGGCACAGCCAAAGAGTTAAACCAGGTTATGTACAGAGAGAAAGTCAAGAGTGAACAGGGCAAGCATTAACCTCTAATTATGGTTTTGTGGAACAATCATTCCTTTGGCTTTTTCAGTCACCCACCTTTGCCTGGTGCCTGAAGAAGCCTGGTCTGAGATGGTCTATCTAACACTGGATTATTATTCATGGCTGAATAAAGATTTTCAGATAGTTTCCTTTCTACTGAGGCAGGAGTTTTTGCTACATAGAATCATGGATTCATTTAGGTTGGAAAAAACCTCTAAGATCAAGTCCACCCATTAACCTAACACTGCCAGGTCCATCACTAAAGCCATCTTTTAAAGTGCCACATCTACACACACATGAGCAGTCTGACTCTGAAGACCAGAAGATGGGTCAGACAAACATTAAAACAAAAGGACGCAGAACCCCAGTATATGGCTGGCATTGAAGATAAGCCCTACCCAGCACTGCTGTCCTCTGGCATCAAAATCCCAGCAAGCTTAGAGGGCCATTGAAAAACTGTGACCCAGAGTGAGCTATTAGCTTTTAATAAGTGGTTTTAATTGTTTCAGGAACAAAGAGTCTGCAATACAGAAAAAAAGAAACCCCACAGAGCATAGAGCGCAGATATGAAAGCACTTTGTAAGGAAGTCAAGAGAAAGGGACTGGGAATGAGGAAGAGGGAAAAAGGTTACACAATGCTTCAAGAAGTTGAAAGCATAGCCAGTTTTGATTTGGACAGAATGGAGCAAAAAGCAAGCAGAGACTGAGGAAAGCAGTGTACTACTTAAGACAATAAGAGAAAGAGCATCAGCAAGTCTTGAGAAAAAAAAATACCCTGTGCAAGGGTCCTGTTCCCTGAGGAGAAGGGACTGCTGTTGTAAGAGGTGCACAGAACTACAAGGGCACTTTTTAAACACAGCAGCCAACAGTGAAGAGTTTGGTGTAATTTTTTTAGTTCCACTGGAGGGAAAGATGCCACTGGCAGAGCACCTTTCTCCAAACCAACATTGCCTCTGGGATCGCTGCCCAGAACACGCTCCACCGGCACGTGTGAACATGTCTTGATGGAGGAAAACCACTTGGCTGGGATTTCCAGGTAAATGGGGGGAGAGGAGCTGGGACAGGAGTTCAAAAACATTGTAGTGAGCATAAGTCAACATGGTGGAGTTTGGCACAAACAGCAAAATCTCCATCCCATGAAGCACTGAGGAATAAACACCCTCCCCGTGTACTGGCAGCTCCTCACTGACAGCTACCACTGCAGATGTGATTACCATGGCTGAGAGAGTCTCTCCTTCACAGAGAGCTTTTCAGAAACTCCACTGTGGTTTAGGCAAAGAGCTGTCAAATACTGTGTTTAATTTAAGCAATAACAAAAACAATGCCTCATTTGGGGCAGAGAGTCCACTTAGCAATCTCAGCAAATTTAGGGCTGGCCATACTTGCTAGCCCCTTCTCCACTGCTGTTTCATTCTCCTGTGACCCTGTAATATGTACAATATTCACACCAGAGGAATTCTGAGCCACCTCTGAGTGCTACCATCCAACAACACATTTTTCTTAAAAGAATTTCTAGTTAGAAAACAAGTTCTGCCTATTCAAAATACTCATTTTGTGAAATTAAAAAGGAAGACACCCCCAGCCCTTAAGGGCTGTAAGTGACCCATAACCTCTAAGAACTTCAATAAAGAAGCATTCTTTTTATTGCTATCCTTGAGTTCCAAACAATGGAAAAATCTGACTGTGGTAGTGCTACAGATGTTTCAGCAGAGCTTTTTGAGTACATAATCAAAACAGCGCTTCAAATGAGGGAAATAGTAATAATTATAAGAGAGGATCAAGAGGGTGTAGGTTGCTTCAGTATGGTCACAACAAAAATGAATTAATTGGGACATGTACCAAACAAGCAGGCTCAATTAAGTAAATAAGTCTCTTAACAATTCACTTCAGTATTAGTCATCAGCCCTCTTTTATCTCTTAAGAAAAAGAAATACAATATCCTCTTGAATATGAGGGATTGTCCTGGGAAGCTCATGGGAAGCTGCAAAAATAGCAGCTTTCTGATTCTCTCAAGCTGGTGATAGCCAGTCCCTTGCAAAGGAGCTACATATTTTTCATTGATGCAAAAGAGAACACTGAGGTGTTTTGAAAGTACTTCTGTTTACTTCAAAAATGTATTTCTGGAGTCCTAACTACAGTGCTACTTCTTTCCCTTTTGACTGAATCTTCTCTCTGCAACAAAGTGCTTTTTCAATTCAGCAGCTTCTTTGCTTGCTTATGGCAAACCAGAGCTGGTCTCTTGCAACAGGAGCCTCAGCACCTTGTGAGAGATTTTCTCAGCTCCAAGGAAAACCGCCTGTTTCCACCCATCCTACCCTCTGGGCAAGCTTTGACTGCATCTTGGAAACTGGAGCTCTGTGTCCATACAGTGGTCCAGAAATCATCCCAGAACTTGCCCAGCACCTGACCTTGCCAGTGACCTGAAGAGTCATGTGAGTCAACTTCCACATTATTCCTTGGGCTCTGGCTCTAATTAACACCAGGGAATGGTGTTTTCTGGGAAGTGAGGACAGGCCCAGTGGCTCCAAGACCACAACACTGGGCTGTGCACAGAGTTCTCTGTGCATCCCTAAGCCCTGTTCCAAGGCAGTCAGTGTTCTTACCCTTAAAGAACACCTTACACAGTGGCCAGGAAGAAGATGGACTCAGACTAGCTAATGTTAAATAATAAATCACTGATGTGAAAGATGTCTCAATGTCTCACAGAAATCCATCGTTCACCATGACATTCCCTATACTGAAATGAAAAGGAAAACAAAAAGGAAGGGGGGGGGGGGGGGAAAGACGATACAAGATTTCTGCTTTAAATGTCCACAGCAAATTCCCAAACTCCTATGTTAGAAAATCATACAAGACAAAATTATATTGAGCGTATTAAGCAATAGATTGCATTTCTGTGTGAGTTTTGGAGTTTAAAACAAAATATGCCCTCAGTAAAATGAAAAGCCGCCAAGTTCTCCAGTACAACATTAAAAAGAAACAGAAGGATTAAGACTCAGGATATTACAAAGCTAGTGATAAAATTATTTTCAAATAACTTTGCATAGAACCCTTAAGAGCTAAGAATCTTATGTAAAGGTAAGACTTAATTAAATATTGTGAAATACATTTTTATGGACACCTTTCCTGCCCTCCTGCATCACCTGGTATCACTCCCCTTCTAGCCACAAGTCAACTTCATAATGAGTAGCTGTGTAGGGCTGATCATCCAAGAAGGGGTTAGGAACAGCCACCATCTGTATTTTCTATGATATGAGGACATCAACTGCAGAAACATTGTTCTGTGCCTCCTCTTCCCCTTCCAAATAGATTTAATTTCTGGCAAACAAAGCACGGCAGCTTGAGAGAGTAACCATTTACCCCTTTCCTGAGGTGTGGGGCATAATTCTGAACACATTTGTATTTTCAGTTTTCACATTTAATGATTAATCTTTTCCTCTCCAGCTGGTGGTATCAATATCGAGAGTGCATTAACCACCCCTTCTGAAAGGTGTTTACCCTGACTTTTGTCAGGATATGCTTGGAGAGAGGACACCATATCTGGTGGAAGCTGTAACTGAAGAAGAGGACAAGGCATGACCTGAATACAAAAGTGACTGGAGTCACTCAATCAGCCTTGTGGCTGCTGGTGGCTGTCAGGCACAAGAACTCCCCAGGGACTGGCTTTGGACTCTGATGCTTGGATTATTTATTTTCTTTTACTTTGATGTATTTGTCAATTACTGCTTCACAGTGTTTTATGCTACATTATGTTTTAATATGCTGTCCAACCCCATGCCCAACTTTTTATCTTTATGCAAACAGTGGAAAGAATGAAACCACTATTTAAGTGAAAAAGACAAGCCTAAGAAGACAAACAAAAAGTGTGCTGAGGTATCACTCAAAGAAGCTAAATTCATGTTTATAACCTTTGCTGGTTTACTGTCTGCTCTCACATCCTGTAACTCACTTAAACAGCTGCTTCTCTGTTTTATCTCCACACCTCCATAGACCTCGGAAGCAACCAAATCCACAAGGGCAGATCCTTATGGTCAGGTGGAATCCCATGGATATAAATTAAATAGATTGTTCTTTGCAATAAGTATTCCTTATAGAGATGGGATTGAGAGGTGCTGATAAGCCTTAACATGGAAGGTCAAAATTCATTTTCTCTCCATTCTTCTGGAAGTGTATGTCAGAGTTATATTTTGAGTTATTCAGACAGTTTGACACCAGACAAATGGTCAAGGAGAAGCCAGGTAAGTAATTTTGAAAATTAAATGAACAGAAATCCTGTGAAAATAGGAAGTGCTGGTTAGAGTGTTTTCAATAAATGCTTCTTGCAAGCCACCAAACCAGAAAATTAATAAACTGACTAAGAAACAGTGGACAAGGTAACCAGGGTTCTGTGAGCTCATGGTAAGAGGATGAACACTCCTGGGCAGATGTCCAACAGCAAGGCATCTCACTTTGCCCAGAAAGACTTGGGACATTAAACAGTCATCAGGTAACTTCTGGCTGCTCCTAGCCTGAGCTGAATTGTTGCTTTTTCCTTTGAGATCTGTCAAGTACCCCACATTTACCCAAGAGTTAAATACACTGCATGCAGCTCTACAACAATGTCACAAAAGCTTGCTCCATTTGTGAGGTTATTCCTGTTTGATTATGTCTAAAAGACACAAACTTCAAGAAATTATTTATTCAGAAACAAGGTATTAAGGTCAGATAATCATGCAAACATGGCTTTAAAAACATTTATTTGCTCAAAGAAATTTTCTTTCCTTCTTCTGTCTGCATTTATCTATCTTATTATACAGTCTTCCTATTTCTACAGTGTTCCCATCATCAAAGATGCATTTTATTGCTTTGGAGTCTTCCCCTTACATGTTCATCCATCACCTCTGGCAAGCACACTGTATTTAAAAATTGAGAACTCCTTTTATGAAATATGTAATTATGGCTCTGTTGCAAGCTTGTTTGCCAAAAGCCTGTGAAAGGTTCCCAAGCTCAAAAATATATTGACTATACAGAATTGCAGTGCTCCAAATACTATATATCTTACTCCTTTTCCAACTTGCTTCCACAAAGGTTTTATTTGTAGGGCCAGAATCCTCATTTCTAGTAAGTCAGTTAAAATAAACAGTGGAATCCTTCCAGGTACTGTAGTTCCTGAGTAAGATATCTCTCAACTTATCTAAGGTATCAGAAATCCTGACTGGCCCTGCAGTCTTCATTTGTCACTCCCTGCATGGCTGCATCCTGTCTGGTCTTGGTTCAGGGTGTATCTTTTATTGTGAGCAGACTCGTCCCCTATTAACTGAGATAAGCAGTTGCTTTCTAGGCATAACATTTTTCTGTATTCCCCACAAAAATACAAAGAAGATAGAAAACTCTTGTTCCACGTGTGAAGGAGTCATGTCCTTTTTGTTTCATAAGCCCCAAAAATCTGCACATAATCAATCTGAATGACAGAACAAATGCACAGAGGAAGCAGAAAAGGTCTACTTTCCAATAAAAAAACTTTACCAATTAAGGCTCTTATTTTTTTTTCTCCTCAAAAGCTTTGCAAATATGTAATGTTACTGTGCTATGCTGGATAAAAAGCAGTAATGTTATGATAATTTAAAATCCTTGATATGGAAGAAAGTAGAACCCAAGTGGTTTTATGTATCAGTAGCACAGTACTTAAGCTGCTCTTTCTGAAAACAGCAACCATCAAAGTTGGAAATACTTCAGCAAAGTGCTTGCACAGCCCACCAAAAGAAACATTAATATTGTGCACAGTAGTAGTCCAAGTGCACCACAATAGACAGCAGCACTTGAAAAGGTCACTGAGAAACAATAAAGATATCAGGGTTTGGGAAAAGAATAAAAACAGGTAAAAGATGAACTTTAAAGTTGACTCCATAGAGAAACATTGAAAAAAAAGTGAAGCCCCCCTTCACTGCTAAGACTGAGTCTATTGCTCAAAAATGGACAATCAGAATCAGAGGAGAAAGGGCAAAGAAAAGACTGGGACAACAACTGACTTTAAATCTACCTTTGCATCAAATCTCACACCTATTTTCACTTCTCTTTTACAACAGAAGACTTCTGAGCAAACTATGAGGTACCTTGTGATAACCTTCATTTGCATTACAAAGCTCTGGGATTTGCTTTTATTCTCTGCATTAAACTCAAGACTTAAAAAACAACCAAGAAGAGAGAAAAAATCCAGTCAATTCTGTGCAAGGTGGCTGAAGTTGCAGATTTTTAAGGAACCCCAAAGCTACAATAATGTTGCAGTCATTACATGAAAACTGCTTTTACAATGTGTACATCATGGCATCAGTTTGAGGATAATGCTGGGCACCAGCCTCTATTTCCCCCAGCTTGTATTACCACTGCCTTGCTTTAGCATAAAGCATGAGCAGGACTGTCTTGTGGTAACTGCATCCCTTACACAACAAGAAAGAATAGAACAATGTAAAATTCACAGCAGATGCAAGATCAGGCCCTCCCCTAGCTGTGAATTTGCTGGCTGAGAAGCAGCAGTCCTGGAAGAGTCCCTTTATATCACTGCATGGCTCCAAGGGCTCCTCCATGGTTCACTGTTATCACAGGGAACATCAGCTGGGTTTTGTGGCTGCAGATGAAGTAATGCAATATGGCCAAGCAGAAAAACAGCTTGCTGCTTTTTTTTTTTTTTTTTTTTTTCTTTCCCCACTGAGGAAGACATTTCAAGAAAGGCAAAGGAAGCACCAACAAATCTGCTCCCCAAAAAGTGTTTTTCAAAGCTTTACCTGATCATTGTTGGCCAAGAACATCTGAGCCTTTAAGTAGCAAAAGGCTTTATCACCATTACTACTTTTTTTTTCTTGTTTCAAAATAACAGCTGAAGTTAAATCCTACATCTTTTGTCAGAGAAAAACCTGGTAATGTGCTCTCTTATCTTTGCATAATATATTTAATTTCATTTCCTCCTGAAAATATCTTCATGACAAAAGTTAGATATGCCATAATAAACTTACATAAGTTTCCTCTAACTCACTCCCAAGCAGGTGGCCCTCACATCTACCTCAGCCATTTACACTGCTTGTAACACTTATTTTGGGTGCTACAACACTGAGTTCTTATGAACTTGTGAAAGTATAATTTACTTCTATTGCTATTTTTAAACCAAAATTAATTCATTTCCATAATCCCAACAGGTTTCTACCTTTTTAATTTTTTCCCTACAATTCTGCTTAAGACACACTTCCAAGAAACACTTTTAAAAATCACTCAAACGTTTGTGCACTTCAGGACCATTATGAGGCATACAAATTTTCCTTTTTTTTGCTTTTGTTTTTGACAATGTGACAATTTCTGCTTCCAAGTCCACGGGAAATATGGGTTTTTCTCTTCTAAAGAGAAGATAGTAAACACACCTAGGGCATTTTGCAGAGGCTAACACTAGTAGTTCTCCATCCAGCATTCAGATACAAATAAAGACAAATTGGCCTTTAGATTGTATTTTTCTTTTCAGCTTTCTGCCTCTTTTTGGGTGAAGCAAAATCTTCTGCACTTGGAAGAAGCTGGTGACCAAAAACCTCAGTGGGGGAATGCAAAATAAAGTGCCAAATGCAGACTGAGTTCCTGAGCTGAGTGAATTAACACAAAATAATCAACACTGGATGAACAAGTAACTAGAAACATTTGGCCAGAGCCACCTTTCCCAAGGTGCTTGTGATTGCTGCTGTGAAAGAAAACGTTTTTGCTGCTTTTACTGCAGATTCCCCAAGTGATAAACACTGAATCTGCCATTTCCTTGAGGCCTTTAACTCCCTCTTTTTAAGATACTAACGTCTCTCCTTGCTCTCTCTCCTATCACCAGCACATGCATCTACCTGTAAACCATCCCCTCCTTCTGCATAATTCTCCCATCTGCCTTTCTGCCTTTGCAGGGCACCAGTGAGCACCACAACTGCCCCAAGCTCAACTAAAACACCCAGCAACAAATTAGGGTAAATTTGTACTCAGATTGAAATCACGCTGTAGAAGGAAAAAACCCTAGACTTGTCTTCTGCTTTGCTTAGATTATTTTTAAACAATAAGCTTTATGTCTGTCTATCCATCTGCCCAAACAGCTGATGAATTTTGCATTTAATTTACTCTCAGGCAGATAAATGTTATAGAAGACAAACTTGTACAAGGTAAGATAGGTGAGGACTGAAGAGTCTCAAGGTAACACTAAAAAGAAATGTCAGGAATGATGTGTTCCAATTCCTTTTGCAGAGCTAAAAAAGTAATTTTAAAACCTGTCTTTCTATTTCGTGTTGAGCTCGTATTTGGAAAAGTTTCATCTTTGGGAAACAATCTGACTCAGTGCTGATTGTTACATTTACAAAAGATTCTGATATTAGGAAAGACAAAAGAGGATATAAAACCAGGGACAGGTTTGAATGAGATGCAGATTCTAAACCACAGCATGCTGAGTATCTGTAAGCCAAATGCCTCAGCTATCAAATCTCTTTCAGGAGGTTGTTCAATCACCACTGTAGCTTTGATACCTAATTTATATCCCAGAATTAGAGCTGGAAGGGACCCCAAGAGGCCAGCTTGTCTCTCCCTCACCCAGAGGCACATCAGCCAGTCACCAAACTTTCTCATCAGTCCCAACAGGTGCTTTTCTTACTTACTCTTTTAAAAAACCCTCCTGTGACAGGGACTCCAGAGGCTCCTCTGACAGTTGTGCCTGTGCAAAAACACCCCACTGCTACAAAGTTTCACTTGGTGTTTAGCTGCAATCTCCTCTGCTGTCATTTAAGCCTGTTGTTCCTTATTCTGCTCACGTGAACACAGGCAAGGTTTATTATTTTCCTCTCAAAGCTGTCATTTTACATATCTGAATGCCATTATCATATCTCCCCTCCTCCAGACTAAATAAATTGGTAAAATTCTTCAACCTTCATGCACAGCTCATGTGCTCCAAACCTCTGACCACCGCTGTGTCTCCTCCATATTGTTCTTGCATTACAGAGCCCAAAATTGAACTCAGGGCTCCAGCTGCAGAGCAGAATTACCACATGTGCCTTACAGACAACATTCCCAACACCCCAGCCAGATGTTTGTCCTTTCTGCAATGCCAGCTCTAAACACGGTGTGTGACCAACAGCAATCCCCATCCCTGCCTGGGCATTCATCCCTCCCCTTTCTTCATGGCACTCACCATTCCTCCAGGCACAGACCGTTGATCTCACTGCATTGGCCGCTATTTTTCAGAGTTTCTTCAGTTCCTCAAGGTAAGTCTGAACTCTAGTTCTGCCCTCTGCAGTGCTTACAGCACCTCCTTGTGAGGTGTGCCCCAGATATTTAATAAACATCCTTTCTCCTCCCTCATCCACAACATTAATAAAATTAATGAATACCAGAGCAAACACAGTCTCTTGCAGACCCCACGTGGTCCCTGGGCTTTGACAGCTACACTTCACCCTTAATTAGAGCTGTACTATCCTGGGTTTCCCTGATGACTATGGCCATAGTGTGCGAGAACACCTCAGAAGCTTCACTCAAGCCCAGAGATCGTTAACTATTACTAGGCTTTTTTCCACACACATCTCCAAGTTGGTTCCAGTTGTCCCTCCTGAAGCCAACAGGCTTTATTTAGCTCTTTTCCCTTCTTCCTTTCCCAAAACCAGTTCTACTACTTTGTGTCATTCTCCCCCTAGCTGTCTTCTATCACTTGCATCAAAAGACAGCTCCCAAGAACTTGCTGGGCAGCCCTGTGTTGTCCCAAATTCACTTCCCAGAATAATACATGGTAGACAAAGTCCCACGTTTCTCACTAAGTACTTCCAATGATTGTAGCTGCTCAAAAAACCCTTCTCAAATTTGACCTCCACTTGTGTTATCTGGTTAAGAATATTTATGGCAACAATGATTTTACTTTTTCAAAAATCACTTGCTATTGAGTAACTATTACTCAACAAACTTATTTTGGTAAGTTAAATAATAAGACTTGCCAAAATAATAAGAGATGTCAGTGAGTATTTCTGCCTGTATGAAAGCACTGCACAGTATTGGAAAATAAAATTTACTCCGTATAAATGCAGCCCATAGTAAAACAAGAAACACAAGCTTTCAGGTAGATGTCAAGTGCCTTTTGAGACAGTCATTAGACATGGACCTGAACTCTTTCTGCTTGTTTTAATTAACACCTTTCATCTTGAAGGTCCTGTAAACAATTGGCAAAATAATCAGTGCAGTGACTTCACAGGGAAAAGAAGTGGAAGCTATGTGGCCACATCAATTTCTGCAAAGTCCTTCTGTTTGCCCTGTATTGAGAGACTGGTCAATGCACCAAGAGTTTCATGGGATGCTCAGAAGGATATGATCACCTTCCCTGCCAAGCAAATACTGATGGTTAAGAAAAACTAAGACCTGTACAACAATGCACGTGCTGCACGTTTCACTTGTCCTGCTTTAGCCAGAGAACACACCATACACATGCTTGAGCAAGAGGCCATTTGCTAATTTGAAATGGTTTGTTCTGCATAATAAATGATATTTTCAGCTCTGAAAGGGATGCTGCTACTCATGAAAACTGTGTGGTTGCTCAGGACACAGCCTCTATTGCTGCACCACAGATCTGAACCACACATGCAGGGAGATGCAAACCTGCTTGGGAGCAGATCCAGAAAAAGCTGCAATCAGTTTAAGCTGCCTTGGTTCTCATTCCATGGAATGAAGCAGAAATGTGGAAGGCTCTGCTCGATGGCTGTGGTGTAAAGTGGTTGTCAAGGCAGCTGAGTGCACAGGGAGAGAAGGCTGCACGCAGGCAGACGGTCATGGGAACCCGGAGACAGGATGCGATGGATGGAAAACGTGCCAGAGCCACTATCAGGCAGTTTAGCACTGAATTATGTCGAACAAATTCTGCAAAATCTGTCTTGCTTTGGAGAACTATGCCAAGTATAGCCCACTTCTATAGCAGTCCAACTATCTCACCTTCCTAGAATGACTTTCCACAAGTTGCCAGCTATCTGTCTCCTGCTATCAGACTGCAGAGAGCCACCTCAGTGGCTGACAGTCCCTGGCCTTCCTGAGAGCTCACACCAGTCACTTGTACCCACAAGACACTCTTCGTGTGGGAAGAATTAGCATGTTGGGAGATAAGGAACTCAAATCAGTTACTAAAATCAATCTGCCACGGTCACAAAAATACTTTCCTACCATCTATGAAGCTGTCACACAGGTTGGATTTGTCAGAGGGACATCTCTTCAGTATCCTTTTTCATGCACCTGCGTGGATTTCTACACACATGCACACCCATGTGTACACACACACACAAAGAAGAGTATTTGGTTGAATCTTACTCCCAGACAAGTACCAGAAGAAAAATAAAATTAAAAGGGTGCTTTTGAGGACTGAGAGAGGCAGACTTTGGATGGCTTAGGGAGTAGCTACAATTGTGCCCTGCAGGCAACAATGACTGTGCGGCATCTGCTTCCAGCACCACTTTCCCCAAGCACATTTCACAGAAATCCTAAGACAGAAATGAACAGCAGGACCAAGTGCCTGATGGAACATGCCTTAGTAGTGAATTAAGTGCCACTCTCACTTTTCTGCTCTGACAGGAAGCCAACAGGGGTCAGGGACTCTCATCATCAGGAAACTGAAGGGGGTATCCAATGTCTTGGATGGGCAGAGCTCATAACTCAGACCCAAACTGAAAGCAGATGAAATGATCATAAGCAATAATAATGGGATAAAGCAAGGGCGGGGGGAAAGCACTACATAAGTCAATTCACATGCATGTGCACCCCTCCCTGCAATTACATTGGCAATAAAAATTGCTGTTCCATCACAGGGACAGAAACAGCTGCCAGGGTCTTGAAATATTCTTTCAGGCTTTCAAAAACGTCTGAAGTCCAGCAAACACGATTAAGGGAATGGAGCAGCTGTCATACAAGGAGAGCCTGAGAGAACTAGGACTGCTCAGCATGGAAAAAAGGGGACTTAGTGGGATCTTTCCAACCTGGATAAATACCTGATAGGGGGGAAATAAGATGAAGTTAGACTCTTTTTAGTGATGCCAGTGGAGAGGAAGCAAGGGCACAAATTAATACACAGGAAAATCCACTTAAATATAAGCAAACAATTTTTCTTATAGTGAGCAAGGTAAAAGCACAGCTGGCTCAGAGACTGTCCAGAGTCTTCATTCCTGGAGATATTCAGAACTTGATTGGACATAGCCTTGAGCATTAAGATGACTCTGTTCTGAGGAAGGGACTGGAACTAGACTTCATTTTCTCTGTAAAAAATAATAATTCACAGGTTCTGCTGTCCTGAATGAATTCAAAATTGATCATGCCCTGGCTTTCATTTACAAATTCTAACATTTGAACATTTTAAGAAAGCCTTCCTACAGTAAATAGGATTACCCACAATGTGGAGTTAGAGGCTCTTTGGCAGATGTAAGCAAATAACTGTAAGAAGGTGTGAATCATTCTAATTAACTCCGTGGGTACATAGCAGGGAAGCTACACAAGGGCAATTTAAATGCCAGCATTTCACTGCTGGTCACTTCAATGGAAATTCACAGGGTTTGTGTATTTCATAGTCCCCTAAGGCCTAAGGGTATTTTCTAGAGTGACAGAAGTGGCAGTGATCCCACCCACAGAAATCAAACCCTCAAGGTGTCCCTTCATTTCTCAGTGTGCTTACAGTGGTCTTATGGTGATGACTCAAAATTCAGAGCTGGTTGCTGTAGAAAGTTGCAGAAGTTTATTTTGCTGCAGAGCACAGGAAACCAGACCAGAACACAAATACTGCCAGAAAATAGTGGATATGAGCACCTCTGCTGGTTGGACCAAAAGAGCTCTTGCTATCTACTTTCTAGATGCTTGGAGTCACAGATAATTACAACATCAAGAGCTATATTGACCTCAAAGCATTTTTAAAAAGGAATTAGGCAGGAAGATACACATAAACTCATATTAAAGAATGTGATATTTGCACAACACCACCACCATGATTATTTATCATATTCAAGTTAAAATTCTAAACCTTCAGGGGGTATTTTCCAGCTACAGTAACAGAAGAAAATAAACAAGATTAAGTGTGCTCATGGGCACACCAGTCTCACACAAATGCTGAAATTTCACATGGTTGAAGGATACAGCTTCCCTTCATCCTGCTCACATCCCAACATTCCCACAAATTATTATGGAAAAAAAGATTAGTTCATACTTCCCCTGATGTGGCCACACAGGTGTTGGTACTGCTGTGAGCAGAATGTGCAAAGATGAGGCCCTGGGAGAGGGCAGGTTTTCACCTTTTAGTATTATAAGTTACCAGTGGAATTACTGCTCTAGAGAAAAGGACAGTGTGAGTATGGACTTGAGAAGAAGGAGAAACCTGTGTATTTGCAGAATAGTCCTGGAGTTACAAACATACTGGAATGGATGGATTAAAAAAAAAAAAATCCACTACAGATGGGATTGTTTCAATGTTTGGCACTGTCAATGCAAATGAAGGAGAATACCAGGTCCTTGGTAAACAGGAGAGAAAAATAATGAAATATTATTCTGCTACACACAGATATACATGGAGAAAAAATACTCCCAAAAAGCCATGGCTGAGGTTTTCACCAATATTAATGAACCATCCAGGAAAGGAATAGTGAATATCACTCATCTGGCTTCCATGAAGGCAGAGTTGATTTACAGAATGAGTCAATGAGATGGTGGAAAACTATTAAAGTACATTAAAGACTGACTAAGGGTCAGGAACAGCAGCACAAGATCAAGTTTTTAATTTATCCAGTGATCTGAACTGAACTATATAGTCTGACATAAAACTATTCTGTCAAAAGAAGAATCTTATAAAACAGAAGATGAAAATGTCATTTTTTAAAATTGACTGTTTGAAATAAAAATTTTAATTTCTTCTCCCTACCTTTTGCCAGATTAAAAGAGGCCACATTCTTATAGGGGGCAGCTGAAATTATTGAATTGTATTTGATATTACTTTGATACTATGGTAATTTTTGAGCAACGTGTGTTTGGTTGATGTAGATATCAAAACTATTTTATTTCCATTTTTGAGTAAAAATGAAGTTATTTGGATAGTAAGACTAATACAGATGACTGCAATAAGATAATATGGTTGTTAACATAGAAAATACCTTAAAAAGTGAGAGAAGCAATTCCCCAAATCTAACCAGTAAATTTGAACTATATACCCTAGGAAACTCTGTCTTCCCTTCTCAGAGTATTAGGAATTCACCACAGATTATCAGGGAGATACCATGACTTCTGTGGATCTGATGAGACCCTTTCTGACAGCTGTTGGAGATTTCATTGTTATTTCCTTGGATACCTGAATTAAAATCAACTCTCCTGCCTGTGATACTGCTGCTGATTAGGAATACTCCACCCTTTTTTTCAGGCCAAATCTATCACAATATCACTATTTATTTAGGATTTTTCCCCTCCACTAAATGCCCTGATCAGTGCATTGCGTTCACACATCTTTTAATATTCTTTCCTAATTATTTCATACTCCTTGGGGGATCTTAACTACTCAATGCCCTACAAAGAGTGCTCTGCCACTTAAATACCCAAATTTGCAATTTTCTTATAAACTGGCTATAAAGTGAAGTGGTTTGCACTGAGGGGGCCACTAAGCTTAAGTCTCAAGGACTGAACTTTGGACTCATTGTACTTAAAAATCCTATTTAACAGCTTCAACACACGCACATACAAAACCCCTCAAACAAATCAGAAATGCATCAGTGAAAGCAATATCAATATGCAGAAATTTCAGAGTACTAAAGAAATAGTCTTGAGAGCTAGAATAACAAGTGAAACAATTCAAATTACAAGGTCATATGCCTAAGAGTGTAGGAACAAGAATTTCTGTTGCATGCTGAAATCATCAGCTGAAATTATAAAGGAAAAGAAAAAGCATGTTACTATTTGACCAGCAAGAGAGACACCAGCATGTTCTAGTTGCAAAGGCTGTGATTAATCAGGAGAGGCATTTTCAATATGCACTCAGAAGATTGCAGGCTGCTGAAAAAGTCAGGGGTAAAACCTCCTATGAAAGAGCACATATAGCTCTGACTAGTCATATTTGCAGAAATTAATGCCCCTAAACAGAGGCAGAAAAAGGCTTGGAAATGGAAACCCTATAGTACTAAAAGAGACTAAAAGACACTGGCTGTCTCACTTTCCCAATATGAAGGCAGGATTAGAGGAATGTAAGATGGCACATCAGATGGTGAACATTGCAAGGGAGATGAATTATCAAAGCTGAAGGACAGCACTGGTGAAATAACTAGAGTACAACTTGCTGTGAATAAATTCAGGATGGAAAGAGAGTGGTCCCAATTCTTCAAAGGGGTGAGCTTCTGAAATAGCATCCTCATAAAAATAATCAGGATGATGGGGTTTAAGATGGAGCTCGGTAATGAATAAGATTGCATAATGTTACCTAGTACAGAAAAGAATTGAATTTGACACATGAAATATCTTATTGTCCTATGTTCCTGTCACTTTTCCCAAGTCCTCTGCAGCTAGGGTGCCAAGAAGTCTGCAGACAGAAAGTTGGCAGGAGCTCGGTGATGCAGCCACCCATTTTGGTGCTCAGTTGGGAAGAGGCAACCATGTACGTGCGTGGGCTTCCACCAGGGCCACTGGACTGGGAATTTCCCATCATTTTCTTATGCTGCTGTTTTCTGCTTCTTACTGTCCTGTTTCAGGGATGGAGGAACCCAAAAAAAATCTCAAGCCAAAGCATTTTTATGTGGGAGACCACATACACACTTCCACAGCATTTTCTGTAGCACTTTCTGTAGGTCTTTCACAATGGTTTGTTTCTGTTCCTTAATGCTGCTCTTTGAAAGGATAAAATGTTTTCAGAGCTATCCATAGCACTACATAGGCTATTTCTTCTTGCAAGGCTGAAACTAATAGGAAATTCACCTGTGGGTATTCTGCTGCTCTTTTACATGAATATAATATTTGGAATTGATTACAAATCTAAATCACATTCTTGGTGCTACTGTGAAGTTGCACTTCAGGCCCAAGAATTTTTTGTGAAGCTGAGAAATAACAACATATTTGGAATGATGCGAGTTGTTCCAAAAATAAAAATGTAGCAGAAACTGGCATTTTAAAATTTTCAGTATACTTGCTACTATTATATATCAGTCTTATAACCACAGAGCAACATGTATTATAATACACAAATCTATGAAAGTTCCACAAAACAGATTATGGAGAAGCACAAACGTATAAAAACCCAGTCCCTCAGAAGCCATTCTAACACTCCAGGATGATCTAACCAACAAGATACTTTACATCTTTTAAGCAGAAGATCAAACATGTCACCAAAACCCACCCATACTTCTAGTAGCCTCACTTTAAGTGAAGACTTAGAGAGAATTAAAATTCTTATGCATTTCTCTTGGTATGATGTAAGAGTCTTGCTGCTAGAGGCCATGTCCTCTGAGGTACTGAGCCCTGCATGAGGAGTCTGTGAATCTACATCTTTCATCTGGGCATATGAATATTCCATGTTATGCCAAGGTCAAAAGCCAGGATTGAAAGTGCTAACCTGGTTTACATTTTAATACTTAAAAGCACCACACCTGATCTGGTTCTCCTCACCCAGAAGTAGAGAATCCACAGCTTCTGTGCACAGCCTGGAGACCCTTGTCCTTACCCTACAATTTTTTTTTTCTTCTTGCTATGTATATTTACCCTTAGACAGCATCTAGCTCTTACCCTCATCTGCCACTTCACAAGCTGTCAAATGACTATTCAAGCATTAAAAAAAATGAAGGGTCTGTTAAGTTGTAAATTAAATGACAGTCTATAGCTGAAAATTAGCAGTAACGTGCCCAAAAGTTTATTGATTGCTAAGAAAAGGTGAATAACCCCCCCTACAGCTGACTGTGTAATTACTGACCTTTAGAACCCCAGAGCTATTAATTTAAGAACAGATAGCAGTGAACTAGCAAACGAGTTATTTTGCAGCAGCACAGTGAAGGCACATATCAAGTTTTTGCATGTGTTCAGTGCGACCTTGAATAGTATTATTACATGCCTGTATTTTCCATTTTAATGCAGAATATAACCCAAGCTATATCTGGACATAAAATGCCTGTCAACCAGTTCAGAAAATCAGTGGGAAGGCACCCACAGACACTGTGGCCTTTCAGTACATTTGAAGAACTCCACATCCTTCCAGAAAGGTTCTAAATTATTGTTAAAGGCAGGAAAATTGTATTCCCAAGCTCAGCCACCCTGATACATGTGCTGCAAACATTTCATCTGTACTCCAGAGATGGAGATGGAAAGGGCCAGGAACAGGAGAATAGCAGACAGTAATTCAGCATCAGAACAGTGGCAGACACACACACACACACACACAAAAAAAACCCCTCAGCTCTCTTGATACTGCTAAATTTAATCTCCTATAGACTATTGCAAAACTCATAGAAACAGCAGCATAAAGACTATTAACACAAATGCTCCAGCAATATTTAACTCCTCTCTTTTTCTTCTAAATAATAAGCAGTTATTATGATGGAGAAATAGCTGCCTTTTTACAAAGCAAACCATACTTTAAGAGCATCGGTCAGATGGTGGAGTTTAGAGTAAGAAAATTTTAAAAATATCTGTTAACTGGAAGTAATGAAAGAAAAAGGTATCTGACCTGGTGCAGATGTCCTTCCATGAAGAGTAGTTTCGTTGGGCAGGAGATCTTTTGAGTTGGAAGTGAATGGTGATTGTCTAAAGGTGTCTTCAGAAAAGAAAGGGCTATAGGAAAAAACAAGATGCCTTTTTTTAAAGAAAACAGCAGTTAATAGAGGAAGTAAATATGAATTTTGACCTCAACATCTTAATATTGTAAGAAATACCATCTTGTTAAAAAACCTGTTTCGCTTGCAGAATTCATGCTGAAAAATGAGGCAGCATGCTTTGGTATAAATGCATTTCAGAGTGAAAACTGAAGACCTCACAAAAGGCTTTTAGCTACATTTCAACATCTCACATTTGCTATATCACAATACAATATGGATCATTAAAATTAGCACTTCAAATATTTGTATTCCATTGTCATATCTGGAGAGGGCAATCAGGAAAGGTAAAAAAAATTATTATTTAATAATCTGAAGCATACAGTAGTTGTGGTTAAAACACAACTTTTCAAATATTAAGTTAAGATGCTGAATAGTTCTATTCTGACATGGCCTTCCATGAACGAAACTGCCTCCATGAATTTGATTTTTAAAGCAGGAAACAACTCATAAATTGAAAGGGCACATCCCAAAGAGTATAAATCACAAAAATCACCAGCTACATGATTCCAAAAAGAATATTTTGCTTTAGCTTTAATTAAGAGGCAGAAAAAAGTTAATTTCAATAGTGAAATGGCATTTCTGTCCAAGTATTTGTTTTCTGCTCAAAGATCACAACAGAAACAAGAATTCCTTGTCTGCAGTACAGACAGACATCAGCAAGAGGTACATAAAAAAAATTCAAAATAGAAAACTACAGTCTTTCTTGGAAAAATGCTTTCTAAGGGAATGTATTCCACCTGCATGCAAACTATCAATTTCTTCTAAGCAAAGTGAGAGTCTGATCTCTCCCAGACTGAGAATCCTTAACAGGCTGGTGTATAGTGGGTGTTTTAAAGGTGTTGGACAGAGCATTTCTGCAGTCTTTTCTTACCCAGGAACAAAATCCAAGAACCTTTTCAGGATAAAGGACCTACTATGAGGTCTTAAAAGGCGTTGCACAGCAAGTACTCCAGACTCAAAGTATGTGCCAGCTGCACCAAGCTGACCTCACTAGTCCAGATACCCAAAGTTTCTGTCCAAAAGGCATTACTTGCCTGTATTTTCCCTCATGCAGTTTTTCTGCAGAGAGTGAACATGGTGTCTCCACCAAGTCACTTGTATTCTTAGTCAGACCTCTTCTGCCTCAGGGAAACTTGTTGATAATTAGCTGGCTTGATTGCGAAACACTTTTGGCAACCACGTTGTTTTACTTTCCTATTAAGTTTTTTGGACATTATTCATTTTGTGTTGTTCCATATGTGACAGTTAATGGGATATTTTGGTATTTCTATAAAAGTTTGAACACATCCATAAACAGTCAACATTAATCTGTGCTGGCAGGGAAGGTGTGAAGTTACCCCAAACCTGAACAGTTTGAAGAATGCCAATAGCTGAACAATGCAGGATGCTCCAGAAAACAAGTGACCAGGATAAACCAAACCAGCTCCAACACACGTATGCAAAACTTAACTTCTTCCAAGACACATACTCCCACTCAGGGGTGACATAATACAAAACAGACTGACACTGTATAAAAATACACCATGATTTATTGCAACATTCCTCTCACTGGTTTAATAATGATTTGAAAGAAAAACAGCAATAAAAAATGTTTTATTACTATTGTAACTCTTGAAAATCTTGTAATCCGCTTGGGTTTCCATATTGGCCTTCCTGCTTGTGCCTTAGATTCAGTCACTGGGACACTGCTCACTGCTGGTTCTAAGCAAAACAGATGGTGCAGGGCTTATCTGTTTCAGGTTGGGTTATAGATCATGAGCAGGTGCTGTTGAAGGCCACATCATGTCATATCCCAAGGATTTCCCTCTCCTCCACTGGCCTCTGGTGAATTACAGAACCAGAGTATCCTTGGATACCTCTTTTCTGCCTTCCTCTACAATGGCAGCTGAGTATCTTCAGTGGTGGCCCTATTATTATCATCTCTATTTCAGCAGATATGTCCTCTGATTCCCAGTGCAAAGTATGCAAGGTGGAGCTCCTGCTTCACAGCAAGAAATTACACACATTGTCCTCAATCACTGTGCAAAGTCTTTTCTGATGAACATTAAACTTTAGGATATTTTTTTATTTTTCCTCTGGCTGCGCTTTTCCAGTTTCATGGCTACACAGTTCTCTAGATGAAAGAAACTTATCTTGGCATCTTAGGCTGGCACACTCACTTCCAGATCACTCGCTTCTCCACTTTCTGTCTTCTCATCACACATGGCGGGCTCTACCATCTCACTCAGCCATTGAACTGTGAGGAATCCTTGCCAGTCCTGGCTGCTTAAGCAAAGTCACATGGAAGTACATGCTGGCAAAGTGCAGGAATACTCACAGGAGGAATAGCAACAGATAGGTGACAGTTAGAAATGTTAATAAGGAGTAAGACAGCAAAAAGTGCTTGTGTGCCCCATCTTGCTGGGGTTTGCTGATGTAAGCCTCACCAGTGACACAGCTAAATCTTTGTGCTTCCCAGCTACTCACAGGTGGACAACACTTGACCTCACCTTGGCTCTCTGCAGCTGTCAGCACGTTTCACACAGCAATTGTGATTCAAATGCCTTTCTGTCATTACACCAGATGTGGGGTGGTGAGCCAAACTGCAACACCACATGTTTTCTTAATGCAGTCCAAGTGCCTCTATCCTCCACTGGCTGCTCCATCACATTCTATTTTTGAGAAGGCGTCATACCCTCACCAGTAAAGACTTCCAGCTGTTTATTTGGTTTGGGGTGGGTTGGCTTCTTTGTTTTGGCAAGGTCTTTCAAGTCAATCTGTTTGAACTCGCAGGATTTAGTAGACTGACTCACTTCCCCTCTTAAGAAGCTCTCCTCATTCATGTCTTCTTCTGCTGATAAATAGGCAAGATAAGAAAAGCACCCGGAGAAACTGGACCAGGCACTCAGCATTTCATGCCCTGATGGTTAGCAGCCACTGCAAGGACATCTCAGTAAAGCTCAACACAAGTTTGACACCAGCCAACTGTGCTACCCTCTTAAAAGTTGGCAGCCAGAAGAAGGGCAAGTTATCTTTGAACTGTCCTCAACCTTTCCAATTGGAATTATCTTTGATAGATCCAAAAGTAGCTCTGGATTCTCACACCAGTCCTGTTGGTAACATCATGAGACACTGAAATCTATTTTCAACTATTTGTCAGCCCATCCCTGCAGCGCACCCTGGATGGTTAACGAGTAGTTGGACAATATGTGCATTTCTCTCTGTTTGTATCTCAGGCTTATGCTTTTTAACTAGCATAGAAAGGCCGTGCAGGCTGCATATCTGACAAATCCCCACACTAGCAAATATGGGAAGCATTCACTGTAACCAGAAGCCAAAAGCTCAATTAAATTCTTTCAACTTGTAAGATCAAAAAGTCCCTAATGTACATTTACTGAGCTGGTCAGTTTATTAAAAACAAGTTATTTATTGCAGCTACCATGAATGAATTGGATAGGCCTAGAAATTTTAGTACAATGTATTTCAGAGACCTTTTCTTTGCAACTGAAATGCTTTCCATTCTGTCTGGGCAAAGACTTGTTATAAGTTAGCACTGAGAATTTCTGTAACGGAGCTGGCTGCCGAGTCAAGAAGCTCTTACCCTATCTTTGAATGAACTCTTCATCACTTCAATGTGCTCAGTCTCCAACCCATCCACAACAATTAGGGAACTTCCAGGTAGGAAATAAATATATCCTTGCCAGTTCCTGCCTACTCCTTCTACCCTACACCAAGGGCTCCTAAGTCTTTACCAATTCCAGCTACCACTTCCTGCATAAGAGCTTTAAATCCTGCCCGTAGGGACACCTCACCTTGCTGCATGGATATGTAAACACCTTGTGGGCTTGTTCCTAGCCACAGTACTGTAAAATGCACATTTCTTTAACAGCACAAGCAACAACAGGAATATGGTTTTAACCCCTGCTTAATTTAAATTACTGTAATAATGTAACTGCAATCTTTAACGTGTTTTGTTAGTACTGTCTTACAGTCTAGCTTTTAAAAATTCATCTCTAGAATGTATTGAAAAATTGAAATTTTTCTAAAGGAATCTAGCTAGACAGAAGACAATCAAAATCACCTCTTCTTACATTTGTCCATATCTTAAAATCCAGCTATCAGCCTGGTCTGCCCTCAAGCACTGCACATACCACACAGTTTCTTTTAAGTTTTCTTTTTTGTTGAAAAAAAAAAATAGAGTAAATAATTCTTAAAATGATGTGTGACTACTTGATCAGAGGAGAACAGACAAAAGCCCTTTGGGCCTTTTTGACTTATGAAGCATAAGCAATCAGATCTACAGTTGTAGCTTTTCAAATATGGGTTCCATTACTCATGGAAATATCTTACAATTTTACTATCAGGTCCCATTTGCAGGAGACAGACAGGTTTGAGCTCACAAGGCAAAAGGAGGCAATGCAATTTACAGTGCAGCTTTGCAGGTAACCATGGGCTGTACTTACCTGGCTGTAGTTCTGATGGTGTTATCTTTATTGTGGTTGTGCTCTTTGCTCACCTTTTCTGCAGAGGAACACACGTGAGTTGTGTGATTAGCATATGTCATATGTTCTCTATCAGATTTTATTCAGCAGAACTATTTTAATGCTTCCGGGTAACAGCATAACCTAGGGTAATTTAGGATAAATGGTTCCAACATGATTAGAGAACGAGCATGACTTTATTTAAATTAACACCCAACAAGTTTTTTCAGCTCCACATGTCAGTGTTAGAGTTCCATGCAGAGTGTGTGACGCGAGTGTTCATTGAACACAGTGCTGGTCCCACTGCCTTTGTGTGAGAGATGAGGTTCACCTTCTTTGCCAAGGGAAGTGGGCAGCACAGCCCCAGGAGTGCTGCATCCTGCAGCCACTGGCCACTTAGGCCAGGAACTGCCATCTGCAGATTCCCCTCTACAGGGTTCAAAGCAGTTGTCACAAATTATTTAATTAGCTTTCAAAAATACAGGAGTTGAACTCTGGCTTTTCCAACTCAGTTGAAATACTGTGAACCTGACCCAGCTGCCACAGTGCTTTAAAGCATATGCAAACTATGGGGGACATTTGGCAAGGCCTGTGTGTTCCAAGTGTGAGGGTAGGAAGGTTCTAACTCCTATTAGGTTTCAGCCCCGGTCATCTCACAGTTTCATAGAACTTTGGGGCAACACAAAAAAAAAAATAAAAATCTCATTTTGTTCTTTCACTTCAGCTGTTGAGCAGTTGCACTGGATTTACCTGATAGCTGGAAGAGCAGCTCAGAGGCCATCTTCACTGAAATGTCCTGGCTGAAGAGGTTTCTCTCCGGGAGCACACGGCCTTCGGGTGCCTTGGGGATGCGCTCGCTGATGTCTCTCCCCAGTAAAGTGCTGTAGCCAACGTTCTGGCTGGGTTGGCTGGGTGACACCGAAGCCTGCGAGTCGTGGATGTCGACTTCCATCGGTTCTTCCTTTATCTTCACCATCTGGGTTTCCTTGAAACTCTCGGCTGCAAATATGTATTTAAAAAAAAAAAAGAAAAAGAATAAACAGCCGCCATAATTATTTAATTAGGCTGTAATTTTTCAGAGTGCTCAAAGCAGAAATCACAATTACCAAGTCGTAATTTGTGTACCGCATCCCTGCAAATGGGAAGGGAAGCAAGCAGCTGAGCTGACAGCCTCAGTATTCTTCTGGCTGTTATAAATAGAAGCAAGCTCTTGAAAATAATTTTTCAAACTAGAAAGCAGAAAACAGTTACATATTTGCAAATATGAGAGTTACATCACTTTCTATGAATGCTCTGTGTGTGATGACACACCACTTAGTGAAGCTTTGTTTCTATTTATTAAATAAAGTTGCAGCTGCACACCAGCCCTCCTAAGCTGGGCATTGCAGGCCTCTTACAAACTCCAAATTACTCTGTATCAGCAGAAGTACCAGCACCGACAGAAGGATCAATATGGGGATAGGGGCAGAGAGGGAAAACTCATCTTCTCCTCTTCCACTCTTTCTCTTTCTTGGAAAATTCCAGACAACCATGTGAAGAACCTGCTTGTTACACCTGCACAAGCTTTCTAGGTGAGAGGAGTATTCAGGGGCTCATCCTTTATTCAAGGCTGACAGATATTCTCTCATACATTACAAGGTTCATTAACTTTAATGAACAGTTTTCTTAAGTCCATAGCCTCCCCTCCATGCCTTCCTCTCCAGTGCCCCAGGTCTAGAAAACAAAACCATAGTCTAAGAAGCCAATTTCTAGTTCACTTTCTACACTTGGGATCCCTTGGGTGTTGCTGAATATTTTGGTTTGGCTGCAAGGTAAGTGGTCATTTTTTATTCAGAATAAAAGCCCTGAAATCTCAAAATCAAGGGTCCAAGGTAATTTGTTTACTACGCCCCAAATACTTATACAGCCCTTTTGATTCAGACTTTCTGCTGTGAAAAGACAAGTTGAAGACCTATAGAATTTACTCTCAATTTAGTTTCAGAAAAAGAATTTTTTTTTTCCTAGTGATTTTCATTCAGAGAACTCCTGAAAGGGCACTGGTATCATGGCAGAACTCCCCACTGAGGTGTTGCTTCTGCTGGCTGGATGCTGACCAGAAACTCCAGAGACAGAGAGCATAAAAAAGGCAATATGCCCGGAGAACCAAGAACATAAATAAATGCATGAACAGAGTTAAATACCAGAAGGGAAACCTGGGTAAGGAATCATTCCAACAAAATTTGTTTGCTGTTTTTCCCATCCTCTCTAACTCACGTGTGAGTGTGTCAGCTTCACAGATTTTATTTCAAGTGTGAAAGATTCAGGCCTTTCATTTTCAATTATCCAATATTACAATGGATCTCAGAGGCACCAAAACATGGTTTGGTTATCCCCAAAAATGTTTTCAACTTCCTCAGCTGGTTGGTGTCATGTTATCTCCTCCAGCAAAAGATGGAGAGAATCCCTTTATCATGAAGGCATAAGTATTCTACCTAAAATTAAACTGATATGTATCACCAAGTCCTTTTTTATTACCTAGGTTTTTGCCTCTCTCCACATTCCTGGAGTAGAGAAAAAGTGGCTTTACTTCCTACAGCTCTTAAAAAAAAAAAAAAAAAATTGAAGCCAGGAGATAAAAGCCACTTGGATATGTTCCAGGAACAATTTACATGAAGTGCTTTCAATCTTTTCTTATGACATTTCTTGACCTTTAAAAGACACATATAAACATTGATAAAAATCTTTACTGTCTACTATCCACAGATACATTTCAGACTTTGGAAATTTTTATAGTGAATTCTCAGCTGAAGACCAGTTAGAAATATCATAATACTTTTTTTTTTGTCCTGTTAAGAAGATTTTTCTCTTTTTTAAATTTTGTTTAAAGCTTCCATTACTCTCTTATTATAAAACCACAGAACCTTGCATCTGTGTTTAAAAGTGTAAAAACAGCATGCTGTGCATTGAAAGTGAACACAGAGCAGCAAAGGAACGCATCAGGTAACAGTGTCAATCAAAAGCTCAGGTAACTCCGCAAACAAATGAGTTCTTCAGATGTCTGACAGACTGAGCTCTGCACCCAGCTGCCAAATTTAGGTGCAGAGTCAAGCTGACCTTTGCTGCTGTCTGTGCTTTTAAAATATTCTTTCTATTTCTGTTCCTGCTCCACACAGTCTAATTCCCTGTCCTGCAAATGCTTTTGTATCAGACAAACTGATAGGACCCCAACTAAGGCAAGAGTCAAGCAATACCAGTGACCTTCTCTCCCTCACCACCAGCGAGCACTGCAATTGCCCTAACTAAATCTACATATTTGATCATTTCCTTTGACCTTTATCTTCCCAGCTGCACCCTTTTGATCTGACAGAATGTCCCTGCCAAATGTGAATTCTGTTGTACTCTAAATCCCCAAAGCAAACACAGAAAGAGAAGACTGAAGGAAGGTTTCTGATAATTTTACAAGAGCTAATGAAAGGGAAACACAGTCAGTCTGTCCCACAAGCAGCAATCACAGGCATAAAAACCTGCTGGGCTAGATCTTGTGCTGGCAAAATACTGTAATTAAGGTTATGCCCATACCTGTCTCACCATACAGGCAGTCAAACTCCAGCTTCTTGAGGATTATTTTCCCTTCTGTGCTGTTCATTGTGGAGAAAGGTGATAGCCCTTATTTCTTTACATAGGTATCTCACATGGTTATAGAGCAGCTAAAGTTTTTCAAGTCAAGTACAGGTACACAAAAAGGTCTCCTGCTTTAAATAACAAAATCATTTTATCTTTGACTTCTATAGCAGACCTAGTAGATGGGCCGGTTAAATAACCTGCAATGTATCAGAATATGAAGTTAGTATATGACAGTCAGGTTTTATTCTTCAGGTCAGATTTCTATAATAGTACAGCAAAATCTGTGGGCTAAAAAGACTCAGCTCAAAAGTATCCAGACCATGATCTCCAAAACAGAGTCTGTTATTCATTCAAAACTAACCTGGGTGAGGCTCAGAATAACAGCACAGCAGTGCTGAGACTCTTCATAGGGCAAAAGAAGAACTAAATCACCCAATATGTCTTTTTCTGCTATTAATTTTGTGATACAGAAACACCTTAATAAAGTAAGAGAAAACTATTTTATACATGGAGGTACTTTATCAAGCCACAGAGATGCTGTTTCTTTACAGAGCAGTGTAACTTTCAATCATCTTATCTACGAAAGCCTTAATGAATGTCATCCTATTCACATTGAGTGAGACAATTTTCCACATCAGATATGAAAAATAGAGTACTGGAGAGGCTTGTTCCAGGAGGAAGCAATTTCTTCCACAGTTTTCAGGTTCTCTGACATTCACAACTCCAAGGAATGACGAAGTAGTGATACTTGCTAAAAACCCCTCCAAACCTAGAATAGCAGAAACATAGAACAATACTTGTGCTACCTATAAGCTCAGGGTACAACATTTATCTTGGAAGGCCTGACCGTGTCACCTCTAGAAGGTGTAGCAGTAAAAGCACTTCTGAAATTTAGTCTCAGACAACACCACTCTACAGCCTAGAACAGAGGCTGGCAAGTTCTAGAAAGACCTTATTCAATCTCTCTGAAAGTTGGGACTATCACAATCCAGCTCCAACTGAGCACAAGTCAGCAAAGTGCCCTTGTGGCATCCAAGGCCAACCCTATTTTGGGCCATATTATCAGATCTGCAGCCATCAGGCAGAGGGAGGAGATTCTTACCCTCTGTTCTGCACTTATGAGGCTGCATTTAGGGTATTGTGCCCTATCTGGGGCTCCCCCAGTACAGGACAGACACTGACCACTGACCCCCAGAGCATGTTCAGTGGAAGGCAACCAAGGTTGTCAGAGGGCTGCTGCAAGGCAGAAGAGGAGAACAGCTATAAGAACTGTTCAGCCTCAAGAAAACAACACTTAAGGGATACTTTATTGCAGCCAATAGCTCTCTAAGGAAGAAAAGGAAGGTGTAGAGAAGCTAATGTCAAACTGCTCTCATAAATTCACAGTGATCAACAGACAAGCTGGAACATGGGGAATTCTGTTTATACATACAGGAAAAAGGATTCCCATCAGGATGGGGAAATACTGACACATGTTGCTGAGAGAGGTTGGGTTCCCCGTCCCTGAACACATTCTAAAGCCTGCTTGGTTTGACCTGCTCTGAGCAAAGGTCTGGAATAGATGACCCTGAAGTTTCCCTCCAAACAAAATTATTTCATGAACCTTCAGCACTAGGCCAGCTGCAGGTTCATCTTGTAGAACTTTCAAAAGGAGATAACACTTGTTCTAATGCAACACTAGAAATTTTTCCTAATGTCCATTCTAAACTTCTCAAACTTCCCTTTCTTTTACCATCTGCCAGCAGAGCAGATGTTTAACTCCACCCCTTTTCCAAGTTTCCTTTAAGTAGGTGCAGGCTGCAATTAGATTGGCCGTTAGTTCCCCTGTGCCAGACTGAAAGGCTCAGTTCCCCCAATGCCTCACAGCACAGGGAAGCCATGACCTGATGGACCTGATCAGAAGGTTGGAACACTTTCCCTATGGAGACTGGCTGAAAGAGCTGGGGTTGTTCAGCCTGGTGAAGGGAAGGCTCCAGGGAAACTTTACAGCAGCCTTTCAGTACTTAAGGCAGGCTTGTAAGAGAGGTGAGGACAGACTTTTTAGCCTGTTGTGATAAGACAAGAGGCCGTGGTTTTAACCCAAAAGGGGGTAGATTCAGACTATATATAAGGGAACAATTTTTTACAATATGAGTGTTGAAACATGGGAACAGGTTGCCCATCCCTGGAAATGTTCAAGGTCAGATAGGATGGGGCTGAGCAATCTGATCTTGATGAAGATGTTGTTGCTCACTGCTGAGGAGCTGGACTGGATGACCTTTAAAGGTCCCTTCCATCCCAGACCATTCTGTGATTCCATGCAGCCCTTACATGCTCTGTGGGGACACTGAACGTACCCTTCCTAATTGAACGTACCCTTCCTAATGCAGCACACTCTGTTTTTCCCGTTATTTGAGATACAAGTCAAAGGTAAGGGATAGATTTCATAAAAAACAAAACTCATGCCATTAATATTGCTTTCACTGACACAACAGCTATCCAATAACCTTGCATTGCCAAAATCAAATGAATACTTGCTAAATCATTCCCGTTTCTTCCCACTATTTAATTTAAAACTTCACCCTGTGACTAAAATTCTAAGTTGCTCATATTTGCTGAAATGCCCATCAGCTTTACAAATCAACTTTATGAATTAACTTAGAGAAGAAAGCTTTTCCCATATGTCTCACAAATTGGACTCATGTACCAGTCTCCACAATGAAGCAGACAGGGGTAACTAGTGGGTCAACTTGTACCAACTTCAAAAGCTTTCAGCACGGAGAATCAGGCGTTTTGTTATGCTAATTGTTCTGATTTGCTAGAAATAAACATGCCCTAAAACAGCTTAAATAAAACCTCAGAGGTAGGGAACAGTTGGTGAGCCCTGAAGGTTCTGCTACAGAGACACAACAAGGAACATCTGACGTTCCCTAGGGCACTGTGCTTGATGCTTTATTTTGCTAGTATTTTTTTTCAAACTGCTGTTTTATATAAGACAATGTCAATGAATCAATGTAACAGGATCCTGCATTAAAAAAAAAGAAAGTCATGAAATAGCTCATATTTATTAAAGCGGAACCTCTGAACTCCCATGTTACACAATTTTGCAACTACAAGCTGCTTCACAGAAATGTGATGCAAGGGAAAAAAAAGAAGCAAATTAAAGCCATAGACTAATTAGAGTTGTGATAGACATCTGCTGGCCCTTCCATTTAAATGGCAGGATGATGGTGCTTACCTGCAAGACCCTAATTGAAGAACCTCGTTAAAAAAAAAAAACCCAAAACTAAAAAAGTCTTATTTCAGATCATACACTTTCCCACTGACGCTCTGGGCTCCTACAGAAGCCCCAAGGAACAAAAGCCTTCCCTGTATTTTCCCTTCTCTACCCATTATCAAGGGTTTCTAAGCAGGGATGAAAGCCTTGACAGCTCTCCTGCAATCAGTCCAGGTGCAGGGACTCTCACGAGGTACCAGCAACAGGGAGCTTCAAAGACAGCAGCCTAATTCCACACAGGCACTTCCCACAGCAGTCCACAATGTTGTGGAAAAGAAATATGCAGCAAGATTAGTTCTGACCTTTACCTTTATGCTAGAATTGTACTATCATTCTTTCCTTCTTGGTTTACTCTTTTAAAATAGTAGTTCCAATCCATGTGATTTCAATTAAATGTATGATACGGTGTCAAAACATTAACTACAAAGCATGAAATACAAAATTACCATAAACATTTTTAAGTGGATAAAGGCTGAATCAAAAAAATGTCAAAAAACCCATCACACTCCTCCCCTGTAATAACCAGTTGTTCCAACAGAGAAACTATCATATAATAATTAGGTGATAATAAATGGAGTTGATCAGGAATGCTTTTGGACTCAATTGTAGGCAGCACCTCACTTTGTGTCCTGAGGTCATTAATAAGTCTGCACTAATTGCATGTGCTGATAACCCCAAATTAAGATGCTTTGTTGGTACTGATGTATTACAAGAAAACACTGTGTGACTTGAGGATTGAAGAACAAAAAATCCAAAGGAAACAAATAGTACAAATGTCATGCACTTGCTTGGGCTAACAAGATGTGCAATGCATGGGGAATTGACCCATGGAAAAAAGAGAGGAGGAAAACAACCCGAGTTATATGCAAAATGAATACTTTTCAAAAAAAAAGGATACATCTGAAATAAAGGCAAATGTGATTCTGACAACAATTCTAGGAAAGGCAAGGACATGCTGATGTCCCTGGGTAAAACACTACTTAAAAAGTACTAATACCTGGGATAGATTTTATACTCCTCCACCAATACACTCATTTTTGAACAAGAAGATAAAACATTGTATGCTTCTAAAAGCTAATACATGCCCCAAACATATCAGCAGCATGACTATTTCAGCAGAAAATGAATTTTTCAGCTCTAACATTGGCATGTAAATGCAAATATTTATTTTTAATTTCAATCTCCTCTGAAATCTACCTTTCAATTTACAAGACTGAGTGCATAACATTGACCAGGAATCATTGAGGGTGCCACTTAAATAAACATTTTGAGAAATAAATTAGCTTTTCCACAGAAGAGAACTGGTAAAAACGCAAAAACCAGGTGTATTTGAAATACATTACTCCCGTTTCTTCTAACTGATTTTAGGAGAATTCTAACTTCTAACTATATTTTATGGGAATTTAAAGTCTTACAGGGATGGCACCCTTCCAAACAAAGATGAGAGCAACCCACTATCTCCTCAAATCTGTTTGCTTAACAGTGGATCAAATCTCAGTCAAGACTTAGCAATGGACAGAATTCCCAGCTCACCTTTGTGCATTCATACAGATCACTGTGGTAATTTTATTTTCTTCTGTAGAATGGAGGTTGAAAATCTGCTCAAACTTTGCCTGTTAGCTTCCAAACATCATTTCTTCCAAACGGACATTTGATTTATTCTGAAATAGCAGCTTGATTGTTAGGAAGTTTTGTCCTGGCTGTTTGGATGGAAGTGGGTTCTGCCCAGACATGCCCAAGAGACATGAGCCCTCAGACCCTGGATAATCCTTTGGAAGAGGTGTGAGAAGGTATCAAGTCTATGAACTGTGGCATTAGAAGACCTGAATCCCAGGGGAACATAGGAGAGAAAGAACTGCTGTAAAAGGTCCAATTCCACCAAAGTAATGTGTGGGGCAAGGGCCTGATCCCAAACTCTGGTCATGTTGCTAGAAGCAGGTGTCTGAAGAGCCCTTCAGCTTGAGAGAGAGTCTTGTCTTGTAGAACTAAAACAGCTGAGTGTGATTTTCTCTTGTTTCTTTCCATCTGCTTCTACAATGGCAGCTAACAAATGTTCTTTTAATGTTCTACAACAGACAAAGATGTTTATTCTTCTAACTTTCCCTATCTCTAGAGTAATTTCTGAGTGGCTGACAAATGGAAGCTGACAAAGGGCTGGTGGTTTGAAGTAAATCTACCCTACAGTATGCACCAGACCAAACCAGAGTCCAGAACTGGAAAGGCTTCCACTACCCTGTACAGCTAAGAGCTGGCAACACAGCACTTGTGTTTGGGAAAAGAGACTTCCCAGCGAAAAATATAGACGAGTTTATCCTTCACATGGAAGGAGATAGCCAGGTCAATGCCCAAATCCCAAGTGGCTCCCACCCATGAGGCTGAAACAACCAGCACTATTCTTGCTCAGAGGATAACAGCAGCATGTATGTTGGGAATGTAGGAAGCACAACACTGTTATGTTGGAAATTCCTTCCTGAATTTGTATGTGATGCAGGTTTTGGTGATTAGTATTACACAGAAGAAAGTGAAAAAAACAAAGCAAGAACACAATCCATTCAGTCCTTACCAAGCATATAGAGAATCTGGAAGGAGTTGACTTAAACCCAATTATAAAACATATCAAATCTCACAAGGGCACTTGGCTGAGGATTTCCCACAGAGAGCAAAACAAGATATACTTGTTTCATTTTTATTTTTTTTTCCAGTACCATGAAAAAGGAGCAAGCTTATTCTTGTTTTCCCTTTAATCTCAAGAGGTGTCTCAGGAAGAAATGTGGATGCCTCATCCCAGAAGTGTTCAAGGCCACATTGGATGAGATTCTGAGCAATACCTTCTAGTGGAAGATGTCCCTGCCCATGGCAAGGGAGTTGGAACCAGATGACTGCTCTCTACAGCTCCTTGAAAGGAGGTTGGAGCTGGGGAAGTCTCTTCTCCCAAGCAACCAGCAACAGGACAAGAGGAAATGGCCTCAAGCTGCACCAGGGGAGGTTCAGGTG
>VXBB01020063.1:48359-100994 GCA_013399915.1 Illadopsis cleaveri
TGACTTAAACCCAATTATAAAACATATCAAATCTCACAAGGGCACTTGGCTGAGGATTTCCCACAGATAGCAAAACAAGATATACTTGTTTCATTTTTTTTTTTTCTTTCCAATACCATGAAAAAGGAGCAAGCTTATTCTTGTTCTCCCTTTAATCTCAAGAGGTGTCTCAGGAAGAAATGTGGATGCCTCATCCCAGAAGTGTTCAAGGCCACATTGGATGAGATTCTGAGCAATACCTTCTAGTGGAAGATGTCCCTGCCCATGGCAAGGGAGTTGGAACCAGATGACTGCTCTCTACAGCTCCTTGAAAGGAGGTTGGAGCTGGGGAAGTCTCTTCTCCCAAGCAACCAGCAACAGGACAAGAGGAAATGGCCTCAAGCTGCACCAGGGGAGGTTCAGGTGGGCCATCAGGAAGAACTGTTTCACAAAAAGGGTTGCCAGGCATTGGAACANATTCTGAGCAATACCTTCTAGTGGAAGATGTCCCTGCCCATGGCAAGGGAGTTGGAACCAGATGACTGCTCTCTACAGCTCCTTGAAAGGAGGTTGGAGCTGGGGAAGTCTCTTCTCCCAAGCAACCAGCAACAGGACAAGAGGAAATGGCCTCAAGCTGCACCAGGGGAGGTTCAGGTGAGCCATCAGGAAGAACTGTTTCACAAAAAGGGTTGCCAGGCATTGGAACAGGCTGCCTAGGGTGGTGTTGAAGAAATGACTGGATGTGGCACTTAGTGCTGTGGCCCAGGACAAGGCAGTGATCAGTCAACAGTTGTTGTCAATGACCTTGGTGGTCTCTTCCAGCCTAAATGATCCTGTCGTCTTTAAGGTCTCTTGATGCCTTGAGAGGCTACCTAGAACAGAGCTAGATAGTGTTAAAGGAATAAAGTAGGTATTTATTAAAAGGCCTTCAAAGAATACACCTTGGGCAGTACAAGAGCCTAGCCAAGGCCACACTCAAGATGAACAACGGGTCACACATTTTCACATTTTTCTAAGTTTTGGTCCATTTACATATTGGGGTTAATTGTCCAATTACAGCTTTAGGTTATGAAGTTCCATCCTCCTAGATTGCTCTCCTCAATTTGCCGTTGTTTATACTTTTTAGGCCTGAAGCTGCAATGGTGTCCTTGGTTCTCAGGCTGGAAAAGGATTGCTTTGTCTAACTAAACTGTGAGGAGAACTTGCTAACACTTTATATGAAGTTTAGAGTTATATACTAATGCAGTACAGAATCTGGAAATTATGAAAGCTAAAACTTAAGGCATCACCTTCTATGATTCTATAAAGAAGTGGCTCAATTGTTTAAGTAAGTTCTAAGTCACCAAAACCAGGTTGCAAAGTTGCTTATGGTAAGTTACAAAGTCAACAGTGATATGGGAGTATTCTACCAGATAAAGTAAAGATTCCAAAAACCCCATAATAAACCACTAAAGAGGCTAATCATTTTAAGATTTTCCTTTTGTAGGTGTCCTGCATTAAACTGTATCTCAGTGTTTTCCTCTCTAGTTTCTGCCTTAGATGGTAATTCAGGGAAGTGCAATTGTCTGTGACAAACTGGGTGTAACTCCACCCCCTGGCTGATGTGGGAATAGTGATGGCAGTAACACCGACTCCATAAATCCAAGTCACTCATCACCTCCTAATCTATGGATTAGCCAAAAGGACCACTGTCAGCAAAAACTGCTCAGTCCCTAAGAGCTTGTAAGAGAAATGTTACATTGGTGTATTTCTTACTACAGCCTTTAAAGCCTGGGAGGTCCCAACACAAGCTGAAGACTAGACCAAGATTTAATACATGCTGGATTGCTCTCATTTAAACAGGTATTTAAGGCACAAATATTCTAATGCAATAGGCAGCAATAGATTTATCTAAACACAGTCTGCCAGTGCTGAACTCCAGACTGACAATCCAGAACCCTTGTGTCGCTTAAGTACGTGACAAAACATTAAATTATGGAGCTCTTTCTTTATAAAAATAGTTACAAAAATTTATATGCACCAAGAAAAATAGTCACATCTTAGCATTCATAAGGCTGCAAAGTTTTGTTACCAAAACACCCCACTCAAACTAGTTACCAGCAGCAACTGTGAATTACACCAATAACCAAGTGTTTCATATTTGGGAGTCTGAGAAAAAATCTGGAAACTGGTGCTCTGGTCGGCTTTTGTACTTGGGAAACACTTTTTGTCCCATTAACATGGAAGGCTTGCAAATCAGTGATTCAAATTCTTCTGCAAATTAAAGTATGGAGGCATGAACAGGAATGAATTAATTACATATTTTATGAGGGAGATCCTAGTCAGCACAAGTCTTACAGGTACAAGTTTGAGCTCAAATTCATGGTTGACAGTGTCCAATCAAGACACCTGATTTCAGGTAGGTTTGACAGGGATCTCAGAAGTTACTAAACTTGCAAGCATTCCCACCAGCACTTCTTGCATGACTTTGGCATAATGAAAAAAAGTAAGTCTTGTCCAGTTTTGGAGATGATTTAAAATCTATCAGATCCAGTTCAGGTGCAGCAGCACAAAACCCAGCCTGCCAGACTGACTTTCATGTCTTGGTCCTAAAAATTGGTCTGTTAGAAGTTCAAAGCCTTTTCATCATTCACTTAACCTGATCCCAGTGGGAAGAATTCAACCTTTTTACTTTCTCTTAAACCTCGATTCTGACAGGTAGACAAATCATAATTAGCAGAACATATATTTTTATTTGACTCCCTCCAGCTTTAGCACTACCTGTGTGTTTACACCATCTATTTGTCTGGCAGAAGAATCTATCACTGAGGCAACGTAAGCAAGTTCAAGTGGTCTTGCTAAATGCAGAAAGCTGGCTCAGTTACACAATTTTTTTAACAGTGTATCTTGTAATTTTGAGTGCAATGTATTATCAGAAAAAAAAAAGCTTTAAAAGTCATATTTTATAAAGCTATGTCAGGTGCAGTAAGTACAGAAACATTCTTATGATGTTACTGAAGTCACACATGTGAATAAATTGGTATTAACATAGTTTTGTACCTTTTAAAAATTACAGCACCTAAAAGCTTTAAGGCATTATTTCTTTTGACTTATTCCATAGTCATTAATTTGAAAATCAGAGCAGAGATAATTAGATAGTGTGGCTACAGAGCAAACTGAGATGTTTCATGTACATGACACTTTGTAGACAGGCATTTTCAATTGTTTGTTGGCTTACTACTAAAGCTGAACCTACCTTCTTGCAAGGTAACCCTGCTAGCATACACAAAAAAACCAAACCAAAACAAAAAAATCAGAAATTCAATATTATTAAATGAAATATATACCTGAGAGCTTCATGAGGAGCTCAGATGCTGCCTTGACTGACATGTCCTGCCTCATCACATTTGCCTGTGGTTCCTGTGGCTTGAGTTTCTCTTCAGGGACGTTTGGAGCTGAGGCTTCAGATTCTTGGCTGAACACATAGCTGGGCTGAGACACAGTGGAACTTCCAGCTTCTTCATCCTTAGGCTCTTCTTTCACTTTAAAATTAGGAGTCAAGGGCTCTTTTTGATTTGCAGCTGTCAAGACAAGGAAAGAAGTGAGACTTAGTGTAATATATAATCCTGGAGCAGCTAGTAACAGGAAGAAACCATAACCTGAGAAATGCTAGAGCAGGTACTGGAAGCAGACACATCAAACTGTGCTCAAAGACGCTTCAAGGGACAAACAAACTTCTGCATCTTATCTACAAAGGGGCAGTTTTGAAACACAACAACTGCATTTACCAAAGCTCAGAAGAACATCCTCTCATTTTTTTCCCCCCTACTCCTCCTAAAAACTTCCCTGGTCATTGGTGTGTAGGTTTTCTACAGGCTTGGTGAAGTTTAAAACATTTCACATACAGACAAATTTGGCAAAGCCCATGTATATGACACACTAAGGTTTTAAAGCATGGAAGAGAGGCAAGAGATGAAGAGTAGAAAGATAGAAAACCCAAGAGTGAGTAAAAGGAAAAAGACAGCAAATTCTTAGGCCCTAAAAGTTGCTATATTAAGGAGAGAACTAAGGGATTTACAGAAGACCGTTCTGCACTGTTCCAAGCTCTATATCCACAAAAAGAAAGGGGTAAGTTTAAAATATTCCTTTGGAATACTCCTCCTAATCAGCTGCACAGCCTCAGAGGAGAGTAAGAAGACTTTGGGGAGCTGCTCAAGATCTACACACCAAGCAATGCTGTTCGTGAAGGGTCTTTCTGATACCCCTTGACAGCGGCAGAACCTTTGCATGGTGTTTGGTTAAAAGATAAAACTAGAACAGCTCTTAAACAATATTTCCAAGCCCAGCCAACACAAATTCACGGGCAGAAAGCTAAAGAAGTTGTACTATTTTTCAAGTAAATCTTCTTATAATTTTCTTTATGTTTAACCATGAAGAGATACTTCTTTCCTTGTCTCCTCGTGACCTTTTCTTGGCCAAAATATCACTTTAAATTCCCAGTAACACACAGCAGATGACTGGTTGACTGCCTTTAAAATTTGTAAGTTTACATTTTTCCCACCTTTCTAAACTTCTGTCTCCACAAACGCAAAAGACAGAGCACTGTTCCTGATAAAATCTGGCAACATTTACCTGCTTAAACCCTTGGTCTACTTTCTCCTCCAATTCACAGCTTCTTACCTACTCTCAGTGTCCTCATTTTTTTGTCTTATTTCCTCAGACACTCTCCTTCTCAGCAACTCCCCCAAAAATGCTAGAGAACCCAAATTCCTGCATCCTTTTGTGAAGTGCTCACTGTCTCCCAGAGACCTGAACTCAAAAATATGAGGTACACTTACCATCGTTATCAGAATTAGACACTTACATTTGCTATTTTGAGCCTTTGTTCATTTCCACACAGTTCAGTTTTTTAATGTTTGTCTTTGGGGGTGTGCTAATGGTTTTTAAAGCTACTGCATTACCCTGTAACACAATGCAACTTTTCAATTTATATTTCAGAGTTGTTTGATTTTCCTCCTTGTTGGTTGGCAAGCCATTACCAAAGAACAGGATTAAGGCAAGTGGTATAAAGAGTGCATACATAAGCAATGTGTACATACACATTAGTTCTATTCACTTCAGAGACTGCATTACCTCATATCTGGAATTTTTAACATGACCTATAAGCACTTTTACCAGTACTAGGAATTGCTTTTGCATTTTTTATTTTTTTAAAGAAGAGCAAAAGCAGAAATCCAAAACATTAAAACATGCTTTTACCCATAAAAATACAAGTTACAGCTCTCAAGCCAATCTTAACTTTACTAAAATACTAACAAAAAAATTCCATCTATCATCTTTACCCTGGCTTCAGTCTATTCTGGGGTTTGACCTGGGGTGATGAATGGTCACCAAAAAAAAAACAAGAGACCCAAACCTTCTCTGCTGAATTACCTTCTGCTGTTCTTTGCTTTTAAAACATGCCATTCCAGCTGCTATGCTGATATGAAAAATACCTCCACTAGGATCTGAGTGCAACAGAGTGCAACAGAGAGAGAGCAGTCTGCCTGAACTTTCAGTTGAGGTGGGGGGAATAAAAGGTCTTTTGAATTTATTCATTTCAAAGAGGTATTAATTCAAATTTGTCCCAGAAAATAAAGCAAGCATGAGTCCAAGTGAAGAGGTAAAGATGACCCACCGAGAACAACCATTAACCTGTGGACCCAGCCTTGTCTTTGCCATGAACCAGGGCAGAAAACGAGCCAGGCAGAGCAAGCACTACAGGCTGGGTGAGCCTACACTTTTTCATCATTTAAAATAGAGGTGATATTAAACTTGCATAGATCAGTGTAAGTTTGCAACCATGTACCATGGTAAAAACATCCATAAACAAACAGAATGTAACAGAATTCATATAATACCACACTGAAGCAAAGAATTCATTACAAGAGTTAGGTGCTATAGTATGCAGTGGCAGACACTTATTGCATTATACTACCACAAGAAAAAGGATCAAAAGGAATGCTTTTGGAAGAAATTAGCTTTTTTTTTTTAACATCCTCTTATCACCAAGGCAAAAGTGAGCAGCCAATTTGACCCAGTCCAAGGGTAGGTGTAAGGTGGTGTCTCTATGTTCTTCATCCCAGGGTATCCTCAAACTCTACTAAGATGAAGACAAGTTCTAATGGCTCAGAGGACCAAAAAATTCAAGGATTTGATCACATCAGAGTTTAAATAGTTTAATGATAATCCAGATCTTGGCCCCTCAATTCAGGAAGAACATTGAGGTGCTGGAGAAGGGCAACAGAGCTGGTGAAGGGTCTGGAGCACAAGTTTTATGAGAAGTGGCTGAGGAGGCTGGGGGTGTTTAGCCTGGAGAAAAGGAGGCTCAGGGGTCATTATCAATTCCATGAAAGGAGGCTGTAGCCATGTGGAGGTCAGTCTCTTGTCCCAGACAGCCAGCAACAGGATAAGAGGAAATAGTCCCAAGCTGCACCAAGGGAAGTTTAAGTCGGACATCAGGAAGAATTTCTTCCAGGAAGAATGATTAGACATTGGAATGGGCTGCCCAGGGAGGTGTTTAAGGAAAGACTGGACATGGCACTCAGTGCTGTGGTCTGGTTCACAAGGGGGTGTTTGGTCATGGATTGGACTTGATGATCTCAAGAGGTCCTTTCCAACCTGACTGATCCCATGAAGTGATAGATCCAGAATGAATCAATTTCCCTCCTTTCCTCTTTCCCTTTCTGTCCCTACCCCACATGTGATCCCTCCTGCAGGGACAGCATGTGCTGCTAGGAGCCACTGCCTTCTCACACTTCTGAGCCACCATCCAGGGTAACAATGATAAACAAAACCAGTTGATAACAGATCTACCAATACAGCATCAGACATAATCTAAATGAGCTCTTCATGAGATATGTATACTCTGTGTGTTTACAACACTTCACCAATGAGAAAAATAAAACATAGTCAAGGTCCCCCAGCCCAGAGGAAGCCCTGAAGGTGTGACTTTGGCAGTATTACATGAAGGAAAAGAACCCCAGGCTGTTGGTTTGTCACTGATTCTGCCTACTCTAGCTGCTTTGTTTTGGACAGAAGAGGAAACTATAAATTAGGAAAGAAGTAGAGTCTTATTTCTTTAATTAACTGGCAGCACATTCCTTGAACTGATGATGTTTTCAAAAAACCAAACACTTAAATTGTAGATAAATCACAAAAATAGAAGAGTTACTTGCCTCATTTTTCTTCCCCCAGAAAATAAAAACAAAATCAGACAACTACTGGGTCAGTTTCAAGCCAATTGCTACAATTTACAGGGGTTTTACTCTTTCTTGAAATATACTAAAGCAGATTCTAATGTAAATGAAGCCTAAAAGCAGAAGGACAAATAAAAAAGGGCAGGTTGTCTCATTTATCAGATCCATATATTAAAGCTAGAGCAGAAGAAACCCCACAACACAGAAAAGACCCCCTAAACAACAGAAGTCCCCACCACTCTTGTTTCTGTCACATCTTGGATCCACAACTATGGACAAAATTGCTAACACATGGGGAATAGCAAGTGTGATGCATCCACTAGTCATTTTAGGGAAAACAATAAACAGATGTAAGAAAAAACCATTGCAAATTAGGGAAACAAAAGTTTTCTATGAGGAGTTTTTAAAAATCCCATGACGGAGGAATCCTTAAAAATTTAGAACTAGACAAGAATTAAAAAGAATATGTTGAAGATTATTAAAGTATATTTGAAGAACAAAATTATTATACCCCAGAAGGAAGAGTATCTTCTAGCTACATACAAAAACAGATACACACACATATCCTAATTTGTATTTAATTTACAGTCATTCTGAACAGCAGTGAGAACAGAATGAAAGATGTGTTGTCTGCAGACTGAATAAAAAAACCCCAGCAATTTAATTTTGAAATGCACGGCAAGGAAACAAAACAAACCCATGTAGCAAATGAAACCAACAGGCAGGAATCTCTCAAGCACGGTAGATAATGCTCCATTTGTTCCATTCCATATCCAGAAAAAACACTGATCAAAGAATATTCCAGACTGCTGATTTTTATCTTCCTGGCAACTGGAACCATTTGAGCCATTTGGCAAAAGTAGATGATGAAAGTTATAACACTTTCCTGAAACTGCCAAATGCCACAAGAAAAGCTTTGGGCATCTGCCACTAATCTGAAACACTCTGGTAGAAGCTGCTAACTCCATCAGTCCACTTAAGAGGATTTCTAAATGCTCAAAATGTTTATAACTGAAAGAAGAAAAATAGGCTGATTATTTCCAAGCCAAGCTTAATGTTACAAGTCACAATGAGCAAGAAGTTGGTCACTGCTCCATCTGTCTGAGAGAAAACCATGAAGAAAAGTCCAGAATCCACAACAAAAATTCTGCCACAAAAAAAGAAAAAAAGGCCATGAGAAAAAGCATCCATAGAGTCTGGGTTGAAAGGAGCTATGATGAATCTTCCACCCAGAGGGTAAGCTCTGAGCTGTGGTGGTTAAAATGAACCAAGGGCCTCAGACAGATCAGTTCTGCAGAATTTGGAGGACACAGTCCCATGACAGTGGGCATCACATCACCCTGAAGGCAGCTGTGGTCAACAAAGGGTGTGACTTGGGTCATCTACTATTTTATTCTCTAGCAATTGAAATGTCCAGGTAGAAATTGGCATTCTGCATGGAGACCATGGCTTATATTTGATGATATTCAAGGACTGGGAAAGGGGCACAAACACTGCAGACGCAACCCCCAGTGAGCTAATTGCTTCACAATAAAAATCTATGGAATTGGAACCTGTTGGACAATCTCCAGACTAAAATCCAATTGGGCTGACAAATTATGTTCATCTTATTAAATACAGAGGCTGCATACACTCTAAGTGGCCCAAAAGGAGAAATACTGTTCTTCTGGCAGGACAGACTAGCTGGTCTATCATTTCCTTTTAGTGCCTCTTGCCCTGGAGTATTAATATGTCCCAGAGCACTTCATGCTACCTAAGCCTTCTAGGAATTCTCAGTCAATTACACCTGAATTTTAAAGCTCTCTACTCTGCCCTTGGCCAAAAAACCTAACCTATAGGGCTATAAGGGACAGAATGGGCATTATCAATGAAAAAGCTACTCATGCTTTACATGAGGGTGCTCAGCATTACAACATTTCTTTTTACCAAAGCAGTGCAATGGCAGAATAGACAATCACAAACATGATGACACCACGATTTGACACCCCTGGGCTTCAGGACACCACTTAAAATATGAGGTCTTCCAACCCATATTGCTTAAGTACATTAAAAACTGCAAGCATAGGTTAAGAAAGGCCAGCTAACTAAACTGATCTTTAAAGCTGCTCTGTGTTTAGAAAGCTGGAGTCAAGCACAATGAGACATAGTAAAGGAGAATGACCAGTCCTGCTACTGAACCCTCAAAATTTCACCATGTTCTAGTCCAAGTGGAATAGAGGAATCAGGCAATTGCTAAGGCAAGTGCAGAACCACACATCCCTCCCGACACCCCAAGATCTGTCATGCAGCCAAAGTCCCACAGGCTAAACGAGGCTGTAGCACCTGCCAAGACCACTTCTCCCTTTCCAGGTAAAAACCAAAAAAACCCCCAAAAAACCCCAAAACCCCACCAAAACAGCAGCAGGTAAGATTGTGAGGAAGCTGGAGAAAAGAGAGGGGAGCAGTGAAAAGAGTGAGGAAGAATTTGTTGCTGATAAGAAAGAACTGCTTGCAATATGGGAATGTCTTCTTTCTCCAAAGGAGCAAAATCGCAGGAGAGAAACACCACTAGACTGACTTTTATATTTGTTTAACAAAACAAAAACCAAAACAAACAATCAAAGATGATTGAACTAACAGTGTTTTCAAATCCCATTTTGGAAGGATGTGAGAGAAAGGCTCATGAGCTCGGACTTCTGCCCAGAGTAATGGTGTATTCAGGGAAGCAAAAAAGCCATCAGCCTAGTCCAGTCATATACTCCAAATGTAAGAGTTTGTGTAGACAATAAAACTAAATTGTAAGCACAGACCTGGTTTAGGATCATATTGCTGTTTTCTTTTAAGTTGTATTGGACTGAGTACACAAAAAATGGAGTTTGTTATTCTGCATTTTAAATTGCTGAATTAGAACAGAGATTACACTGCTTTATCTTGCTAAATTCTACACATTCCTTCAAGATATAAAACACGATGGGTGTGATTTTAAGGATGCTGGGAAATTGTGGATATACAACTAGAAATTGATGAAAAAAGATTATAAGAGTGATGATATATCAGTAGCAAAGATTAGAACAAGATTTTATTTGCCCATGTTTTAAGTAGATGTGCTATTTCACACCAGAATTTTACTTCAAACTAAAGGTCTATATGGAAACTAGGAAAATGTGAATCTGGAGAGACTTCAAAGAGAGAACTTGATGACATCAGGGGTATTTACACTGACAGCAGCATCATGGAATTCACAGTATTTTTAAACTAGGGACATGGCTCAATAATTGCCAGTCCTATGCACTTACATATTGTAATTGAAATTTTACATTCTGACATAAACTTTGAATCCCAGATATAGACAGCGTGGTCTTTTCTTTGGAACTTACTACTCATCAATTATGACAATTTAATTGGACATGCCTTTTTAAAAATTAAAAATAGCTGTTTGAAGAGTTCAAGTTCAGTACTGTCAATGGCAAATGATAAAACATGTCAAATTACTTGTGCTACCTTTAAGGAATGCAGTAATTTTCAAGAGCCAAATAGAACAAATAATGTAAGTGATTACTTAGCTTATCTACTAACATGCTGCATATGGCTGTCTGATGATTTACTCTCTCATTACTCCATTAATGGAATCAGCCAATAAAACATGAATGAAAAGCCCAAATATTTTAGGCCGTCACCAAAGTCCCATAGTGGCTTTTTTTCCCAAAATAAAGGTTTGACTCCTCACACAACAGTGACAGCAGATATGACAAACTGAGAGAAAGCAGTTTCTAATTGGTTTAACATGGCCAGCACCAAACCCTCAGCATTTTAGCTCCTTCCTTCTGCCTTTTTAAAAGGTTTTCAATGCAAGTAACTTGGGGAACATAAAAAGAACAGCAGAGGCAAGGCACACTTGATACCACTCCACAAGATGAAGAGACTTGCTCACTGGAGCAATGCACTAGTTTGAACCCAGAGAGGTGGGGGAGAGAGGCCAGCAATGAAGGATGTGTACCAATTACTGTTTCCACACAGAATCCCATGGAGAGCAATAGTGCAAGAATCCCATTCATTTTGCTGGGATTCATTTATTTCCAAATGTTAAAAGTTACTGCAGCACATAATGTAGGCACAGTAATACTATCACTAGGGTACACTGGCCATTGTACTTTGGATCATTGTGAAAGAATTTTTTATTACCAAAAAAAACCACAACCAAAGCCAACAACAAAAAACCCACCAAAAAAATAAAAAACCCCCGCCAAGCCTGAAAAGTGGGTGGAAGGACACCAGTATTTAAAGAGATGTGTTGTATAATGTCTGCCACTGAAACCTTTGAAACAGGAAAATCAAATACTCTTTAAATTAAGATATGAATGCTGTTATAAAGTTTCAACATAGAATTAATGGACTGGGGGAGGAAAACATTCTGACAAAGCACTGCTAGAACAAAATACTGGAAAAATCTGAAGTGTGCAAGAAGACCTACTGAAATCAGAGGAGCAAGATTTGAAGGTAAAAACACGCCCATGCTTAAATATTCTTCTTTTTATGTGTTGCATCATCTACTAATTGTCTTTACAAAAAAATTTGAATAAAGTTTCAGAGAACCCTTTTAAATTTCTTGTGAATTGAAAATCCTCTCCTATCTTGAACTAGGACCTAGAAAATTAAGTCTAGGAAAAAAAAATCAAGATTTGTTCTAATTTTTAGATTTACATTTGGTGACTTGTGTTATGCCTTGTTTCATAAAACACAACTAAAGACCTTTCTGGCAAGCAATGGCCCAGAATTGGGCATGAAGTGGTCTTGAAAAGGTCACCCACACCAGTATTTCTCAAATATCTTTAAATCTAAAGCTCCTCTGAGCCTTTCTGGAAAAAAACCTGAAAGGCTGTTTTGAGCATAATTCATCATAATTCATGTGTCACCATAATTCATCTCTGGCCCGCTCCAAATCAGGTCTAACTTTGAACATCTGTAAATTTTCCCCCAATTTGCATATTTACAGCTTGCTGCTTGTTTTTGTTCAGATAACATTTCTTGCCACTGCGTATGACATCCTATGGTTCACTGATTGAGATACACAGATTTAGTCCATCTTACTGCTTAATATGTGACCAGTCATATCTGACATGCAGCTGCTTTTACATTTCCCCAATGGCAGAGATGCCACAATCTCTCTAGCCAAACTATCCTAGAGGTATAAATATCTTAGCTTGGGAAAGATTTTTGCAACACTAACTTAAACCTTACAGTGATACAATACTGGTACTTTTTGTCTTAATTACAATGATTTTATGATTATTTATAATCTCCATTCACCTGAAAACTATGCTAAGGCACATGGAAAACAAGGAGGTGGTTGGTGACAGCCAATGTGGCTTCACTGGGGGCAAATCATGCCTGACAAACTTGGTGGCTTTTTATGGTGGGGCTACAGCACTGGCGGACAGGAGCAGACTTGTGCCAAGCATTTGACACTGTTACATGTGACACCCTTGCCTCTAAACTGGAGAGACATGGATATGATGGATGGACTTCAGCAGGTTTCCCATGAAACTGGAGGTATGCAGATTGACACCCATCAAGAAGAGGAGCAATAAACATTGGCAAGCAAAAAGAAATGTTCATTTAGAACATCAATATTCAATAAAAATAAATGCCAAATTCTAAGTCTATATATCTATCTACTGCTTCTTTCCTAGCCACAAGGCCTGTCAGAGAAGAAAATTAGATTGTTTTGACATAATTTGGTCTCAAAAAATCTGTGTTGGCTGTTACAATTGGCATATACAATTTGAGATGTCAAAAGATTTATATCATTGGAAAGGTAGGGCAAATAATTGAAGCTCTGATGGGCCTAACAAGACTGTCGTAATAAAGAAATCACTCAAAGGAACTTCGTTCAGCAGAGCTGAACCGTCAAAACTGCAGCTAATACTCAGCCAACTTGCTAAAATAGAATTACTTCTACTTTAAATTTATGCACTCTGTATAGGGGAAAGCATGAACCAAATGTATGTAACACAATATAAATCTCAGAAGAAAAGAAATTCCCTTCTTTCTGACATTGCTGTTTCCGTGTAGCAAACTTGGTGACTGGCAGTACATTTTAATCCAAATATGCGCACATACAAAATTACAGATACATCTTGCTCCCCCAGCGACTTTATAACATGTTGCTAGGTAACAGTGCATACAAGTCAGGTTTCAAGACCTTTAGTAAGTCACCATAAAATAACTGCATAGGCTTTTTGCATGAATAATGTACATTTGTATCCTTTCTCTGATGTCAACACAGCAGACACTGAAAACATGACCGTCTGCTAAACTGTGAAGAGCTTCCCATCAACTGCTACATGAAAAGCCACACACCAAATTGTTGTATGTTCTCTCAGCTTTCAGGCTTTCCCCCCATCTCCTGCACTCAGCTCTCGTTCCTGCTACATGCAGGCATCATGAGCACCACCCTCCCCGGGCCAGCCCTGCTGATGTGCAGAGCCTCTTCGTGCACAGCAACCCAAATTTAAGATCGACATCGAACAACAACATGTGTGGGACAGCTGTTGGACAGTGTAAGATGGATTTCATATCAAGTCCGAATTTTAAACTCAAGTAAAGAAATGTACAAGCAAATCCAAACAGACTCATCCTGCCCGCTTTTTGTCAAAGCAATAATTTATATTGACAGATTATTTAATATTACTTTCAGGGGGAGGTCCTGTGACTTCTTCCAACCAACACAGCAAACCATTTGTGCCAGCCCAATTCACCTCCTGCTTGCCCTCAGCTGTTTTCTCTTTTCCTGGCTGGCTCCATGAAGCCTCAGTCTTGATTTCTTGTATTAACCCATTCTACTCAATTTCTCACAGAACTGTGATCCTAGAGATACAAAGATCAGGGAAGATTAGGAGAGAAAGATTTTCCTAAACAAACGGCTGTGGTTTCACCAAGGCTGGGCATTAGGACAGAGCTAATTCCTTAGTTAATCTGACAATAAAATTTGCTCACAACTTACTTTCCATTGAAAGGAGAAAGCTGACTAATTATTATCTGTTGTAAAGATTATCTTCCATCTCCAAAGCCTAAAACTTCCCATAGGGACCAAGATCTCTTTGTGAAACAGAAGCTACTTGAGTGACATTTTTCCTGACTTCTTTCTCTTCAAAAATTCAAGGCTTATTTTGAAAACATTTGGCATAGAACACCTCCCCAGAATATCAACTGTTCTGAAGTATTCAGTCAAATCAATAAAAGAGCATATAAAATATAACAGATCCACCCTGAACACATCCTACACTTCAGTTTCACACATGAATATCATTCTTACGGCAATAATCTGACGGTGAAAAAATACTAAACATATGTTTGGCATTAGATATAGATTTAAATTAAAAAAAATAATTTTTAAAAGCTTACACTAATCTCTAGGACTACTCTTCTTTTAAATGTGTTAGCAACAAAACCCAAATGCAGTAACATTCACACTTCACATGCACTTACTACACAGGCTCAAATACTACTTGGAAAGAAAGGTGACCAATACTTCATTGATTCTTTTCAACAGGTGGGTAAAGGCAGAGAACTTAAGAATTGAGTTTTTGAACATGCTGGGCACGTGGTGGCCCTCAGTGACTTCAAACTAGAACTACAGGTATTCAGCATGCCTGGAAAATGCACCACAAGAGATTTGCCAAGGTAAATACTAATGAATGTGAAAGCCTGGATAAACAGTTCTCACTCCTAATCCCAGCAATTAAACAGCAAAACCCCTCTCTCCTCTCACTGTTTCTCCTCTGGCCTCCACTATACACCTCTGTCATCAAAAGAAACGAGAAATTATAAGTTAAGAAGCTACCATGTTTTGCTCCTAGCAATTCCTTGACTTAGCAAAACCAAGACAAAGTGTCTCCGAGCCCATAAAGGAGCAGCCAATGCTGCTGCTCAATTACCTGACAGCTTCATTAGAAAATCTGATGCCATCTTGACAGAGATGTCTTGGCTGAATAGTGCTGATGCTGTATTGGCTACGAAGTCAGAGGAGTCTTTCAGCTTTGTGTTGTTTGGGGCTCTGTCAACAGTGCTAAGAGCAAAAGGCGCAGCTGAGGTGCCAGTGTCATCTTTGGGCTCTTCTTTCACCAGCAAAGGTGGAACCCCCCCAGCAGGCTGCCCAGCCACATCGGGTGTTTTGGATACAGATGCTGATCCCATGAGGTCAGGCCCCGCTCCTTCCCTCTGTGGTCCCAGGCAGGAGTCACTGTTTAGCTGTGGTGACCCCTTCACCTCAGTTTCTGCCATTTCCTCCTTCACTTTAGACTCTGTCCTGAGGAAATGTTGGTGGCAGCGCATGTGGAGTTTCAGGCTGAAGTGGCGGGAGGAGGTAAAAGGGCATAACTGGCACTGGAAGGTCTCACCCCTGTCTTGGTGCTGATGAACCTGGTTCAAGAGGTGAAAGATAAAAGCATGTATTAAGCCAAGCAGATTAATAGAATTGCAGAAATCTCAACTCTGCATTTCTCACACTGTTTGAAAAAAAAAAAAAAAACAACAAAAGAAAATATTAACTAATGAGTGAACTCTTCATTCTGAGCACTTGGAAAGTGGTCAGACTCCAAGAACAGTAGGATTCTTTCACACAAGTCAAAGAACATAAACATCAGACTCAAGTGAAAACAAAACAAAACAAAACAAAAAAAATTCAGGAACATCTGTTTCTGCAGCTTGGAAATGATGAAGTCTGCTTTGGATCAAACACTCTTTACAATCAGATCCTGATGACCTGTCTGTGCATAAAGACTTCCAAGCTGTAACTAATAGTTTTCTTGATTAAAAAACAAACATCACTTTGTGCAACCTAACTAATAAAAATTGTTCAGAGCAACCCAGCAAAAATAAAAAACCCAACCAGCACAGCAATGTCCATCGCTGATTTATGTATCATTAGAGTAAAAACATTGCACCTGGCAATACCAAGGAGCTATTGAAACAGTTTGCTGCAAATTAATTCTACCAGAAAATAAACAGCTCTTTTGTGATACAATAGAAACATGAGAGATGGTGTCTGCCATTTATTCTAGTTTGTCAGTCAATTAAGGATCACAGTTAATCTTACTGTCCTCATATTCTGACTGCAGGCTCTTTGTCATAGAGCCTGCATGCTCCAGTATGAATACAATGCCTGCTATCCTCAGGCTTGATCCCCATTACCTTTTAGAGGGAACTCCATCTATCCCTATGTAATGGCTCACGTATTATATGAGCAGACACCCTCACTAAACTATATAAGCTACATACATATAATTATACAATTTCTTGCTTCATACAGTACTCATTAAAGAGAAGGAACAACTGAGCCCAGCATAATAGCAGCAGGGCTATTGAAAAATCTTTTTGCTATAGTTTCACAAATAAATTTTAAATCCTGACAGCAGCACACCAGGCTACTCCCTGCAAAAAGGCTGGCAAATACACATATTTGCTCCTTACTAATGGAAGAACATGTGATCAGGGCACACTGGCACCAGCTGAGCTCCACACATTCGCTTTCACTTGTGACTCAAGTTGGTTGGAAACATTTCAGTGAGACAGATTTTTGTTGGAAAAAGGCAATTTGTTGAATGCAAAATATTTCACCTGAAACATGGAGAGGTTTGATGAACCCTTGGCAAACAAGGTGTGATTCCCCTACCCTACTGAGTGGCACTCTTCCTTCCCCTTGCTTCCTGGGCTTGGCTCAGAAGCAGCCAGCTGTGCCAGGGATTCAAGGCTTGCTGCTACAGCCTGGGAGTCCAAAAGCCCTGAGGGCTGCAGATCTACACAAGGCAGTGTGGAAAACTTAGCTTTAGCTAAGGCTTTCAGCACTTTCTGCTCTCCTGCAGAGCTGAGATCTAGATCCCGAGAGTCCTGGTGCAGACACTGCGGAGCTCTGGAGTAACAGCAGCATTTCCCAAACAAGGCTCTGTCAGAGTTCAGGCTGGAGTTTCACATGGTTGTAGACTTGGCCTGATTCATTTCCTATATTGCAATAGGAACTCAGTCACAAGCTCAGATCCAGGATTTCCAGCTCTACACAAGCCCTCATCTCATGTCTGCTAAAATGTGAAGCTGGGGGACGTCCTTCTTTTTGCACTTTTTTGCACGTTTTGCATTCAGTGAAGACACATTTCACCAGTGCTGTGTACCTTTTCATTCAGTGGTTCTTTGGTGGCTCTGGAGGTGCTAGACAGACAGCAAGAGAGAATTTCTTTTGGCCAGAATGACATTCTCAATACTGTCTAAGCACGACAGTTACAGACAAAGCTATTCTGGAATCTTATAATTGCACCTGACAATGACAGGAAAAAAAAAAGGAAAAAAATATATATTAAAAAAGTTAATGCTAACCTAACACAGATTTAAGGCAATCTTGCAGAAGAATAGGAGCATGATAAATTCTAAATATTAGCAGGTTACAATGGAAATGCCAACCAGATTGCTTGTCTACACTGCTGGAAGCAGGATGGTCTGTGAGTACAGCAGTGTGTGAGCACTCTTCTCAGAGAACACCAAGATGTACTCAGGGCAGCAAGCACCCTCACCATGGCAACTTTATCTCTTACACCCACAGATTCTGTGTGCCAGGGTTTCTCTCCAGGATCCCCTTCACTCAGCATTTCCCTGCCTGTGTGTTTAACCACGTCTTCCAGCAGCCCTTATCACAACCATCGATACGCTGCCTTCAGAAGGCTGCCACAGCTGCAGGCAGGTGACAGAGCCTGTGTGGGAGCCCACCTTCTCTCCCCAGGAGTATGGCATGCCACCTCTGCAATATCTTTTGAGAATGGATGAAAATATGAGCCACTGATTCATTTGATTTGAATTTTTTTTCACCTGCCCAAAGACAGTAACTTCATCACCAATGGATTTCTCATAAAATAAGCAACGTTTCTAACTCACAGCCAAGGAATGACAGAGTTCAAACCCAAATATTTTGAGTATTGAAAAGAAAAATTTTAGACCTAGAAAAAGAAAAAATGAAAAAAGAATTTAGCTAAAGACTTAGCCCCCCAATGTCCAGAGTCCATTCCCACCAGAAGACTGTAACTTTTATTTTATTTTCAAAAATAAAGAACGTTAATTTAAAAATCTGAACACTAAAGCTAAGCTAAAATCCCCCTAAAAGAAAAACCATCACTTATTTTCTCATTCAACAGCAGCTAAAAGAGCCAAGAACTGCCATTCCTTGCCATTTGGGGGTAAAAGTCAAGGCAGCAACTACTTGCTGCAGAATAAAAAACAAGAAACCCCGCAGAGCTACACAGAAAGCCACAGGGGAGATTTAGGCCATGCAATATTACAGTCCAAAAAGCTGCCTGCTCCCTCCAAGAGGCAGAGAATGGCTCTTACACTGTGCTAATGCTACCCAAACCATCAGATGTCTTCTTTAGCCTCAAACAGGCTCTTCCTGCAAGAACCACAGGCAGGAGGAGACAAGAGTGCAGCTGGCAGGTTTTCCCCAAAGTGCCAGCCTGAGCCCAGCTGCTGCCAGATTTGGATCTCTCTGAATTACACTGCAACAAACCACAGTGCACAACCTGCTCATGCACAATGTTTCTTTCAAAATCCCATAAAACTACTGTTTGACTTATGCCAGAACCACTTAAGGGCTTCTGGCTTCAGAGTTTATTTCCTTTAACCAGGGATGTTCTCCTTGACTGGGCAAAGGACTTGTATCATCTTTATTCTAACCCTACAGCCTGCCCAGTCTCAAATGATATTTTGTGGTTTTGTAGTTTTTCAGTATGTACTTGCTATGACACATGCAGTAATTTTCACTGGAATTATATTGTCCTTACAAACTTTAGGTCTTGTCTGAGGACTTGGGTACAAGTTATGTGTTGCTCAAAATTTTTAATTTTTGTTTCTCTGTTTCTCTTGCTGCCTCCTCATTCTCACATTACAAGAAGGAAAAAAAGAGGCCATTCCGTTCATTTTCTCTATCAGGCATTATTCTGATCACACCTCTCTCACCCTCCTGCCAGTCCCATTCTTTTCAGCTTCTTTCTTCAAAGGCAGTCCTTTCTTGCCATCCCACTAATAATTTTCACTTCCAGCTTTTGAAATCCCTTGTATTTCTCATATGTCTTTTCTGATGCAGTGACCAGAAGTGCGGCACACCATATGCTAATAGTAACATTGTTACATTTTCAGTGTTATTTCTGTTTTATTCTCCAGACACTCAAATATCTAATGTGCTTTTTAACCACTGCTGTGCATGCCAAGAAAAGGTTTTTATTGAACTGTCTACAACAATATCCAGATATTTTTCCTGAGCAGTTACAGTTCATTATATCCGACAGCCAGGTGCATTATTAGACTCTGGTTTCCAAGGTACAGTACCTTCTATTTGTCAACAATAACTTCATTTGCCCCCTTGTTTATCAGGCAGCCAGCCTCCTTTTGTTCCCTTTCAAGCTTTGCCTTTTTTAATCTCGATTCATGCACATAAGGTTGTACCATCTATAATTCTCTTACCCACAGTCATCGCTTTGTGTAGATCACATTTGCTAAAATATGCACAATTCCACTTTTAGTAATGGAACACCCCTCTGTTAGCCTTTTGTCATGCTTAAAATTGCTAATTCCTTCCTACCCTTTGTTTTACTGTCTCTTGGTGAATTTCTAATTTGCCATAGTACATCACATTGCTTAATTTATTTGGCAGCTTCTCTGTGAGAAGCTTTGCCAAAGGCTTTTTTTATAGACCAAATAAATTTCAACTGATTTTAAAGTCTGTGATTTTCCTGACATGCTCAAAACATCTTAGTGGAGGAACACATTATTTTCTTTTACAGAAACCACATGTCCCTATCGTATCACATCATTTGTATCAATGTGCTGGTTTTTCTGTTACTTTTTTTTTTTTTGGGGACATTGTAACTTTCCTGGTATCATAAGCCACTTCCTAAGTCATCTTTTCATACTTAAAAGCAACATTCCTGCTGATTTACCAGTCATACAGATGTGCCACAGTTACAAATACATGTAATCCCACCCAACAGGGTAAAACAGGAGTAGGGATGAGGAAAAGAGTGACACAGGCACATCCTGCAATTTTGTGGTACTGCTGAGGTTGATCTTTCCTCTTCCCCTTCCCTACAGCTGGGTAATGCTTTGCACAGACTCTCCTTTCTGGTTATGAGACACAGGCACTCACATTTATTTTGTGGGATTATTTTAAAAATTGAGTACACTTTCCATTTAACATCTATCATGTGCCCTCTGCTTTTTAATTTATGCTCTTTTCTAACAAATTCCCTTATTTTTAAAATATTGCATTTTCAAAAGTTGAGTGCTGTGGTGCTAGTTTTCATCTGATCCTTCCCCTCAAAACACATATGTTATCTATATAGTATTTTCTTTTTTAAAGTATTTCCTTGCTTTGCTTGAAAACAAGGGGGGGAAAAAAGGCCTCTCTGCAGTGCTGGACTGGATTAGGTGTTAAAAAAGTTATTTTTTGAAAAGATTTAAGATCTTGTCTTATCCTTGTCTCATACCCAGAAAGTGAGATACTTGAAGTCATTTGTGGTACCTGTCTGAGACTGGGCACAGATTTTATGTGTTGAAAAGCTGTGCATGTTTGCATTAGCTCCCCTCAGATGATGAGGGGATGATGTCATAGAATCACAGGTGCCTCCCAAGGCTCTTAAAGTTTAACTTAAAAATAAACAAAATCCCCTCCCATAAAACATAGTCAGCCTCCCTCTCCCAAGAAGTTGAAGATGGTTTGAAAAGAACTGGTCCCATACTTCACCAAAATGGATTAGGAAAGCTTGCTCAGTTGTCCGACACTAAGTGAGGAAGAACGAGGGAAAAGCAAATCACCAAGGGGCACTGAGCACCTGGCCCCATTCCTCAGAACCTTTCCTGATTCCCACTATCATATAATTAATAGGTCCCCTGACTGCAAGGCTGATTAGAACCCTCTTTGAATTAGACAAGAACATTAATCTGGATATCAGTGAGATGGGTGCTCTTCATAAGCAGGAAAATCCTGTGGTTGAGCATCACATGAGCTGCCTACCACTGCATTGAACCTTCCTGCTAAGCTTCTTCTTCCTTTCCCTCATTTTCTATCAAACCCTCATGTTTCAGCACATGTTCACAATGCCAAACTTCTTTTCCACTGCTACAACAGATAGCTCACCCATTTCTGCCTTGTGCCTATATAGCAGCACAAGCAACATTTATAGATATTGTTTTTGGCCATATGCTCCTCTTCCTCACTCCCCTGTCCAAGTGCTCAGCTAATATCCTGTTGCTTTCTTGGAACATATCTGTATGATCTCACAGCCTATCTGTCCACCAATTGCTGAGGAAGATGTGTGCATGATCCAAAAGCACCAATTGGCCAAAGTCTGACTGATGCTTGTGGTATTCCTCTGAGGAAAATGTAATCCCTACCAGGAAAAACAGAAAAGCCTGACTACATCTTGCTGAAATGCACCACAACTTTCCATTGCTTTCTGCAGAAGAAGTAGATAGGACACTGTCTCAAGAAGAAGACATATTCCAACTGAACATACATTTTGATAAACAGAGAGAAGGTCTCAAGCATAATACTTGCTGCCTGCTTGGACACGACACCTGCTTGGACAAGACACCCATTCATTTTGTCCAGCTTCATTTTACAGTTCAGTACTCTCAGCATCCCTGGAAACCATGCCATGATACCAGAATCAGCTGCTGAGATGCTCCCCCCAGATTCCTGGGCATAAGAGCCCAAACTTGTGGTAATGCATGCACTACAATTTGCCTCCAAAAAAACCCAATAAAATTCTGTACTGTGTCTATTTTAGGATTTTTGTAAGGTGCCTATCGCTGTGGAATCGAAAGTATAACAATAAATATACCAATAATAGTTAACACTCTGTGCCTTAAAAGGCAGGCTCCTCACCCCTCCTTGTTTGTTGTGCGTCTGTGTGGAAACTTTCCTTCTGTTTCCCTTCTTGTGCCTTTCACATCCTCGCCTCCAGTTGTGAGCTAGCCCTGGCAAAGTGCCCTTAGTGGAAGAAAGCTTCATCCATGTGGTGGGTAGCACATGCAGATCTGAATATGGGTCAGGGCAGGGATCATTCCAGCTCCCTATTAGGACTTTCTCCATAGCAGGGGATGGGACACCAAAACTGTTGGCAATGTTGTGCTCTGGGTCAGTCACTTAGACATGTTATAATTATAATAAAATTACACAGTATATATATTATATAGTTATTGGTCATTAGCCTAAAGACACAGGAAGGAAGGCCCATATGAACACACAAAGACCACTCATGGAAACTAAATCTCCAAATAACTGGTTTCAGTGGAGAATGCCTACAAGAACCTAGAAAAAACAAGGTCGTTCAAGCTCATGGCTATGTTGCCTTGGAGGAAGCAAAGACAAAATAATCAGATTTTGAGGACTGCAGCTGAACAAAACACATTTTGCCTGTTATCCTTACCAATAGAGCAAAACAAATATTGAAAACCAAGGAGCAGCATAAAGGAAAAAAATCTTGGTTTGTTACAGCATCCTGGAATAAAAGTTGGCTTGTAATGAATGACAAACACCGGTCCAATATTTTAGTTCTAACTGGCCTTTTTGGTTTTGAAAAATGTGCCTTCACCTCTAGCCACAGTTGACACATGGGGAGAAATGGGTGGAGAGGCAGAAGCAGCTCTACCTTCATGGGCTGCCTGCCAGAAAGGAGATAAGGCCAGGTAGCTTCCAAAGGATACTAAGACAATAGGAAAACAAACATACCCAACTGCCATAACCAGAACACTGTATCCTAAGGAGCTCCCAGCTGTACTAGATCATTTCTCATGTGTATTCAGTCCATTTTGAATGCTGCTGGCTTATATATGTGCTAGTTTTTACAGCATCATATATATATAGATTTAAAGGCAATGAGAAAAGGAATCTGGTATTTTTTTATTTTTAATCTTGTTATCAATTTACACTTCCACCAGAAGGAATTCAAATTATGTCTGACACTTTTGGACACAAGACTAACATGCCCATTCCTCATTCACCTGCTTCAGTTTTGATGTGATAGAAAATAATTCTATGAATGGCTTAGTCAGTTGAGAAAAGCGTATGAAACTTTGAAACTAAGGTAAAATATTATCTTTCAGATTGTTGTGCTTGTGATTCTTTACATCTACCTGTTAAGACCAAAAAACAAATGCAAACCACCTGGTTTTGTAAGACAATTGCTTTCACCTCAAATAAGGACAGTTTTGCCAGCAAAGATGCCCATGTCCATCACTACCTTTATGACTGGACTGCAGTGATGGAGGAGACTTCAGATCTGGCCTGCACAGCAAGGCTGAGTGTGGCTGAAATCTCTTACACTGAGTCAAGCAGGCCAAACTCTGACCTCAGGAATCCCTAACTGAGCATTACTCAGTCATAGTCACAATATTACCAAATAATTAACACTACATGCTACATGGTTGTACAAGGAGGTACATTTTAAGCAGATGCAGGCTCAGCTAATGAAAGCATTAATGCTGGGAGGGGAGCAGAAAAGAGCACAAGGACCTCAGAAAGCCATCGCTTTGAGAACACACAGACACAGTGAAAAAGTTCCTGATTTTGACCACCTGCAGAAATCACCATGCCAAAAAGGAAGGGATAGGCCCTCAACCTTCAAACAACAATTTTTGCCAGTAAGGCAAAAAAATGCAGAGAACAATTATCCCTGCAGGGAACAACAGGGATGTCCTTTACAAAGCAGGGAACAACAAATCTTTGGAAGGGAGTAATAAGCTTCCAGGTGATGCACACTTCTGTGAAGGTTGTCAAAAGCTGAAAACAAACAAAAAACCCCACACTTTCTTCCCATTCTATCTATTCATCCTCTTCTTAGGTTGGCCATCTGTGCCCTCTAGTCAACATGGAACAGCAAGTCCTGAAAGAGAGCCATAAACACTGAGCCTACTTGATAAGGATTAGCATGATACACTGAGGATGTCTGGAATTAGTGCACGCAGATGTACAGTAGAAGTGTCAAGGAATGAGCCTTCAGACTACAGGGGGATGATTTAAGACCTAGCAACAACTTAAATCATGGCAAAATCTGATTTTGTGGCCAGAGGAATCTGAATAGTTTACACAGAAAGGAACAGTTTCTTGAGTGTAAGCAAGGCCATACTCTTGTCCAGTAAGGTCAGATTCTGCAACAGCATATGTGAAACCTGAACAGGCATTTCTGTCCTCCCTCACACCAGTCTGATATCCTGTTACACACATTCATCTAAATCAGACAAAATGGGAACTATAATAAAACATTTCACTATTATTATAAAACTCAACTGCATTAACAATGGAAATGTTTTCACTTCAGCCTATTCACCAAAGGGCTAAGAGGACAGGTACCATTTTAACTTCCTCAAGAGTATTCTACAGCCTGCAAGACTCAGCACTTTGTCTTGCAAGCACAACAGTACTTCAGCTAAGCAGACAATCAGTTTCTTCACCTTTTTATATTTTTCTGTATATACAACACAGATGTTGCTTACTTCAGAAGGTCATTTTCAGCTTGAGCCCAAAACTTAGGCTGAGTTAAAAACACGCTTTAAACTTGAAAACAAAATATTACAGTATAATCTGTCATTCATTTTGGTTTGGATGATTCACTGCTGAAATGCCCACAGTTAAAAGCTACAGCAAGAAAAAAGTTAAAACTGCAGGCCTGTCTGTAGAAAGCAATGGAAACATCCCTGCTAGACCTGGCCAAGCTGGTTTGCCCACTTAGAGTGAAACACTGGCATGCAGGGTTATGAGCTGGCATCCTGGCAGTAGCACTGATAGGATTGTGTGGTGTCACATCCCAACCAACATCCCTGCTTCTGGTGGTTCCAGGTCTGGAACTGAATCACAGACAGCTTGTGCTGCACCCAATTGACATAACCCAAGGCAGTTTCCACATTGCATAAAATGGAAAGGCAAGCAATGGAATAAAAGTTATTTCTTTCTTTTTATGGCCTCTTTACTTAAGTACAGGCATCATTCGTAGTACAACTAGGGAAATTATGTTCTTGCAAATGCAAATGAAATAGCTTTGCTATACTACCAGTTTTTTGACTGATGATTTGAGTATTTTGATTGTCAGTAAAGATTTCCCTTACCTTCATGTGTGACTTGAGATTGTCCTTGCGTGCACAGCGGAAAGGACAGAGAGGGCACTGATGGCTCTTCAAACCTGTGTGAATCACCATGTGCCGTTTCCAGTAACTCTTCCTCTTGATAACCAAACCACAGATGGGACACTGGAAAGGTTTTCCCCCTTCTTCTTCTGAGGCTTAGCAGGGAGAAAAAGAGAGGATCCTTTATAGCCACTTGTCAAATACTTTCCACTTGTAAACATACTCAAGAGATCATTTCTCAGTGCTAGAGTCTCATCTGTAAAGAGACATCAGCCAAACAACAACAGGTACCAGAAGTTTCCATTCCCCCCTGCACATACCTTTTCCCCTGGATCTAGTTATTATCTCTCCTAGAAAGGTCACCATAATTTATAAAGGTTAATGCCCCAAACTTCCTTTCACTAATCAGTAGAGGATGCTACTCTCTCTCACCTGGGTCCTAATGTTCCTTATAATTTAACTGCACTGAGATGAATGCCTCTCATAATCATCACTTTTCAGCTTCATTTCCTGACAAAGGCTGGTTTTAGCAGAATATGGAGAATATGCATAACTGTTAAAAAATGATCCATTTCCACATCTGATGGTTAGCCAGCAGGGAAGCAGGATATAAAGCACAGAAGAATCCACAACTTAACTGAAAAGCATGCTGGTATTGCATGGCAGATATATTTAACACCAGAGCTGAAAGACTTTGGAAGTCCTGCTGCTGAAATTGTTTAGTTATGGCTCAAGCAGATACTGCTGCAGCATCAGCCATCAAAGGTCTTCAGGTCATAGGTTTCCTTCTGCTCTGCTAATTGCCAGGGCTTTAAATCTACTGCCTTCCTAAATGTCTGCACTCTGCTTTACTGCCCAATTCACCTAAAAAAAGGATTTGGTGGCATTGATCAGGAAAATATGGTCAGGCTTCCAAATGCAGAACAATCACAAGGTTGAAGGAGAGAGAAATTCCTTGCTGCTGAATTCGCACAACTAACCCTGCATCCATCCAACCTCTCACAACAATTTCTTCTCATTATTACAAAGAAAAGCTTACTATTACAGTGGAACTGGATGTCCTTTTCCTCACTTTAAATGACAAGACTGTTTTCAAATATCCAGAGCTCAGTAATGTGCATCTTGCTATTCAAAAATTTTCTCGGACTATTTAATCCCATTACTATCACTGATAAGAATATAGCAAATATCAAATTTCCTTGATAAGGAACTAAGTGATAAAAACTTCCAGATAGATCTGCCAAGTCCCAAAATACAATTCTTGCTATTAAGTAGGAAACAAAACCACTGTAATTCAACTGATTAGGCAGTCATTATGTAAGTACAGAAAGGGACACAATGTCAAAGCATGTACTACTGCAAGTTCAGAAATTCTCCTTGTGAAATATTCTATCACACTTAAAATATCAAATTGTTCCTCTCTCTGCATCTCTAAAGAGTAGGTCAAAACTAGTGTCATAACTGCTTGTGTTTGTTTTAAAATATTTTTACTTTTTTCTTCACAAAAGGCAGGAGAGAGACAAATCACAGAAGAACATGGGTAGCTTTTTTTATCTATCATGTCTTTTCCTTCTATCACATCTTTTCTTCAGCCTCTGGTTATCACCCAGAAGAGAAATGTGTAACAAGATATTACGCGGTTTTGACCCCCTTAAAAATAAATCTGCAATCAAGATAAATCAACTGTGATTTAGCACATTACAAAATATGCAAACAAATGGGATGAATGCGACTTCACCAATAACAATGACAATTAGTGTTACTCAGGAATTGTGCCAGTGTGCTCCAAAGCTGAACCATGTTAGCTCTATACTGCATGAAGCTCAGAATAAAAAGAAAATCAGGGGTTTCAGCTTTCCTTCATTTATATTGACGCCTGTTTTATTTCACTATGTTACTCCAGTGAGGAGAGGATCAGCCAGTGCTTCCCAAAGAAGTTTTGGGAACAAAATTACAAGCATCAGAGGCATTAAGTTACACCAAGTAAGTATTCAGTCAGTAAAAGAAAGGTCTGTCACCAACACACTTTCAAAACAATCAGAACTTAACAGATATTCCAGGCTTCCTTTTCAACCTCATCCCAAATGTGTGAGCAGTTTACAAAACTGGCAATATTACAGATTGATAAAAAATTTAGCCTCCTCTATACCAATTTACTATAATAAAAATGCAAGCAATGATTAGGTTGACCAAACCTGACATGCCATTTCAGAGGCAACTGCACTCTGATAAGCCATGGCTTCAGCGTCTTGCCTGAAATAATTCTGAACAAATAGCTCAACGTGGTGGACAAAAGAGCAGCAGGCATACTCCTGTTATTAACTTACTCCTCTTTAAATAGCCTCCATCTTTGCTGCTCCTTACTTACATCTAATTAATCTCACTGAGTATTGATCTCATAACCAAAGCTACATGTTGCTGGTGGGGAAGTGAATCAGATTCGTAACAGCAAAGCAAACTCATCAGTGCATTAAAAGTTCAAAGTAAGAGAGCAGGGAAAAAGACCTCTTGAGTTATACCTACTGGGAAAAGATACTTCTCTCTGGGAACAAGACAAAAAAAGTCCCAAGGAACAACCAGACAGACACAAAAAGATTAAAGCATTATATAATTATACACTCTCTTTTTAAAAAATCTTTTGGTGTCATAAGGTTCTCTGAGTGAAAGGAATCGGGAATGTGTAACATTTATTTTCATGGCAAATGTACACATTCAGCTTTTAGCTCATGTTACTCCAAGAAGGACTTCATCTAAACTGATGACAACCTTAGGCCAGGCCCATGCCAAGAACAGTTTGCCACTTTAACTGCCTCAGCAAAACACAGCAGTTGAGCATTTAAAAACACATGTGTAACACAGAGCAAAAACTGGTACTGGCTGTAACTCATTGCATCCCTCTCCCTCCTCTTCCAAGGGAGGGATGAGCATTGCCCTCCATTCAATAGCTAACCTATGTGTGTTGACCAAGAGCTGCACAGGGACAGACCAGGCCTCAGGATAAGCCTAAACAAAGAGGTTAGGCCAGAAAAACAGCAGGGCAGTTACACAACATCCATGTCAGGCTTCATATCAATACATTGGCTTGCTACACCTGTGCAGCCAGGCTAGTATTCCTGATAAAATTCAGTCTAATAGAGCTGGAATATACTAAACCACTTTGTGCATCCCATGAAGATACCGGCCTGCTTCCTTTTCCTCTGCAGCAGAACACTGACGACACCTGAAGCCAAATGTCCCACCAGAAATTTGAATCCATGATATGAACTTTTTATAGAAAGAGATGAAAGAAATTATTTTTCCTTATTTTGAAGATGGATCATTTAAATTCCCCTGCATGGCTTGCCAGTTCTTTAAAGCTTTTGTTACCCAGACAGTTTCTTCTTCTTCCCTATAACCCTGATTCCTCGACTGTCAACAGCTGGAACTGATGGAAGAAAGTCAGATGTGTAAAATGGTTTTGTTGAGCAAATTAGAGAAATGCAGTTTAGTTGGATTTTTTTTTTTTTTTTTTTGTTAACAACAAAGGATTTAAAAAAAATTTTAATGAAAAGTGGCAACACAATAATATACTCTGGTAAATTAGGACAGGGTAGTAAGAGATTACACAAAAGTCCATTTGTGACAGAGACAGCAGGAGGGAGAATTCTCCCTTGTCCAATATTTCAAAAGCATGGTTTTGTACATGCTCACTGATACTGTGAGCTCCCTCACAGGGATTCTTTGATCTTCTCCATTAAATATTTTTGTGGATGCATTCTAAACTTGGTAAGAGAGGAAAATACTATTGTGTGGAACAAAAGGGGAAAAAAAATGTATCGAACTGTAGACTCACACCTTTAAAATAAGGAAACATTTGTGACAGCTTGGTCTCAAAGTGGTACTTCAAAAAGCTTTTCTATTGTTCACCTAAAGTATCTATTTCTTATTTTCATAAACCAGGGTATAAAAGCAAATCCAGACCCACTAAAGAAATGTTATATAAGTCTATAGCAAAACAAATACATTCTACTTATTGGTTCAGATTGTATCCATACCTGTACTAGTGGGTTTGGATGCTCTTCCCTTCGGGACTGGTAGTAACAGTAATTCCAAAGATTGTGGTGGAGTTGCTTTCTCTTGTTTCATCTCTGAAAGCTGCAGGGGATCCTCAGGAACCAGTGATTTCTTCTTCTCAGCCAGGAGCGTGCCTGCAGCCCTTGCAGCAACCTCCTTGAGAAGGGCAGCTGAAGAGGTCATGGAAGCCAGGGAAAGGAAAGAGCTGGCTGGAGGCGAGTGCTCCTGCCCAGGAGTCATGCTTCTTTCACTCACTTTCTTAGATAAAGCTGCTAACGTGGAGCTGGCTGACTGAGAGCTAAAAGGCGAGGAAAAGGATTCAAATCTTATCGTGTCCTCAGTCCTGGAAAAAGATTTGTCCTGCAGAACGGCATTGGCTGCGGCTTTCAGCTTCAGGATAGCTGAATCAGGGGACAAACCACAGGTGGTGGTTGAGTTTGGCAACCACTTACCTTGATTCCATATAAAGTGACTGCCTGCATTGTATTGGTCACTTTGTTCCTGTTTCTCAGCAAGCTTTCTGGCAAGTACACTTAGCTGCTGGGCATGGTGAGCAGGTGGAGAGAAGGAAATGTTTGAGCCAAGATTTACGGGGGACTCGACTCTGCCATTGACTGTAACGGCAGCATCCAGCTTGAGGGAGCCAGCCTCCAGGAGCCGCCTCAGGTTACTGCTCAGTGGCTTGTTTGGACCAGGAGGTTCCTCGTCCCCCAGAGAGGACACCTCTGGAGAAAGGTGCTCCTTGCTCTGCAGCGTGTCTCTTAGTGCCTCATTTTCAATGGATCCCAGCTCCGCTGTGTTGCTGCTCGGCGTTGCGCTTCCCAAAGAGGTATCGGGGGAGGTGGACTGCTCTTGAATTCTGTCCTCAAGAGACAACTTAAAGTTCTCCTGGACTTCTCCATATGATGCTTCCGAAGGAGTTTCTGAAGAATTCCCAAACCAGCGTTCTTCTTCACTGAGCTCACCTTCCGCTTCTTCCTGTCTGGTACCATCTGTGTGGAACCACGAACAACAGCATTATTCCCAAATCTGTGTAAAGCAGTTTCTTAGAAAGAAGCATGCCTGACCTCTGCATGACCCTCCTAAATAGTCCCCTAGCACACCCCCCTAAAGTGTACTGGCTTGGAATCAGCCTGGATTCAGTGACCAGAAAAAAGAGCTTTGCAAAATGGATAAATCTTTCTTAGAAGACAAAATTATGACAAACCTGTCATCTTTCAGTCTGCATAACTAAAGGAGCTAAAACTGCGACAATATATATATATAAATACAATATATATTCATATATTGCAAGCAATTCTTTATTGGCATAGTCTGTACAGCCTGCAAAATGTTATGAACTGCCTGGTGAAAGGCAGGGATTTAACAGATCAGAAATTACTGGGTACTTGTGTATTTGTATAGCCAGCACAGGTGTGCCTTCAAAGGCAGATCAGGTGTGTAGCTACTCAAATCTCAGACCAATCCTGCAGTGACCCCTATCTAAAATAAAATAAAATAAATTTGTACTGATAATTCACAATTCATTCCTGAATAGCTGCAATGACTAATACATGAATGCAGGCTAAAGCTCTCATCTCTCCAACTACTTGGGACAGGGATACCATAACACACTGTGTTGTCTTATACAGACTCTAGTTGATCTTATTTGTCACTGTTTAATGAAGTTTTAAAGATCATCCTAAACTGAACTTAGGCTAGCTGAAAAGGAAAAAAAGGAAAAGTGCTGGTTTCACTGCAGTTAAGTTACATTTTCTCCTCTCTGGTAACTGCAAAACACCTGAGTGTCTCCTGAGACCCGCCAGTGTTTGAAGCACTATGACTCTGGATTGCTCCTCTTCCTGACAGGTATTCAAAGTCATACAGATGTGACCAAGACTTTTTTTTGGCAGATCTTCCTGCCCAATCAAAACACAGTAAAGAAAAACAGCAATGCTAGAATTAAATTCATATTATCTCTTCTTGTCAGATACACCTCACATTTCTTGCTTTTAGACACAATGTCCCAAGCTGCACAAGCATCTTTGTAATCACACCACAGCAAGACAGAAGTATTTAATATAACCCTCCACTGACATTCTGGAATTAAGCCCGCATGATATGTATGGCGTCTATGATCATGTATTATTCCCAGATTCCCAATTCAATTCCAGCAAATTACAAAACTTGGAGAGACGTTAATGAATAAAAACTTAGATTTCTATTATTGCTTTGATCCAAAGAATTTAAGGAGGAAAACCTCAGACAAATGTATCATGAGTACAGAGATACAAATGTACACTCTGAAAGCAAAGTTTTGGGAGTTTTTTTATGTTATACAGAATGTGAGGCGCAGTCTGTCACAGCGAGTTTCTTTTACTCAAAATCCTTTGGAGAAAAATCACCAATGTTTTACAAGATGGCAATAAACTCAGTTACCTTAGGTTTGTAATTCAAGCAGGAGAGTGTTAGCATATTCCCTTTTCAAAACAAACAAAACCCAAACAAACATCCAAGCTCTTAGCTAGAGTTATTTTGGTATTGTCCAAGTTAACAACACAGGCTCAGCAATAACATGTGCATAAAGGCCAGTACCATACACATTCAAATAAAGGAGATAGATGCTAATCAGTTGAACCAGCATTTATGCAGGTTAAAGGAGAACTGCATGTATTCCCTTTTCACCCCTGAACATTAAAAAAGTAACTTGAGCATGCCTGTACAGCTGGGTGCACTCACATGAGAGATCCATTCACTCATCCCAGATGCAAACAAGTTCTGGATTGGAAGCCAAAAAAGCATCTTACTGGCACTTTGTCTGAACTGATACAGCAAGTGCAGGGCACATCCTCTGGGACACAGGCTGGAGCTGACACCACTACACAGCTCTGGAGCCAGAGCTAGCCTGCTTCCTACCACTTACATACCTGTCTGTTGAAACAATCTCTCCTCTCCTCTGTAAACCCCACTGTCTCTGTCTATGTACTTCCCATCCATTCATAAGGAAGGAGAATTGCATTTCCCTTCACCCAGAAAGTCACTCAAACATTACAGTCTGAGGCATATTTAAGTGTAAGTGGATCCAAGAAGAAGTGGACTCCAGTTTTAGAGAAATCTATAACTTACTAAACCCCCAAACTTCTCTGTTCCTTGCCGTGTACCTCAGTTTCTTTCTTTTTCCAGACACGCACATTCCCCATTGCTCTTGCCTATAGAAAAGGGCAGCCACCACCATGTTATTGACAGGGGGCAGCAGAAGAGCAGGATTCTTCATTTGAAGGCTTGCTTCCAAGCCCAGGATTTTCCTCCTCTTTAGGTAACACACTGAGAGCTCCCTCTCCTGTTGCTAATCTACCTGTGACCACTCCAAGCCTCTCAAAGCTCCATGCAGCTTCTATAATAAAGGGCAAATTTCCTCTCCAGCCTCACTGTCCCAAAAGTCAGCAGGATACTCTCTTTTCCACCAGTGCAGTTTCTTTCTGTAGCCAGAAATCAGACCTCTATCTGCTGCCACTGTTCTAATTTTCCTCTTCTCAGTAATTCCCAGTTGCTGCAGCATCAAGCCCACTGTATTTGAAGGCTGTAAGGTTAATGCAGAAAAAGCCAGCACCAGTGTCTTATCAAGAGCTCAGTCAAGCCTCCCTTTAAACACCAGTGAATGGGTTTAGAAGCAGAAGAGTGAAGCCTGGCAATTTCATTTCTAAGCACAGTTGCCTTTCAAGGCCTTCAGGGCAGAATTTTAATTCACATTAACTTGTGAGCCTGTGAGTTTGAACAAGCTTGAGAAATCCGGGAGAAAACAACCCAATCCAACAACTTCTTTATGATTTCAAGTTATATAAAATCTTCCCTCAGAAGCCAGGGGGTTCATGGGTCACCCAGACCAGGTTTGTCTGAAACAGGAGCCAACCTCCACATGTCTGTCAAGAAATTTCAGCTGTATTTCACATCTGTGGCAGAAATCTGCATGACATGTTTTTCTCTTCTCTCACAACACAATTGTGGAGCTCTTCTCATCGTGATTCAAGAGTCGAGACCTGTCAATACTGCTTCTTCCTGATTTCCAGAGTGATTCTGAAACAAGAACTGCTTCCCAAGGCCTTTGCCACTGGCAGAGGCTAGTTGGAAATTACAGACAGCCTGCATGTTTCAGGACTATCACATCCCACAGCACCCAGGAGCCTCAAAAAAATATTTTCCACTCCTGTCAGCAATGACAAAAGGCACCAAAGTACTGTTGGGTGACTATTGCCACTGATGTAGCCCATGTATCCATCCCTGGCAAAGCTACAAATGTGTGCACAAAGCATTGTTTGAAGAAGTGCCAGTTTCCCTTGCTCACCAACTCATCTGCTTGTTTTCAAATACAGAGAAGTTCATTTTCCTCTTCAAGACATCAGTTTGACCGACAAATCTTATTGATCCCAAAGTGTGTTATTTCACTTTATGACCATCTGCCCTTTTATTTAGAGTGCTGATTAGAATCTGACCCTGGTGCCAATAGAAACGTAAATATTAACTTGCTCAAACTACTTATGTCTGAAAACTGAAATAGACAAACACATTTGTTGGTTTATACACTGAGCCACTAGTTCAAATGCTGGAAACTTTAACTGTACCCAGTGCAACGTACACATGCCATTCCTGACAGTGGCAAGTGTGAGATGATTCACAGCTTCACTCTGTAGGGCTTGGAGGGGAGAAATATCAATGTAGTGAGTTAGATCTCCAGGAAAGGGAAGAGTCTTAAACTTGCGTTATTGAGCAACAGACATGGGAAGTGAAAACACGATGGAAAGAAATCTATTGGAAACATTAGAAATTATCTGAGAAGACACTACAGCTAAGGAACCCACCCCAGAGACTGATTTTTCATGCTAAGCAGGACAAAATTGTACTTTAATCATTCACTGTGATGAGTAAATTATGGAACTTCAATACAGAAATCCATATGCTACATGATATGAAACATATGGAAATTGTAATGATGGGATTACAGAATGAAAATTAAAGCAAATGCAAAAGTAGGCAGAAGTCAAATAATTTCAAAGAAATGCACACAGGAAAATTGCTGATGAGATAAATTAATCAAAATTACCTTTTTTTCAGCACGTACATTTCAAGATAAAACTGGGAACCTAAAGAACCAAGATTTAAAGATATAGGAGAGCCAAACCTCATCTTTATTATCTTGATAGCAATTACCCTAATTTGTATACAGATTTCAGATATGATCATTCAAGTTTGTGTCAATCTAAATAAAGTTGCAATTACATTTGTTGTCCACTTGACACCCAGATCATCTTTCTAATTTGCTGCCCCAACAACTCCATCATTTCATCTCTAGCACCAACCATAAACCATCCTTTGGATTATTTCACACTGAACACTGTACCTAGGCCTACTGAAAGAGCTGGGATTAAGTGATAGCTTTACACTAGGGAACTGAGGAGCTCTGAAAAGATGCCTAAAGAATTTAAAAGAAGGCATTAAACTTAAATGAAGCAGGAAGTCATCCAAGAGGAGTTCTGTGGAAACACTGACTGGCTCGGCTGAGCAATCACTTTAAGGCCAAGTAAATAGGCAGGTGCATGAGAAACAAGGCAGAGACAATACCTGAGCAAGCCAAGACCTAGCCTTGGGTGACTTTTATCAGCGATAGCAAGAGAAGTGGAATGCATGAAGAGAAGAAACAGTCGACAACCAAGAAAAGCAAGCACAACTGTAAAGGCTTTTAACTGGTCATGGACAAGGAGAGGTGAGACAGATAGTGAACTGAAATGCTCATATCCAGCCTCTAGCATGGGTTCTCTTGTTCTATTCCTTCCTGATTGTTTTCTTAGAACCCTCAAATATGGGCTAGGAATCAGGCCACAGGTCAGAATTTGCTGTCCTGGCAGTCCAGTTCAGGATACCCTCTACTGCTATAACCCAGGTTCCATCATGACTTGTCATCACCATCATATCCAAATAAGACAAGTTCTCATTCCCATGGTGGCTGTTTTTCAAGATCAGCACAGGCTGCCCTTGTCCCTATCTTACCTCTGCAGGCCAGATGATATGGAGGAGAAAAGAATGAAGGAGCTAAGGACCAAATACAATGGATACCTTTAGGTAAACTATGTAAACTGTGTAAGTGCATAATTTTAGTAAGGGTAAAGAATAATTACAAGAGACCACTTGCTAATACCACATCACTTTCTAATTCACATTTTCTCTGGGTGTCAGCTGCACATAAGCCCTTGCTGATTTCACAATCAGGTACTATAGAAACCAGAAGGCACAGACCTAAAAATGACAGTCATATCTGGAAAGTCTATTCTGTGGTATCCTACATAAATTACTCAGTCTAGCTGCCTGCCTACAAACTATCCTTTTAGTATTCAGGCTGATTTTTAAGCATTTCAAAATAAAAAAAAAAAAGAAAAAGAAAAAGGTGAATGTAATATTTTCAGGCTGGACAATATTTATGGGTTCACATATCTACCAAACCATGCAGATGTGTGTGCTGTAAGACTACCTCCAAGAAGCTGGGCACACAGTGTGCCAACTGCCCACAGTCTCTACCTCTAAAAAGGTATATCCAGAGCAGCAGCTGTGTTGATTTTCCCATAGGGATGCTTGCTAGAAAATCATGATTTTAATAAAAACACAAAGGCCTGCCTTAACTCCTTTTAATATATCTACAGTAGCAAATAAGACTTAAAAGTCACAGTTACATAAATAGTCATGTGCTGGAGTGCCCTTGGTCCCCCATTTTCCCATCATGATTTCTGTGACCTATAATAGGTAAGCAGCACAGGAAGTCACCGTCCTCTTTGAATGGAATTTCTGACTCGCTCCTTATCAACGGGATCATTATTCAACTCTTGACCTCCTCACAAAATGGTTTAGCAGTGTTGCTGGTGCTTGAACCAAATTTGTCTACTGCAGGCTGACCTAAAGAGAGCAGCACAGCTGCAAGAAGAATCTGCCAAAAAGCCACAGTTCTTCTGTTCTGTCCTTCTCCCCTGTGTTTAGGTTACATGAAAATACTCACACAATTAGATAGGGAAAGAAACCCTAGGTAGGACTCTGTATTTCATCTCCACATCTTCCAAGATAATGATTTTCCTAACTGGAGGGAAGGAGGAGAGGGGAAAAGGAAGGCACAGCTTTTAAAGACAGGGCATAGATTCCCTACTTTTATCCCTAACTTAAAGTGACTTTGAAAAAATCAACATACAAGAAAACCCCAGAATATTCACCTAACAATTTCTCTAGTACTGCTTTTTTGAAAAAGGCATCAGAGCCAGAAAAGATTAGAGAATGTTAATTATTTTGCAGTAACTAGAACACTTCAAGATGCTTTGCCTATAAACACAAACACCTGAATGTGCCCAAATATTACACATTCATGTTTGCAAACTGCTGGACAGCCAGAGATTATCAAAATGCATGTGCAACACCTCAGTTTCTTCTCAAAGGCAGAATCCAGATGTGATGGACTCTCCCAAGGAAAAAGGGAATCTGGTCAGATTACTGAAAAAGCTTGTCAGAGACAACATAAAACTGCCTTTATCTCCTGTCCCTCAAAGGAAGGGAAGTGGTGGTAGATGGGAAACAGACGCAGTGGCCTTCTACTTTCAGCCACAAGCCCCAAAATAAATGTGCCAAACAGGTTTCATTAGCTGCCAAAAAATCCATCTTTTACTAGCAAGCATCCATGGAAGGGGCAGAAACATGTGGTTTCTCCTGGGGAGAGCTGTTACTACTTGTTGAAGGTTCTCAGGGCTGGTTGACAGACCACAAGATAGGACCTTACAAAGACGCGCCTGATCTCCCCCAAAAACAACTCCAAAAGAGAACTCCTAGAATGATGCATACTTGACATCTTGCCTCCAAGAAAGATTAGCTATTCTTCTGTTCTAGGCAGGAGGTTATAGTTAGTAGCTGTGGGATTAGTGTTTGAGGAGGGTTGCTTCCACTGGGAATCAGATATTTTAAGCTACAAAGGAACACGCATCACTTCACAGTGCAATGATGCGACAAAAGCTGAAGACCAACAGAAGTGGTGGTCTTGTGCCCTCCCTTAGATTTGCTCTGTTGTTTGATTCATGAGCCAATTGCAACTCATTAATTTGGCAGACAACCACTCACTCTGTCAAGAAAACAGGGAAAAAAAATGATGCAAAGTAGACATGAATGAGAAAACAGGTGGAGTCAACAGTCTGATCCACCTATCTCCTCTAGTCTTGTGAGGTGCAAATTACATCACATCTTGTCGGTGAAAAACCAACTGAGGATTCTCTCTCCCATTCCAAAGCTCAACAACATACTACACCTCTCAGGGAAGTGCAGTCAGGATGGCCACAGCAGTCAATGCCATGTAGACTTCTTCAGAAGCCTAATCTGGACATCTGTAGCTGGCTTGGGCCCTGTATACTCTGATCGTAATTTAAAAAACCTTCTTCTCTAGAACTGGTAGGCAGCATCTTTCTCAGAGAAGAAGAGTTCTAAAGACCCAGAAATAATATCTTAACAGTGAGGCACAGTAATCAGCAACCATGAAAGTAGGAGGAAAGAGCAGTATGATTTATAAAGTAATATATAACAACATTACATACAAATAGTACACGTTTATAATAACACACGTATGATATTTGCTTACTATAATTTAGAATTAGTTGATTCTAGCTGGATTTGCCAGTATTTCAGGCCCAGTGAACTGAAGAATTTGAGGTGTGCATGTGAAACAGAACAGAACACACACAGCCTTAGAGGAGGGCAGTGTTTTTGAAGACCATCTCTCAAGAAGTGCCCCACAAAAGGACAGCCTGCACAAAGCTTCCAACAGCTGACTTGACCCAACTTGATCACCAAGGAGGTGATCCTGGCTTCTCTACTCAGCCCTGGTGAGGCACATCTGGAAGGCTGTGTCCAGTTCGGTACAAGAGAGACATGGGGCTCTGGCCCAGCTCCAAAGGCATTTAAGGAACTGGAGCATCTTTCTTACAAGAACTGGCTGAAACTTGGACCCATTCAGCCTTGAGTAGAGACAANCCCAACTTGATCACCAAGGAGGTGATCCTGGTTTCTCTACTCAGCCCTGGTGAGGCACATCTGGAAGGCTGTGTCCAGTTCTAGGCTCCTCAGTACAAGAGAGACATGAGGCTCTGGCCCAGCTCCAAAGGCATTTAAGGAACTGGAGCATCTTTCTTACAAGAACTGGCTGAAACTTGGATCCATTCAGCCTTGAGTAGAGACAACTGAGAAGGGACCACAAATGTATAGAGGTATCCAAAGGAGGGGGTGTCAAGAGGATGGATCCAGGCTCTGCTCAGTGGTGCTGGGCAGTAGGACAAGAGGCAACAGCAGAAACTGATGCACAGGAAGTTCCACCTTCATAAGGAAGAACTTCTTTACTGTGCAGTGACCACACGTTGGAAAAGATTGACCAGAAAGGGTGTGGAGTCTCCCCTGCTGGAGATATTCCAGAGCTGTCTGGACACAAACCTGTGCCATATATTCTGGGATGACCCTGCTTGAGCAGGGAGGTTGGACCAGATGACCCACCGTGGTCTGCTCCAACCTGACCCATTCTGTGGTTCTGTGATCAACACACAGAATAACTGGAGAGAAAGTATACAAAGACAGTTGATTTTTATGATGGAAGTTTTCAGAAGAAACAAATATTTCTGAGGTCAGCTTATGCTGCAAAGGCTGCCTAGTAGCCCCAAGACAGGTTCATAAAACACAGGAAGTGTCAGTGAAACAATACAGAATCATGTTCCTTGCAAAAGCTATTTTATGTTACCAGTGTTCTCGCAACAGTTTTATGGAGGCTGAGCAAAATACCACAGCCAGACTTACTGAAAGTTTCTTCCACAGGCCCTTACAAGCATCCTATAATAATAATCTGTAGCTGAGGCTGGGCACAGGTTTCATAAAGCACAAGATACTGATCAGGCTGACTTATACACTACAGGAATATGGCCAACTGAAAACCTAGAGTCGGTACATCAACATATCAAAGGAATACACCTCTTCCTGATGTAAACAGAGATCATGACAAATCATTTTCTATAAAACCAAACAATTTTTAAGCAGCAACTTCTGAACAGATTAAAGCCCCTTATCAGGAATTTCAGGCTTCCATGCGTCTTTTGAAACCAGCTATGATATCAGTTTTTGACTCTGATAGATTATTATAAAGTTGAGGAAAAACTGTATGTGCAGGAGTTATTCCACTGTTACTCACACAGCTCTGCTGGAAATGGGAATCAATATTAACAATCCGTGGTGCTTGAAATGGTTCATGTGCAAGTCTATACAGAGAGATTCCCTGCATCTGGAATGGCAGTGTATCCTTGACATCAGTGAACATTTGCAGTCTACATGTAAAGTTCAGCAGAGAATTAAAAATTCTACCTTCTCTTAGTTATAAAGAAGCTTTAAAACTCCTTAAAATTGTTTCTAGGTAGCCAAAATTTACTTTGATTGCTCATTTGTTTTGGTCTAGACAAATATTTAACTCAATAGACTGCTGCAGTGAGAAAATATCAACTACCAAATGATAATAGGGATGCTGACACCTCCAAAACAAAAAGAGCTAAAGATTATTCTTAAGACTTCTCTTATCCTTAGCATACAGAGACAAGACCTATCATGTCAGCCTACCTCACAAAGGAGGGAAAATATTCCAAAATTTCATAACATGGGTCTTCAATGAAAATGAAACTTCAAAAAATTCTAGCAAAGAATTTGCAAAAGCTAGCTACAACCAGAAAAGTCCCTAAAGGAGGAATTTTAGTTTCCACCCTACATCACAGGGAGAACAACACGAATGCCAAATATTCAATGTAGTAACCCATAATATTTTAAAGCATCCTTCAATAACATCTAACTCCATGAATAAGATTTTATATCCTTTGGCAGGTCATTAATGGAACTTTCTTCAAGAAGTTGCTTGTGGAACACTGAACTGGTGTCTCTATTAGGAAATTCTAAGCAGAAACACAAAACTACCTTATCTTAAACATAGTCTAGCTGCAAAGCAGAGGCTCAGTTACTCATTTCCAAATGGCTACGTGCTTTCTGGTAGTTCAGTTCTCGGTCACAGAAGCCTCCATACCAAAACTGAAGTAACTACGACTACTACAGTTTCTTAGGTCACATTTTGTATCCTCTAGGTGCCAAACAATCCAACCAATCAACTAACAAACCCACCACCAAAAACAAACAAACAAACAAACCCCCAAAAAAACACAGAAAAGCTTTGCTTTCTAATCTTCATTTAACCTGGTGAAAAATAGAATTGGTGGTCTGCTATATTTTGCATACCTGTGTTCTCTGGTCTTGAGCTACATCTGTGAACTACCTGCTCTTACTGACTGCCTTCATCAGCCAACAATTCGTCTTAATTAAGGGCTGCCCCTGACCTGCCACCTCCACAGAACTGGCTGCAGTGATAGCTGTCTCAACTCCTTACTGCGACAAAATGCACCTTCATTGCCTGAAATGCCCTGCAAACCTCAGCAGTCACAACCCCAATGGTAAAAAAAAGGAGGCACAGGAATTCTCAAATATTCCTCACAACTTACAGCAGCCAAGAACAAAGTGATCCATTTGTGCTACAGATTATTGCACTGCTGATTAACCCTCAATAGCTGTGACTCATTTTACTGTGGCTTGTCGTCTAAAACTGACAGGGTCACCACAGCAACATGATTTTAGTCGCCCTTACAGGTGGAAAGGAATCAGAGGAGAAGTTGCAAGCATCAATGCAGCTGGCAAAAGAAGTAAGAAAAGTGTTCAAACATACCACTTTGTTGCATACAGACAATTTGCAATGAAAATAAATAATTCCCTGATCACAACTGCAATTTAGCATTATGGCCTGGGAACAGCCATAAATTTAAAAAGTTCTCACATAACCTGAAAGACTAAAATTGATCTAAAATCTCCACAAAAACGCTGTAAATCACCTATGTTCTGAGCTGTGCTGTGCATAGCAATTCCCAACTTTCCTAGGAGACAAGCCATTGACCAAAAGGCTAATTGAGGCACCAAAACCAAGCTGGCTGATTACCTGCTCCTTCACCCATTCATTCCAAGGAGTTGCCCTCATGTGTTGTACACACCATATAGGATCATGCCCTTAAGCAATCCAGAGTAAATTTACCATAGCCACCATGATGTATCAGAAAAAATTGTCTGCTAAGGTTGATAAATCAGTCAATTACCTGCTTCCTTGACTTTTATTCTTGTGTAAATGTTTTCAACCTGACATTAGCAATACCTATAAGAAGATGACCTGCACATTGCCAAAACCAACTATTTAAATTACTAGCAAATCCTTAATTACTATAAACAAGATTACAACAGGCTTGTTTAAAAAAGGTTTCTAAATACCACAGTGATAGCTCCAGAAAATAATCTCCCTTGCTGTCATTATTTGAGGCTGCTGGTTCCACATTAACTCTGGCTCTATGCAGGACCCTCAGAGCTCCCTCAGCCCACCTGAACACCACAGCAAGAGCAGCTGCTGTCTCTCCATCACTGCTCCTTGCCTGGCTGAGCATAAACACAGGGCAGGATGTTCCCAGTCTCCTCAACTCCTCCTATGAGGTCTAAACCACCCTCCCCAAGCCATGCACTCCCCCCGTGTCCATAAAATAGGGAGAAGTCTTTAACATACAGAGGAAGGTAAAGACAAGCAAATACTACTGAAGCACTGCAATTACTGATTTTATCTTCAAGGCAGAGCTGCTTCAGTGCCCCTAGTGGGAGTCTAAAGAACTGTCCAATTCTCACAGGTGGCACAAGAGTGTCAAAAATCTACAGGCCATGGTCCTTGCCAGTGAACTAATCTGGGCTAAAAATGGAATATTAAACCTATTGCAAGGTAGATGCACATGATCTAAGGTAAATTTTCCCTTTCCATACCTCATCTCTCACTGGTAATAGCAAGAGATTCCCAGAACAGGAGAACAAAAAATAGCTAAAGCACAGATACTGAAACCAAAAGAACAATTATATGTATCATCCTTCTTCCTCTACACAAAGTTATCAAACACTACGGACTGTGCAACAGAACTGGTTTCCTGTATCTCTTCAAGTCTTGAAACTGAGAGGTGACAAACTGTGACCAGAGTTTGTACAGGGACTGACTGATGTAAGCCTAGCACTGCTCTGATACTTGAGGAAAGCTCTGTTAGAAGTTTTTAGCAGTACTGAAAAACACACAGCAGCACCCAGAACACATCTAGTCATTTAAAGGAAACTTTTTCCCTACTGACCTCTGTCCAAAGAGGGACAACTGCTCTACAGATGCACAACCTCAATGACTTACCTCAGCTTCCCCAAGAAACTACTAAGTGTATCTTTCCTACAGGACCTAACTAGAAAACAGGCTCTCTTTTAGACTGAAACGATTTTTTTTGTTTGGTCATATGTGCCTAGGACAGCAGGTTAACTCCCTGGCTTGTACTTCTATGCATTGTACATAACCAACAAAGGTGGAGGAAACAGAATTTCCTTGTCTCTCATGCACAAGGTAATCTTTGAGAGCACTTTCTAATGTCTTACTGCTACCACAGAAAATAGAAATTCAGGAGCCATTCGGCTGAAAGAGTAATCAGAAGTCCTATAGAAGAACATGGTATTTCTGATCTGCCTTCTCCACAACTACTGTCTCTAATTTCCTAAGCCAGGCCAAAAATGTCAGGGATGATACAAATGGCAACCTTTACTTTTCCTCTCGTCTCCAGTGCTTAAAGGCATGTAGTATCTCCTCTTGAACCAGTTCCAAATAACTTCTCTTTCTATTAACTTCTGAAACCACCAATAGCACTCAGGGTGTGACACTGATAAAGTACTGCTATTGCCAAAATGAAAAATGGCTATTTCTTTCTCTACTTTCCTACCTTTTCCTGACCAATCTTCTTCAGTTGGCATAGAAAGCTTATCATAAATACAGACTAGCAAAGGGTGAAAAAGAGAATTATCAGTGATAAAAGCAGTGATAACACCACAAGTGTTTTCAAAGAAAGAGAAAAATAAGAAAAATAGGACTCATCAATGTATTATTACTATACAAGGATTAAAGCTGAAAAAAGCCATCTGTGAAGCTCTGCCGATAGGTGTGAAGATTCTCTAGAGATAACTTCCTCTTGTGAACCAAAAGGAAAAAAAAAACCCAACCAAACAAGCACTCAAAAAGAGAGATCTAATGTCTGTATACTATCCTGCTGAGCCTCCAAACATCCCCACAACCATCATATGCCCCAATAGCTCTGTCATTGCAATCTAGAACTCTTGGATCCAAAACTGCTTGAGGAACACAGTTACAGCTTACAGAACCAGTAAAACAGGTTCTGTTTTACAGAACAGCAAGAGAAAAAAATCTTGCTTCTGAAGGGAGGTTTTCATCTCCCAGCCACAAGGTTAACCCAGGTAGCTTCTGGGGAAGGCAGAAGAACATATTCTCTCTAGCTGTCTCTATTGCTGCAGATATCTGGCTGGCTGCTCTTCATAGAAAGGACATACTGGAGTTTGAAAAACTGTCAAAGAACTGTGTTTGCCTACCTTGATAAGATGATGCGCTGTTGTACATCCTGACCTATGCCTACTTTGACTTTTTTGGTTAGCTCTTGATTTCCTTCTCTGAGCACGAGTAAGACATCTCAATTTCCCAGCAATCCCTGTGGCATCCTGGCAAAAGCAGTTCATTCTACTCAATTCAGAGGAATAGTTACCACTACACATTCAATAATCCCAACACTTCTGTCTGATTTGCACGCAGGGCCAGGTTGTCCCCTGTGAGACACGTGGGTATTTGGCAAAGAAGGAACACAGCATGGGCTCTGATTGTTCCTTGTGTTTTCTAACCCAACCTCAGCCTGGAGATCAGCTTAGCAGCAGCAGCTGAAAATGGCTCTTAACTAGCAGCAAGTAGATCAGAATGCATTCCAGCTGTGGTCTCATCTCTAACCCTTCCCATCTCTGATTCACAGCCTATTCCAAGCTGCAGTGATATGAAGATGTATGAAATAATAGGATTATTCCTCTCCTAGAAACATCCTCATGCAATAAGAATCCTCATCTGGGGACCAAGGCAACTTCCACAACATTTGCATCACCCTAGCACTACAAGGGAGATCAGAGGAAGGCTGCAAAGATGGCCCATTCCTGATAATAAACACTAAGTTCAATTTTAAAAATAATGTTAAGATGACTGAAGTCATCTTAAATTATTCTAAATATTGAAGTCAGAAAGGCAGCAACAACAAATACTGTGAACTTGCTTTCCCTTTTACTAACAAACAGAAGGAGAAAAACCCACATTAAGCACTCAAAACATTGACTCTTAGAAAAGGACTTTTAAAATACAAGAAATTGTTGCTTTAGATCATATTTACTAAAGATATTCCAGGGATCAATAAAGTAAAACAAACAACAAAGTCAACTAGAAATCCCTGTCATCTTAATATGCAGGTGGCAATAAACAGAACATGGGAAGCCTCAGATCTAGGTGCTACGGTGCCTGTAATTATCCCTACTGTGCTCACAACCCCTATCAAGGGGTCACAAAGCAAAGGGAGGAGCTCATAAACTGTGTGGATGGCAATATTCAACCACAGCAGGTGACGACACCCAGAGTACCCGCTTTAACAAAAATCCCTTTTCATTTAACTGGCTGCTGGTTTTTTTGTTATAAGCAACTTCTCCTGCTCAATTTCTGGTAAGTAATGGGCTCCTCATTTACCATTTTACTTGGCCCCATTACTCACCTGAGGTGTTTTGTTCTCATTAGCCTTCCAACTGGTTCAGAAACAAAAAGTTTACATTTCAGCCACTGAAATTACTCCCTCCTGTATATGTCACAGGAATCTAGTTGCCTATAATTTAATCTTTTTCCTCTTACTAAAGTCAGGTTAAAACATGGCAAATCATATTCCCCGAGTTTCTAATTCCTCCCACAAGGATGATATTATGGTAACATATCTAAGAGAAGTTTCAAAAACTGTTTGTTTTGTCGTGCTGTGTTTGCTACCAAAGACAGCTGCTTTCTCTGTCCCTGAGAGGATTGCTTGGGGTTAACAAGCAAAGCCAAATAAGTGAGGATTAGGAAGCTACTCATAGTGGTAGGACACAGCAGCAGACCATGTGGAATAGGCACTGCTCACTCCCAGACACATGGTTCTATGCACTATACCTCAGCTTCCAACCTTAATTCAGAGGTCACATAATTAATGTGCAAGCACTCAATTAGAAGTGGACATTCCTTGAACCTTATTTTATTTTGAAGAAATTTAGGATTCTGTGCCAAGCTCCCAGTACAAGAAACTACTGCTATGGCTACTTAGGGCACAGACACAGCAGAAATGACAGCAACATGTTTTGACACTCTACCTAAAAATCCACCTAAAATTTAGACAAAGAGGAACACCTAGAAACGAAGAGGAAGTTTCACCTTCATGTCCAACCCATTCCTGGCTTTTTCTGCTGAACAAACAAACAGATGTGACAGTGGTAGTGGAATTTGATTTTATTTTTCCAAAGCGCATTTCTCGGCTGAGAACTCCGTGGGCTTTACCAACAACTTTTACACAGGCCAGTAAAAGTAAAACAACTCTGATTCTCCTGGGAGCGTGTCCATACTAAATAACGCAGTGCTGTGTGGTGATAGCTGAGCCAGCTGGAGTATACCCACAAGTAGTAGAGCTGAATTAACCTGGGCACACTGCTGTGATAATGGCCTCCTGTACACGAGGCAGCTTATTTAGAGCTTGCTTTGTTATCTCAGTGTGGCACAGCACTGTGCAGGAAGACAATATAAACAGTTATGATGAAGCCTATTTAGGTCTTACGGGCAATATTCAAGTACCTCAAGGTGGGCAGAAGAGCTCCCTTCAGAGTTATTGGCTGTGCAAAGAACTCCCTTTGGCAACGCAGAATTGACAAAAGGATTATGTCAGCCTTTCCTTTCCAGAAGGAGGAGCAGGGTGAAAGCCTGGGGGCAGCAGAAATTGGAGAAGCTCTAGGCTGTTATGCTTTGGTGCCTGAGAAGGGCTCCTCATGGGCTTGAAGTGACAGAAACACAGAGGTAGGTAAGAGGAAGTTCTGCTCCAAACACATAAAGAAATGGGTCCTCAGTCACTAGTTGCCAGGTCTAGATTTGGCACGGTGGTTTATAAAGGGAGAGACTCTGGCTGTGCTTCAGGAAAGCACGCAAACACAGCTACACCACCAGCTGCTGTCTAAATACACTTGTCTGCCACCCTCTCTGTTCCTTACTTTGCACTCCAGATAATGATCATGTAGTTAAGGAAGATCTGTTCGTATTTTAATTTTTGAGATGAGTAATTATTTGTCCTAGTACACAAATCAAAGTGAAGTTTAGAAGCTTGCAAAGAATTTGTGTTCATTAAAGTCACATATGGGGATTATTCATTAAGCTAAATACACACTTACTAAAACCAGCAGTTCTTTTAATGAATTTTTCTAAAAGTTACTTGCCCTGATACAAAATCTAATAGGCACCAAGATTCAGGACATGTTGAATACATTTGCTCAAAATACGAAGTTGTAATTTTAAAGCAAGCTTGTGCCGAATCTTGTCCCTTTCAGAAGCTTTCAGATAAAACTTGAGACCACGCAGGAAAGAATTCTTTGCACCTGCATAGAAAGCCCTGCAACAGAGGAAAACCACATCCAAGCTGCAAACCCCAGATGAGGGCCAGTAGAGCTACAAACCCTTCTTGAGGAAGGGAAACCTTAGAGTAGGGCCATACAGAATTCAAAGGGATGATGACAGTAGCTTGGCTCTGAATTTCTTCAAAAATGTTATTTCTACCCTAGTGAGAGCACCCCAAATAAAAGAAACAAAACAGTGCAGATGTTTAGAACCTAATTTCATCTGCTGAAACTGCTGATTACATCACTAATTACAAGACTGCTACCATTTGGTAAACCTTTAATTTTTAATGGGATTTATTCTAAACAGCAACTACTAAATCATAAGTCTTGCATGCAACCTTCTCTCTCCTGGTCTGCTGTGCTATCAGCACTAGTCACTCTTTCCCCTCTGCTCCCAGTCCTGTTGTCTAAGTACTGAAAAGAATGAGGGAAAGGACTATTTATGCAGCCCAGTTTTTCTCTCTTTATTGAATGTTTCTCAGAAAAAAACCTAAACATGACTTTTGTGTCATTCCAAATTACCCAAACTCAGACTCTGTGTGAATTCTTAACCTGCAAAATGGAACAGCCTTATCTTAGTGTTAGGCTTAACTTGGAACTCTAACACTCAGTATAATTACACCACAAACAAGGAAATCCCTTGAAAGGCATGAGAAATTTCAAGGAATAGAGCTAACTCCAAAGCTGTCAAGTTTAGACAGGACATTCAAAATATTTGAGGTCTAGACCAAGAAGGATACCAAGCAAGGAAAAGAGAAACTGTCTTTGCAAGCATGACATTACCACAAAGGTGACTAAGTTTGCAAAAAAGAAAACCTGAAAGACAAGCTTTCAAGTGAGCTCATGGGTACAAGTTGCTGAATCCTTCATTGCAGTAGCCACAACGCAGTATGTAAGTGCAGCATTGATGCTGTCTGTACCCTAGAGCATGAAGTATGGGTCTGAGTTTTATTATTTAACTACATTCAAAAAAAGAAAATCCCTGGAGAAAGGGATATTATCCACCTTTTTGAAGTTTGGGTTTTTTTCTTCCTTTAGCCCAATATAATTTATTATTCTTCACGGCCATATCAATAGATAGCATGTATTGTTCACAGAAAACATTTAAGGTAGAACAAAAAAAGGCAAAAAGAGAGAGGAAGAAAACTCCCCCATCCCCATGAAAACTGGATTCTATTACATACTGCTGGCTACTTTGCAGTCCAGGTATTTTGCATATTATTATTATTTTTAAAGGCATATGATACTTTAGCCTCCAAACATCCTGGAGCGATTTGCATGCATAAACCCAAATTATATAAATCATGTACCATGAAGAGCAAAGTAGGCTACAAAAAAACTACAAAAAACCCCCCAAATTGTTATTTAGAAGATACACTTTTAAAGAACTTCAGAGTCATGCTTGAAAAAGCTGCAATAGTAAAAGGAGTCCAGACACAATCCGTAACAGCTCTCCCTAACCATCTAAACTCATGTCTATATTATGATTTCTTTGCAACATGAAAAGGAAAAAAAAGTCCTCTATACTGTGCATCATGACAAATCACATGCCTTGTGAAGCTTCATGTTAGAAACCTTTTTAACTTCCAAAAAGTCCTCTTTTGTAGGTCATGCTCTCATTATCTTGCTCTGGGATCTAGTCTGATTAAATTATAGGAAATTACTAATACTTCACTTTGAACAGCCAGCTCCTCCTGGCTCCTCTTCTTCCTTCTTTTTTTTTTTTTTTAAACTTACTTCCTCCTACTCCTGCCTTCTCACATATGAAAAAGACAACAACCACCCTGCTACAAAGATTAAGTCATACTCATTCTTCACCCATTTTAAAAGTAAAAATGCATTCTGTCTGCAGGCTCTTACATTTCCCATTCCACTGCTCTCCTTGCCGGTTGCCCTGTTTGGCCAACTATAAATTCTGCAGTTTTGTTCTAAATCTTTGGCACCCCTACCCCCTCTAAAATCTCACTCATAAGATCCTAAAGACTTAGTTCACTTAATGAGCACAACTCTGACTCTTTGGTAGCCCAATCTATACTCCAGTGTGATGTATCCACATTTTGTACCATCAGACTACACTAAGGCATAGCCTACCATTGATGTGCTTTAGACATTTATCACTGAATGATCCTGTAAAAGTGAATTAGTTTGCAAAACCAAAAAAAAAAAAGCAAACAAATTTAAAGAGACAGACTTTCATAAAGGAGAAGGTATTTTTGAAGTCTGTGAGGACTTCACTAGCACAAGACAGACAAAATGAAAGAAGTGTTTTCAGATGGAGTAATGGGGCTGTTACTCAATCCACCAAAAGGCTGCTTATTTGAGAGGTGCATTACAGCACCACCAGGACAACCATAATGAGAGCATTGAAATTATTAACCTCACCATACCAAGAATAATAATTTTCCCTATGTGGATCCTCTTGTGGACTATGTGCTATATCAAGATCCCTGCAGTGGTAAGAGGTCAAAAATAGTAAACATGTTAGAAGAATAAATAAAACATGTTAGAAGAATAAATAAAAGCTTCCCCTTATACATGCAATGTGTGCTACTAAAGTAATAAACTCATCTGAAAGAGAAAGATTCTTGTTCCTGGTAAAAGCGTTTTGTCTTGGAGGCAACTCTTAAATACCAAATAACAGCAAAAGCACTCCTGACATTGGGGAAGTCTTTTGAAAAACCCATCCAATGCATCCTCTCTTCCTATCAGAAAGCATCAGATGAAGCGAGCTGCAGAAATAGAAATGAAGGAAGCTCTAAATCACTGTTAATTTACTTGTTTGACAGCATTTTTCCCCTCTGATGATATAATCGAGCAATAAAGACACAAGATAATAAAAACCTTCACAGAGTTCAAGTGTTTTTTTACTGTATAGAAACAGTGACAGCTGAACACTTCAACACAGCATCTGGAACATCCAACACTGTACCTGACCATGAAAAGAAGAAGAGTTACATCCACTCATAGTCAGATATCCAGCTTTTGATACGGAAACTAATATTGTATCAATTCCGCATCTCCTCCTTTAACAAAACAAATCCAACAGAAACTGCTGCTGCAGTTTGTCCTGCATTGAAAACATTCCTCAGAAACTAGCAGCAGTTCAAACTTTTCAATGTAGCATTTAATTCTGCCTGAGAGTCTGTAATAAATGCAAGCTTTGAATAAATGGAATTGTGGCATTCATTCGCAAATTGCATTGCTGACAAGCCTCTGAGACAGAACCAAAACCCAAGGAGTATCGATTGCTGCACTTAAGGCAACATAGTGCTCTAGATCTTAAACATTTACTCGAGTGCCTGAAGACTTCCCAAAACTTTTACTTTTCAGGCTGAGCTCTTCTGAGTCACATTGAGCAGTTCAGAGGGAGCAGACTTTCAGGAATCCTCACTAAAGAAAACAACAGCCTGAAGTAGAATGGAAAGCAAGGCAACAAGGAGAAGAAAGACAGGGTTGAGTTTATACATATATTTTTAAAGGTTCTTATGCTGAGTAAATGAGAAACAAATATCTAACTGCTAAAGTAGCTGAAAGGGAAAAAAACTCCTAACACATATACACACAGAAATAAGCAAAATTCCTTAAAACATTCCAGTGAAAATGAAATTACTTGTCCAAATTAGCCACAGCCAAATGTAATCATAAGACACAGATGTACTGGGGAAAATTTTAAGTTATAGACTTAATTCTGCCATTGTAAACCAAGTCCACACTGCTGCAGCATTTCATTTGGGTATGAACGAGCCACTGTCTATCCAGGAACTTCTAAAACACTTTCCTCATTCATTTATATCCTAAATTAAGAAGGATGCATTTTCTTTTGTGTTTCAGAGAATGTGATTGAAGACATTCTGCTAGTATCTGTAACTAAACAGTTCCCCAAACCTGACTTCTTTGAACACAAAAACTCCACTTTACAATACATGTAAATACTGGAGTCTCAAAGGGCCCATCCATCTGACTGAACCCTGAGGTTCATCCTGCTTTGAGCAGGAGGCTAGGCGACATGACCTGCAAAAGACCCTTCCAAAGTAAATTATGTTGTAAACAACTCCAGTGACTGAAAGTTCAGCCTTAACTCTGTCATTTTAAGCAGATGCCACCCAAACACACTATTATTGCATTTAATAATATCAATCCTTTTCCTTCAAACACTGCTCCCTTGGAACTGAATTAAACTCTTGCAGCAGCCTGGTACCTCTCCAGCAAAGTCTTGTACAGAGAACTTCATCACTGCATGTTTTTTGGCAGTGCAGTCTTCTCAAGGGAAACTACCTGCAAGCATAGGTGAGGGCAGTCCAGTGGAGTCAGTGGACAGAAGTATAAAATCAGAGTATTAATCAGCAGTGACAGCAATCCTCAGATGCTCTACCTGAAAATTTGTGAGGAATTAATTAAGGCCTAGAAGCCCTGAGAACACAACTTCCTACCCAGGCTGTTCTAGAGCCCACAAGGGCTTGCCACGCTAAGTTACATTTGCTCAGTTACACTGTACCACTCACAAATTATTCTGTGTATCGATATCTGACTATTTATTTGCAAACAACAGAATCCAAACTATCCCAGGGAGGTTCGGCAAGATGCTACATCACTTAGGTGTCCTGGAGAGCATCCACACACGACTTGGGAGTGAATCACAGCACGATGCCCTCAGTGGGGCAGAGTCAAGGTTGACCTGAGAGCTTCTTTTGGGATACACGTGGGGCACTTTACGTTCTTCTGTCACCATTAATGCCTCAAAATGAAATACACCCTCTGTCCTGCTAAGAAATGTATTGCTAAAACCAGCGAGAATCAGAGAATAAAAACGAGTTTTACACTGAATATCCATTAAAGCAACATGTTGCTTAAAAAAACCCCAACCAACCAAAAAACCCACCCAAACCAAATCGCTATTTACATCATCTGCACACTGAATTCCAAGGTATTTTCTTAATCTAGAACACTATTATTATGAGTTATCTAAAGTATTATTACTATTGTCAGATAATAGCTTTTGATCCAGTACAATCTAGTTGCGAAAGAAATTAAAATAAATAAATCCCACTGAAAGGTAGCATTCGTGTGGGACATATGGCGGGTGCGCCTTTCACACACCAGGAGAAAAAAAAAACCTCCTCCCATGGACTGAACTAAAAAATTAATCCGAAAGAAGTACAAATTAGGCCGTGAATTAAAAAAAAAATAAAATTAAAAATGAAAATAATAACACACGCCAAACTCTATCTGAACAATGAAGGCAATTGTTCCTCGGCCCAGAAAAAGCCGTGACTTCCCCCGGCGCGGCGGTCAGAAGGTCGGGGCCGCGGGCGGCCTCAGCCGCAACCCGGAGGCGGGGGCAGCNCAACTCAAGCCCTTGCCTCGAGTCGGCAGGAAAGGAAAAGGGGAGACAAATCTTTGCGGAGCTGCAAGTGCTTCCCCCACGCCTCCAGCCCGCCGTCCCCCGCGCCCACATCCCCCATCCCGGCCCTTGTGCCGGTGCGGGAAGGACGCGGGGAGCTCTGCCCCAGCCCCTCCGCCCGCAGAGCGGAGCAGGGGCCGAGCCGCGCTCCGCCCGCAGCGGCGCCCCGCGGGCAGGGGCAGGAGCCGC
>VXBB01020063.1:103164-256612 GCA_013399915.1 Illadopsis cleaveri
TTCCCCCCTGCTGTAATGCAGGTATATGAAGCTTTATCCTGAAGCAATTCCAGTGTGCATTATGAAGCCAGGACATCAGCTTTCATTAACTGATACATACTCTCATTACTTCACAAATCACACATCTTTCTTCAAAGACAGACATGAAGGTGGGGGAAAAAAATAGAAGAGGGACTGGGTCTCACTAAAGCACAAAAGGTACTCCGTGAAAGAGAAGTGCTCTCTTTGTGACTTGCAGTCATTTGGATAAAAGTTCACACAGAGGTTGTTAATGATTTAAACTCCAAAACCTGTTACTACAATTGAAGTAAAATTATTTGAAGCATGGTTGTTTCATATAGCTCCCTCTTTGTGTAAGAAAACTTTGAACTTAGCAGAATACATAATCAAAATCGTGAGTCAGATGTTGCAAAAATAAAAATACGCATTATTCTAGCATGTATACCTGTTAGAATTTTTTGGCTTTTGACAACCTGAGTCATCATTTTATCACACTATTTTTCATCCTAACTTCAATTTTTAAAAAACAAACAGCTGCCTAGGAAAACACAAAACACTAAATCTGCAACCTAAATATTTTTAAACAGTAAATTTAAACTCTTAATCACCTCAATTTAAAATGGCTTCACATAACCTTATACCCATTTTACAGCCACAATAAGCCTTTCAGAAGGAAAAAAAAATCTAACTAGTATTTAAAAGATTATGTATATGACAATCTCAGGTTCACTACCATACCTATGCAATTCTGAGTTTCAAAGCCACACGTTCAGGGTACACATCTACTGAGACAAAACAAATTCCTCTTGGCTTCAGCTGGTTTATTATTTCACAATACAGCTAAAATACTTCATTTTCATGTAGAGATTTATTTTTAATCCAGAGGTAAAGCCAAAGTGTGTAACTGTCAGTACTGGAGATTTCTGAGGGTAGGGATAAGTCCAAACAGCTGCTTTACACTTACTCATGACCAAGAGTACCAGAGACAGAATTCCCTCAGAATATATAGGTCCTGTCTTTTCCCTCAGTTTTCCAGTTTATAATGGGTTTGGAGATTTCTACCACGTCAGTAGTGATAACCAAAAATATCAGAGGCATCCTTCACTGTTGCTCACAAACCTCAACTTCGACTTGCCTGGGACTAGCAACAGAGCTTTGTTCACTCTAGGAGTTGCAATGCTAGACCCACTTACTTCTTTTTTGATACATTCTAATGGCAACTGTGTTGAACTAAGCCAGCTTTGTGAACAGGGATCCAGTGATCCTGTCTGTGCAGGAGGCCACAAAGTAGCCATTTCAGAGACGGAAAGAGTACTGGCTCTGTGTTATGATCCACCACAGCTGCGGCAGCCCTTCCCCAGGTGCTCTAGGAGAACAGGACACAGGAAGTACTGTGTTCTTCACTATCACTCTTTCCACCCACTATTCCTCATGCGTTTCTGGCATAAATTAATGTTGACATTGTCAGCATTAATTTACAATGTGCCATGCAGGTTTTTTTTCCCCTCCATCATTTGAAACCCCCTTTAGGGGAGTTGAGGTGGCTGCAGCAAACAGGCACCATGGGAGCACAGCTCTCTGAAAGGGCCATGGGGACTGGCACACAGCAGAGCAGCCTTAAATCTCTCAGAGGGTGACCTTGGCTTCCATAGACATCTTAAACAGTTTTCCTAGGAGTTTAGTGGGCCAAGCCTTAAGCGTGTTCTGCAGTGAAAGAAATCCCAATGCTCGAATGAATTATCAGGGAGAAACTTTATGTACTCTAGCTTTGAAGAGTTTCTAGCCCCACACCTGGGAATGCTCTCTTTGGGAACAACTTAGTTTTTCATCTCTCTCCTGGATAAGTGCATTACTCCAGATCTTGTCCTAGTCAACAGATAGTATCAAGCCTTCCCATTCAAACCATAGGTACATCAGTCCTCACTTCCCACTGTTTTACATGTTGATTTAAGGAAGGCGGCTAAGGGCATAATGCCATTTCAAAAATAATCTCCCATTATATGTTTGGTAGTATAGCACAAAAAGAAAAAAATATGTCAGCTGACCACACTTCTGAACATTTTTAGTCCAAACACAAGAAAATAGTTGCAAGTCTTCCACAGATAACATAATATAAATAATGCATTGCTTCTGCAGGTCCTGCTATTAATAAATAATGATTGTATGGCACCTTTCAAACACCAAACCTAGTTACACATATGAATTAAGTTCAGCTCCAGAAACCACTTTTGAACAAAGTAAATATTTTCTTTGCTTACACATAAGAAAAATGAAACAAATTGAGTAAATAAGGTTTTAAACAGTAATAAATGATGTAACATTCCTAAAACTTTTGCAGTGTATGTAGCATCCAAGCTGTCTTTATGCAATGTACCAAATACTTGAAAAGGTTGCTAAACAGAAACTTAAAAATTAGCTGGCATCCTTGCTTTATTCTTTGAAACTTTAAAGAGCTCTGCTCCCAGGGTCAGATCTTTTTTAAGATGTACACTGAGTGGAAAAGTGAGACCATTTTAATCAGTTCCTGGGCCCTCTCAAACCAAACTATGGCCGCCTCTGCTTTAAGTATAGCCTACCAAAAAGAAAGTCAGGTCAGTTGTGTGTGTTCCTGAGCATGCAGCAGAGAGTTATTCAGGCTCTACAGGCTCTTTTTAAAGTTATTCCTATCTTTGGACTAATTTCCTGTTGAACATAAGCAAATACATTCTATAGCCTCTGTATCTTCAATATGTACAGTGAGGCTCACTAGTTTTAGTTGAAATTACCATCTCTCTCACATGTTTTGGCCGTTACCCTTAACAGCAAAAACTCTGGCTTTAATTTATGCCAATATTTCCATGCTCAGCAGTAACTACAAATCAATCCTTCAAACGACATTTGATTACAAACTTCTCTTTGCTCCTCAGCATTTGAAAGGCAAACACAATGGGATGAACAAGCCCATAGGTCACCATCATCCATGTTTGCAATTGCTCTGTAAACGAATAACATTAAGTAACAGATTTGTAAGAATAATTAATAACGACAAGTTAGTGACTGGCAAGGCCACCAACCAACTCCACAAAGACCAATGAGCAGTGATCAGAAGGCATTGCTGTCTGATGAGTATCATCCTAAGACAGATAACAAACAATTACCAAGTGGGAGATCCACTTGCATAACCAGCAGACCTGAAATGACACACAGGCTTCAGCTTTTTTAAAAGATTATCAAATTCTCCTTCCGCAAAGTTTTTAATCTCTTCTTTCTTAAAATGAAAGGCCCACGGCCACTTCTAGGCAAGAACTCTTGCAGAGAGCATATTGAATCACAAATGTTCTTGAAGTCCAAGAATTCCACTACAGTCTCAAAGCCTCCAAATGGAGAGGCATCAAAGAGGAAGAGTGCAATATGACCTATGCCTCTGCTAAAACACAGCCAGTTTTCTCAGAATCTTGTCTGAATCCTGGCAAACGAACTAGCCATCATCACTTCATAACAAACTTTAGCACAAGATGCTTCTAGTTGAGGTGCAAATTTAACACATTAATACTTCCTCAGAAAAACCATGGTGTTTATAGTTTTCAGCTGTTAGAATAGCACACTACCTAGGAAAGATGCTATAGCTACTAATTTCAATGAAAAAAAAAATCAACACTTTAGAGCTAGTAGCCTTAAACCCATGCTGATATAAAATCCTAGATTTCACAGGCCAGAAATACATTGTCTACAGGTCTGAAGAAGGACCACATATTAGTGTCCACATAATTTTGTTGCTACTTAAATACTACAGGATGCTTCTTCAGAGTTACCAGAGAGTATCATGATTCTTATTTTACCATAACTGCAGTTGGATTTTCAAGTTCATAATTACATAATTTATATATGTAATGATATTACATATAATATAATTACATATTATATATATCACCCCTTCACATCCCTTGACTGTAAGCCAATTTTGCAAAAAAACAAAAACCCCCAAACCAACTAAACACCCAAACAAAAAACAACCAAGCATTCATGTGACCCTAGGACTATTGGAATTCGGCCTACTGATACCTGATATGCAGAATTTCTCCCCCAAGTCTGAGTGAGCAACATCTTACCCAGTACAGATTAAATATAGAAAAAATAAATTAATATTTTACAACATAAAACACTAGGCAATTTTTGAACTGATGAGAAGAATTTGTTTAGTCAACTGAGGACTGGAACACTTAGCTCAGGGCTACTGCAGTTACAAATGTGGAAATAAAATGGATAATTATCTGCTCCAATCCTGATCCTTTGCATAATTTCATAGTCTACATTTAAGTGCATTGAAATCAATAACTTTACACCACCCTAAGAATTGTCTAAGGTAAATCAGAGTGAGACCCAGAGAACTCCCTCTCTCATTTTGCTTCTGCTTGATAGTTTGCTAGTCACTGGTTAACTGAAGATTTAGGCACAGCCTTATTATCAAGTACCTCCTCCTGGAAAAACCACCCTCCCAAACTGGCAAAACAGAATGTATTTATCCTCCTGTCTTTTTCAGTGAGAAGTCTTGCAGCTTCGTTAAGTAGCAAGGCAACAGCATTTTAAGCCACAGCTGTTTGCTAAATGGAAGTGTGTCCAAATTTTTAAACACCTTGTTACATTTACATTGAAAGGCAGAGTCTCTGCTGCACCAGCAAGGTGGCAAATTCCTCAGGGAAATCAATTCTGGTTTCTCAATTAACTAGCTAGTTTTCTATTGTTAAAACACTAGAGTAATACTGAGACTGCACTGGACCATGAGAGCTGACAAGACCCCAAGGAGCTCAGCCACCATCTAGGACTGTGTATTCACCAAACTCATCTCCCTCTGACACAGCAGGAGGAAGGCAGGCACAGAGGGGCATGGCACTGGTACTGATGCCAACTATGCCCTTTTTGGAATACCTAAAGAAGGGTGAGATAGAAGGGCATTTGGGAAACAAGAAAATATGATGTTGCTGAGATTTTACATTTCCAAGGGAAAGAAATCCATTAGGATAAGGGAGGGAAGGACCATGCCGAGATTAAGCTTCTAGCAGAGTTCATCTGCCTGGTGTGATGAATTTCACAGGGAATTCAGCTATGCTTGACCATGCTGCATGTTCTCAGTGATCAGCCCTCGCCTACTGGCAGGCAGAAGGGTTTGGGCTGCAAGTCAGCCTGCCAAGCATGAAGGCATGAAGCCTGTAGGAAATCTCTCCTTCCATTGGCACTTCCCCATCGGACTGTACAACACACAGGAAAAGGTTATTTGTCTATTGAGATATTAGAAATAAAGACTAGCTTCCTCAACCCCTGCTAACACTGATGGACATACTGTTTCTAGTCCCTATTTTTCAGCAGCTCTAAGGCCACCCATGCTCTTTCAAGTCTGTAGTTTACAGTATGATGCAAATTATTGTCCAAAAGAAATAGATAAATAATAGTGAAAAATCCCACAGAGAAGCACTAAACTTTATAAGCAGGAAAAAAGGAGTAGTGGTAATGCCTGGAGGGACGCAGCTTTCATTTCCATACAAAAAAGCTGAGGATTGCATTCTCAACAAGTTTGCAAATTATTTAAAACTGGAAGGAGTGGCTGATAACACCAGATGGTTGTGTCACCTTTCAGAAGTACAACCTCAACAGAAGTGGGCAGAGGAATGCCCTGAAGTTCAAAAGGGGAAATGCAAAGTAATGAGGAATAGCCTCGGGCACCAGCATATCCTAGGCATCTACCAGCTGGAAAGCAGCTTTTCCAAGAAGAACCTTAGGATTCTGGTAACAAGAATGTGATCACAAGCCAGCAATGCATCCTTGTAGCCAAGAAGGGCACCAGGAGGAAAACAGTCGCCAGCAGGTTGAGGGAAGTGATCCTGCATCTCTACTCAGTGCTGGTGAGGCTGCTTCTGGAATGCTGCATCTCATTCAGGGCTTCCTGGCACAAGGAAGATCTGGACTTACTGGAGCGAGTCCAGTACAAGGCCACAAAGATGACTAAGGAACTGGAGCATCTACTGTATGAGGAGAGGCTGAAAAACTGAGACTGTCTGGCCTGGGGAAGGGAAGGCTCAGAGGGATCTCATCCATTTGTACAAATGCCTGATGGGTGGGAAGGAGGTTGAAGAAGTCAGACATGTCTCAGCAATGTCCATTGCCAGGATAAGAGGCAAGGGGCACAAAGTGAAAAAAAACTCCGAAACCTAAACCAGAGCAAACAACACAACACCAATGTTCCCTCTGAACACAAGAACATGATTTTTTTTTTTTTTTACCATTAGAAGAGTCAAACACTGGCACAGGTAAACAACTTGGCTTACTTGTGTAAGTAGTTACTCAGTCCACTGAGGCTGGACTAGATGATCTTAAGAGGACTCTCCCAGCTTCAGTGAAAGTGTTGTAATATGAGCATTTACTGTTTCCTAAACATGGTATTCATGTCTGGTTTTATGGGAATAGTTTACAGAACACAAATACGCCGCAAGGCTTTTTTAGCTACTAGGACTCTTCACCAAAAACACCCTTATGATATCCAGAACGCCTTAATGTCCAAATACTTTTTCTTAGAATTGCTACTGGTTTATGAGCTACTTAATGGAAAACATTAATTAACCATTCCAAACTCAAGGTTGGTGTTTTACTTCTTCACTCTTCTTCCCTCAATATCCTGAAGATTATACAATCTAAATGAACTTATAACTGCAGAGCAGGTAGAAGAGTAACTATTTTTAATTCCTCTAAAATGCAAGCACTGGAAGTTGGCTGTCTTTTTTCTTAGACATTTGCAAAGCATCATTACCTCCACCTTTCAGCTGGGGACATGCACTCTGCCTGTGGTAGTTCACCAACAAAGTTAGATGTAGAATTTTAAGGCTGCTGTTCCCAGCAAACCATTATCATCAACACATCCCTGACATGCAGGTGCTGCAACCACAGGATTTAATTGCTTTTCTTGCTAACCTGCAGCCATACTTCTTTAGTGCTATTCTCTCCTTTCACCAGTAAGCACACAAATTTACTCATGTAACTCCTCATATATGTTGGCTGCTTGCACTAAAGGTGCCCAGGTCATGGAAGCAAAATTCATGAGGTAGCCATATAATTTGACTTCTTATTACTCTTATTCTCATTTAGGTTTTGGGAGGGCGATACTGCTGTGCACTGAAAAACAGCGGGGGATTTCAGCAGTGTCACTGAAGACCTAAGGGACTCGACGCTGCACGGAGGTCGTGGTGGCTCTCTGTAGAGAGTGGCATGCTCCTGCCTGCAGATGGAGTCACGGTCCCAGGGAACACGCTTTCACACACTTCTTTTCCCCCAACTCGAGCAACAAGCAATTGAAGGAGTTGTGGAGTAGGGTGTTGCCCCTTTGTGTGCTTCCCTTCTCAAAAAGCAGCTGTATGAATGAAGAATCGAGGGTCTGAAAATGGAAGAATAAACAGATTCACTGAAATATTTGCTACTCTCTCTTTGTATATGTTCCCCTCCCAACAACAAAAACAAAAATCCATATTTTTTGTATTAAAGAAGAAAGAGAGAAGATGAAGTTTTTTTAAAGGGAGGAGTACTTTTTCCATATTTCCTACATGGAGGATTTTGCATGAGCCAGAATCAATGGAATCAGGTGGAAGCCTGAACAGTAAATATTCCCTGCCTAGCCAGAGAAGGTATGGATCTCCCACTAAGTCTTGTAAAGGTCATCAAGCAGAGCATAAAAGGGAAAAATCAAGGTGACTGATTTTTAGAGAAGAGGTCCAGCAAGGCCATAGACTTGTGCAAGATTCAAGAGGCTATTTTTGTGTTATCTTGGAAATCTTTATTAAAGTTTGGAGGTTTTATTCATTCTAACATATTGAATGGCAGCTTATAAGAAAATGAGTAAACCTCCTTGATCTCAATAACCGTTAAGTTAGGTGGCCTCTCCCCCAAGGTGCCAAGAACAGTGTCCATCAGAAACAACACATTTTGGTTGTCTTATGAACCCTACAAGAGCTGTATCATTTCAACTCAGAAGGGAGACACTTGATGCTTTCATTTATGTGGGGAAAAAGGCAAAATCAGGGGCTTTAAAATCATCTGAGTAGCAACGTAATTAGGAAATGGGCCAAGAAGATACTCAAGAGCAGCTTTCCCAAGAGAAAACAGCATTGGAGAGGATACCACAATGGAGCCAAGATTAGGAAGAAACAGTGTGGAACATCTTTCTGGTCTTCGAGTGCAAAAAAAGAAAAAGTCTGCACAGTGGAGTAGAGAAACTCTCCTATTCAGGGTTTGTCAGGCTTCTGTGATTCATACAAGCCTCCAGTCCCCACAGCTGTGATACCATGTCAGACATAATTACTTCTGCTGTCCAGCTGGGTATGCTAATCAAGGAAGCTGGGTCAAGTCTGACACCACACCTACTTCTCTCTCTTCCATAGTGCTTAACCAACCTATTAAAAATGTTGAGAACTCCTAACACTCTTCACTGGAGAATATAAAATATGAAGACTGTAATCCTTCATTGCTGACATTGTTGGAGACCTTCACAACACAGGGCTTTTACCAAAGATCCTGCTTTATGCACTCAGTGCCTCTGAGTTATCTTAAAGTAATTGAGTCCAAAAAGGTATTGCGAGCTAGATACTCCAGGTTCCAAAATAGGAAACAAAAAAAGAAAAAAAAGAAAAACAAAACTAAATTATCACCCAAACCCCACCTATATGAAGCTAAAAAGATGAAGATATTTTAGGTTGCAAGGAAAGTCTGAAGGTTTCCAGCTTGACAGCTCAAATGTTTTTGCTGGCTGAGGATTAGAGTCCCTCTCTCTTCTCCAAGTTACCTCTGAACTGTTGCCTCATCCAGTTCCTTACATCTCCCTGTTTCTCCCATTTTATTTTTTCTACTGAAGCACATCCCTCCCTTTCATCACACCCCAGAAGATTCTTTTAACCTACATGAATATCTATGCTTTATATACTTCCTCTGATTGACCATCCTATCTAATTCAAAGCTTCTAGCTTAATTTGTTACATCCTTGCCAAAATCTTTCCCACCTCCAAACTGTCATGTCTTCATCAACTTCCTGTAGCACGAAGACTCTTCTGACCAGTGTCTTTCAAAATGGGTTGACTGTACTTTTCAAACTGACCTTCTCTGGCAAATTGCTCCTCTCCAGGCCCTGTTAAAGTCTCCTATTAGCTCAGTGACAGTCTCCAGCAAGGCTTCCCATACTACTGAGTGTCATATTCTTTTTAGCTGCTCCCTGTACGACCAAGCCTCAGGTTTTTACTAGCACAGTAAAGCCTTCTTAGAGACAAAGTGGCAACACATGATTTTGCCATAGGATTAGGAAAGAAAATAAATATTAAAGAAACTTAAAGGGCATTTAGAGGTCTGTACTAAGGGACCGTACCTGCTCAGACCCCAGGCTGAGGCACCTATGCCAGCAGGCACTTGAAAGGAAGATACTTCTTTCATGGCTCTCATCTCAAAGCCACGTAACTTTTTAGGCTTTGCTCACCCACACTTTAAGACAGGACCTCTACCCAAAATCCTGCTCCCAAAAGGGAGAATGTCTGCTGAGGGAAAAGGCTGTGGCAATACACAGAGGGTGGCAAAGTCACCAATACAGGAAGGTTAGGTTACAGGTTACTTGTTTCCTAGTGATAAGGTTAACAATACTGAAGATGAGAGTGACTTATTTACAGGTGCAGGAATAAAAAATCCTGTAGGAATTAAGCGACTTTTGCATCTCTAGGCACGGCTGCCTGCTGAGACGCTCCCCCCACACCTCCATGATGAGCAGGAGACCGGCACGAGGCGAGCAGAGACAGGGCACCCAGAGCAACGCAGCACTCCCTTGGCTCCGCGGATCCTTTTCCCGAGGTCTGAGGGGAGCTCCTGTCTTTGCCGTTCCAAGCAGGGCGGCGGCGGGTGCCCGCCTCTCCCCGTGGGCTGCAGAGCGCGGCCGGCGCCGGTGGCAGCTGCGATCCCGCCGCCCCCGAGCGCGTCCCCGGCCCGGAGCTACGAGCCGGCCTGAGCGGGCACTGCGCCACTCTGGATCGGGGGTGGAGGAAGGGGCCGAAACCACCTCGCTGTCACACACAACAGGCAGCGAATTTAAGGATGTGTTTGCCTTGCGCTGTTGCGATATTGGAGCGTACTGGGACGATTCTGGCCCTAACTCAAGCTTTCCTCGCTTCTGTCCTTATCACCGATTTTTACAGAGTGACTCTTAGCATGGTTTGGATGGAACCACGTTCAGCTCAAAGGAAATGTTTTGTTTCCTTTGTGTTTGGGAGAAGTACCATGAAAAAACCACCCCCAAACCAACCAAGTCACCTGGAAACACGCACAGCAATCTGTGGCACTACTGTTTCTACTCCTCCAGGTTAAATATGCTGAATCACTAAAAATTAGATTATTAAAGCAAAATTTCAGGCAGGGCTTCAGCTACGATATAGTAACGGCAGCTTTTGAGTAAAACTAAGCAAAGGATTAGAGGGGGAGACACCCAAAACCTCAACAACAAACCAGATTTCATCAATGCCACTTTAGAACTAAGCAAGCTGGTTGGCTGTGTATTTGCACGGCTCAGTTTGGGCTTGAGCATTGGCCCAAAGATATTATGTTTAGCAGCCAACTTTTCCCTTTTGCTTAATTAAAACTACAATGTGAATAGCAATGTTTTAAAGAAAATGACATAGTGGAACAGCACATCCACCTGCACTTAAAGTGTCTCCGTATACTCTTCTAGATCCTTGGTGTGCCAAAGCTGCTGTCTGTCCCTTGACACTTCCCCATTTCAGAAGCTTCCCCAGTTCAATATCCTACAGGATTTGCTACTTGAGCAGTGGCTTTCACTTGGGCCATCTTCATGGGTGTTTAGCTGTGGAACTGCTTGCTATTAATGCAGAAGATGTGAATGAGACTCTGGAGGAGTTATGAATTTCACCCATTAATCTCAAACCAGACAAATGTGTAAATGCTGGTGCTGTTAACCATTCAACTGCCAAAGCAAGCTTTATGATACTGCATTTTTGATCCCAGACCTTCTTCACAAAGTATTTGTGAATGTTCCTCCCTACCAGGAAAGCACAGAGAACAACTGCTGCAAAAAATGCACACACTCCATAGTAGTGTCAGAGAAGGAGTAGACCAAAAAAAAAAAAAACAACAGGATAAAGATGACCCCACATAGTATGCAATTGTGGCTGAGCTTCCCTAACTATTCTTGCATACCCTCTTTCAGGTGTTATAATGGCAAATACAATGTGTTACACTAAAATACTTTTCTTTCACTTCAAATGTGCCAGAGAGGACAAAAAACATGCAGTTAGCTACCTCATTATGCCATTGTAACTCAATAGCCCGTGATAGTCTGTACAATCCTAAACTAGTGGATTTTTAAAGTTCTGAATTAGAGAACATATACTGGAAATAAAGGAGTCATTCTGCCAATTCATTCTGGATTTGGAAGCTGAGTTTTCAGTTGTTACTACTCACCTATTTTAGTTCTACTACTTTTATTATATTTTTGATGACCATGTACTGAGCATCTGGAAAACTGGTATTTTCCCCACTGACCTCTGGTCTGCACTTTCTACTTCTTCATTTGATTTTAAGTTGGTCATAGCAGAAGCATTGCTGATGCAGTCACATTTGGATGTGAGAGAAAGCATCACACAAGGCACAAATACAGAAGAAATTGGCTTAAAAAATAGATCTTTTTGTAGTCTCACCTCTAGGGCAGAATCCAGAATAGTGTTAGTCTGCTGAGGCCCCCACATAGCTCATGACTGCAGGTGCCTCAGAACCATACCTGTGACCCAACCACACACTGAGAAGCCGCCTAGGGCTAGTAGAAAATGGATGTTACTTTTACTAGTTGTTTATGCATTTTCCTCAACAAGTTTCCCCCTCTGACACAGCCAAACATCAGGTAATACCTGCACATTTTCCTTCAAGAAAGAAATTGAGCTTAGCTTACCTGTATCCTGGGGGTCACTAAGCAGTGGTCTGCAATATGAAGGTCTGTGTGTCATCAACCTTTCTTTTAGCTTCTTCCCTTCTCCTCTGCTCTTTGATCTGGAAGAAAGGAGTAGTAACACTCACTGGTCAAACTGTATGCTATGTGGTTCAGTCTCAGGTGGAACTCAGAGAATTTTTAACAATGTAAGTGCAGGTGCTTTCAGAGCCAAACAGCAGCTGAGGCTTTTTACCCTTAATTGCAGTCATAGATACAGGTAAGGTTTAGGCTGGTGGAAAGGAGGCTGGGTAGGTCTGGGGTTTTTTTTAATTGTTCAATACTAGCCCCTGGACACAGTTTGGGCAAGCAGAAGTGTGAGGCAACTCTTTGCATCTTCACCACCACCACCACATTCAACAGCTCTTTTATTTTTGTAGAACAGAAATAGTAATAACCCTTCCTGGGTGTTTGATGGAAACAGGCTGTAAAGGTACAAGATGGGTGTTAAGGAGCAAAAATAACCAAATTTTGCTGTTAGCCTTCAGCTACCTTCCTGGCAGTCTGTCTTAGTCTGCATCACCATTCAAGGAAGTTCTCCTGGTCACCAGACATTCTGCCTCACCATGCATGAGTTCCCTTCTGAGAGAAACCAGGATTCATTCCAACACAGACTCAGGTGGCAGCCAGGCCGCTAATTCCCACACCAAGACTTGCAGATGCAGCTGATCAAAGGATTACTTTTATCTCCCTTTGGTGGAACACCCCAACTATTTTTATTTTTTTATTCCCCCCTCAGTAGTGGGTGCTAGAGAAAACAGAGGATCAAACCCTGACGTTAAAATCCTACCAAGTACCTTTCCATTCTACAGAATTTTTTACAACTGAAAACCAGACTTTTTTCCCAGACTTCTTACTAAGTATAAATTTAAAATTTCAGTTTCTTTTCAACTGTCCTGATAAAGTCATCAGTTCTGTCAGCTTGTTTTGTAGGCTCATACATCTTTCACTGCCTATCACAGCTCTTTAGAAACCAGCTACACTGGGGACAGAAGAGATCTATTCTGGAAAAAAGAATGTCCTCAAGAAGTACCTATAAACAGAAATGGCTATCACTTCAACATGAGATGAGAATGCTTGCATTTACCACTGACATAATGCCAGCATTTTACAGAAAAGTCCTTTTCTGCTATAAGTTCTTTTTTTTAATCAGCTTTTTCTACCATACCTGAGTACATGTACACAAATATTTTATTCAGTTGTTTAGTACACTTACATCAGCAAGCAGTATCTGAAAGCCTGAAAAAGAAAGAACGCACCCTTCTTTCACTTAAATTAATGGTCCTTCCATGCATCCATTGTCACCAGCCAAATCCTACTTTTTAAGTCACCCCTTTTAAAGGTAAGTAACACAGGGATTTATGAGCCCTGTTTCCCATGCTGAAACACCAAAAAACGCCAACTCTGACATTAACAGTTCAGCTCCAGACAGCAACACAACTGTCGCACATTTGCCATAATTAGAAATTACTTACTGTGATTACTAGTTAGTCATGAATTAGTGAAATCCTGGTCCCAGTTCAATCAATGCCAAAGTCCTCACTGATCTGCTCATTTAGGGTCTTGCTCACAGAGGCTGATGACTCCAACTCTCATGTATGAAAGCAAATCGTTCCAAGGTTTGAGCCACTTTACTGCCTCCAACTGCTCTACCCACCCCTTTGCCAGAAATCCATTTTCCCATAACAGGGTCAGCAGAATTAATCACATACCTTCACCTTAGCCACTGCATTTTGCAGGTGTTAAGACACTGCCAGGCAAACTCAGCTGCTTCTTATCCAGATGAAATGGCTGCTGGCCCATTTCTGATGCCCTGGCACCCCCTCCTTCTCTTTCTGCATTACCATTTTCCAGTTCAGATTTGAAATCTTATTGTTTTAAGGTTGTTTTTTTTCTACTTTAAGAACATAAAACTTAGGGTGATACACTAAGCTTCTGCTGGGGACTGCACCAGAGGAACACAGGTAACCTGCAAGAGCTTGAGTTCACTTCACAGTTCTCCTTCTTCTTCACAATTCCACTTTATCGAGCCGCTTGGCTCTTGACAAAGTGTCAGACTTGCAGCAGTGTCAAATTTTGTTCCAAAACTCTTTGAAATTAGTGGAAGATACCAGGCTTGGGGAGTTTTAAGCAGTTGACAACAAATACAATAATCTTCAGTATGATAGAGAGAGAAAGTTATTTAATTTAACCTAGATTTCTAGGTTACCTGCTGTCAAAAGAGAGAGTTAAGCAATTGTTCCCCATCCTGTGGAAGTTAGGATGAATCTCTCTGGGGAAGCCTTGCTCTCTCTATGGGCTGCAGAGGGAACTGAAAGACTGGTTCAGCTCAAAACAACAAATTTGTAGGTTCCTAAACCTAGCTTAAGGGCAAAGTCCAACTTTTAAAAATCAATTATTATTTATTTAACTAAAAGAAGTGCCATTTGGCTAAAATGGATGGTATTTAACAAAGAGGAATGCTGTGTCCACACATTATCTGACACAGCCCAGTAACATATACACTGAGTGGCAGTACAGAGAGAGCAAATCTAAGCAATTGCCACCCACCTTGTCCATCATTCCTCCTTTTCTGTACCACACTAGCAAAAGCATTTGTGTAGCACACAATGAACAAGACTGGAAAACAGATGTTGCTAAAATTAACTCAGGAAAACAAAAACTTGGAGTCACTCACCATTCAGATGGGTTCCCAAAGACCCTACAAACTGCCCCTCCAAAGCTGAAAAAGAAGGACTGCCTATGACTGAATGGTCATTAGAGCCATGCTGGCTAAGACCACACACCTTGCCCGCGGTCCCCTAGGCTGTTGTACACTGTTAAGCATTTCACTCTTATTCTCTTTCTCCATGCAGATGCCCATCTCCTAAGAAAAGACTAACACCTCCCCTTCTTTACTGACTGTTTTGACCCTGAGAATATGATGTGTCATGAGCAGTTAATATGTATGGTCTTGCAGAAGCTCGTTTAGGATGCACACGGGCAGAGCAACAGTGTCAGACGCCCACCTGCTAAGTCTCTCTCTCCCCATCCCAAATCTGTCTCTTCCAATTGCTCAGCACACAAGGCAAGTTATACAAAGGTCTATTTGCTCACCCGCAGTTTATCAGAATTAGCTGCTACTGTGTTTGCTAATCACCCTCTGGAAGGCTTTTGTCACACATCAGACTTTCACAAAAAGCACACTAGGTATCCATGATCAGGATACCAGCACTGCAGGAATTACAAATTTTCATTTGTAAAACACGGGATTTTTAAATAAATCCTACTAAAAACTCATTGAAACAATCTGTTTCCTCTGAGAAGTGCAGGGAAGTTTGCAAATATCCTCCTACAGTGACTTGAGCAATTATACTTTCAGGTAAAATATTGAATAGCCTGGCCCTGGAGGTCAGTCCTACTGGGGTTTCTCAGGCCAGATAAAGAGGATGCCTTTCCCCCTCCTCCCTGCAAAGATGCAATTGGGAAACTTGCAGGTTTTCTGCTCTGAATAAATCTGTCACAGATTCTTGTTGAAGGAACTTCACTGCAGCCATGCTTCCTGCATTGCCATCCCAGCAGGCTGCTTCCACCTCTGACAGAGATCAGGTAGCAGAGCCCCACCCATGAGCTCCTAGATTATATCATCCTCCCGTGGGGCAGGAGAAAGATCCGGGTCAGCAGTTTCTAAACTGCAAGGTCACACATCAGCTGAGTGACCTTGGAGGACCAGGAATGCAACAAGAAGGATGTCCTGCATCCATCACCCTGTATTCCCATTACAGCTTCTGTGAATTCAGTTTGGCACCTGATTAAATACATTCCTGAAAGTTGCTTTAGCAACCCTCCCTGCAAATTAAAATGATATTGTCACTAGCAGTGAAGCTGAAGATAACAGAAGAGAAAGTGAAGAGGAAAGAAAAGTCCCAGTATTTACATTCTACAAATACTTTGCCTGTCCTTTTCTCCCTCATTTGTATTACTGATTGTTTTGTGCTGGGCTATTTGGCAAAAATTCTTGAGTTACCTGCACACCTTTCCCTGCTCGATAAACTGAAACAAGTTGGAGGCCTTTATTTTCTCCTCTGCAACATTCTTCACACTTTGGCGTAAAGCATATTTAGGGGAAATGTAAATAAGCTAATCAATACTTTATACCTCAGTTAAATTACCACAAGCAAAATGTGGTTCTGATTGTCTTTCTATTTGGAAACCCAATTAGTGAGGAAGCTTGGACCCAATTAGTGAGGGAGTTAAGGCAGAGGGGAAAAAGATCTGAGTTTTGAGGATTTTTATATTATCAGCTCATGGTTTTGTCCCCTTCTTTACAGTAAAAGTTTAAAAAATAGAAAGTAGAACTTGTTTTTTTTGCCACAATCTCTGGATGATGCTTTGAAATGTTTAATTAACATGCTACACAAAACAATGTAAATGAGACTGAGTTCACCTGTTTTTCAGTGGCTAAAGTAATGAAAATAAATGTAACTGTAAAGAAAATGAAGGTTGAGATTAAAGAGGCCTACAGTTAATGACAGGCTGAAGTAGTTCAACTGTCATGTAATCGAAAATATTTGAGAATGGACAATAATTAAGGCAGGCAAAGGATGAAGCCCAGATTATTATAATGAGCTATGGTGTGTTCTTCAGGCTATTTGGAGGTTAATGTTACTTGGTTTCATGTGGTTACGGGTAAGTAAGTACTGTACTACCATACAGTAAAAATAATGTAACTGGATACATTCTGCTTCACAGTGACCCGAGGCTAATGGTAGTTGCTCTTGGTATATTTAAAAGGTTTAAAAGAGCTGTAACAACCTTAGCATTACAAATCCAGTGCAATGGCACTAGAAAATGGCACCAAACAGGCAGGCATGGTGTTCTTGGTTCCGTGAAAGCAGCTTCCAGCATAATCTATGCCAGCTTTTATCTGTGTAATTACACTGACTGTGTCCATGAATCCTTTCATTCCTGAATGGCACCACCTTTTGAGCAATAGATCATTGGTATGCATCACTCTGATAAGGTATTACACTAATATATCATTAAAGCAACAGATGTATTAGTGTAATACATCACTGGGACAAAGCACTCTGATGATGATGTATTCCTGAAAGGATGGCACCATGCAGAGGAGACGAGGCCCAGGAGAAGACTTTTGCTCAGTTTAATAGAATAAAAGGCATGCCTTCCTGGCACAAAAAATGTGATGCTCCCCATAAAGATACGGCACTGCTATTAATTGTATTCCCATTTGTACTGGTAATTTGAGGATCATATGGCTTGGAAAAAATTTACTGTGGATGAGGAAAAGATGTAATTTAAAAACATAATCTATCAGACTATTTCACAGTCTTTTCCCATAATGTCAGATCTCCTCAGCTCTCCAAACATCTCATCAGAATCCTCCCTTTGTTAAAAGCCTCAAGACATCTATCCTGTTCTGGATCAATGAGGCTGTGGGAATGGTTCAGGGCAGCTGGTGAAAAAGTGGCCTCAAAGAGTTTGCCTGAGGAATGGGGTTCTGCTAGATAAACAGGCAGAAGCCAGGGAAATCCCTAAAATTGGCTTTGGAAGCTCTTGCTGAGTCACTGCTTCTGAAGGCAGGGATTATGCCACAGCCCCCATGCCAGCCAGCACAGGGTTAGAGAGCCACATCCAGCTTGAGGCACAGCTGTCCCAGCCTCTGAGTATCAGCCTGCCCCAACCCTTCCCACCTCTCTGGACTCCAGAAGTCCCAGGTTATCTCACTTACCAGTTCAGAGATATACTTCAAAGGAATCTCATATATTTGATTACAAAAGGTGTGTGCTGATGTATAAAACAGAGGGGAGGGCTGTGAACAATCAGTCCTCTGAAGCAGCCATCCTTTGTGTTCTATTCATTTTCAGCCCATAAAATTTCTCGCGCAAACTACAATTCAAATGATGAATTCATCTGAAAAAAAAAAGTAAAATAATTGCTTAAACACAAGGTGCATATTACAAAACCTTTGCTTTTGTGGAGTTGGGATGTATTCCTCAGCCCTTGTAAGGCAAGGGAGTGTTCAGGTTCAGTGGTGATTACAGTTGGGTCCTAAATGAAATTGAGATGTAAGACTGAGTACATTGTCCAACTTCAAAATAACTCTGAATAACTGCAGTATTAAGTGGTAACAGCAGGATGGCTATGGAGAAAGAAATAGAAAGAGAAAAATAAGAATAAAAGAAAGAAAGAAAAGTAAACAGAAAGAAAGTAAACAGAAGAGATCAGAGGAGAGTTGGAGTGGCAAGGATAGAAGAAAACGGAGCAGAATTCTTTCCCCCACCCCAATTTACAATGTCCATTTCTGTATTCAAAAGTTACAGGCACACACACACTTTCCAATGTATAACAGAAACAAATAGGCCCCCTGGACCCGCTTTTACCGTCTTATCTCATCTCACCATAAACTAACATTTATACAAAGAAGGGATAATTACCTAGCAGATTAATATCATAAAGTTTTGCTGGCCAAAATGACTACAGAGGGGATGAAGCAAATGGGAATCAGGAAGTTCTGAAAATCTTTATTCTAGCAGTGTGGTATTGTTTCGCTTAAAGGGTTTTATTTTCAAAATTATGAAGCGATAAGGCAGTGGTATTAAGATGAAAAAATAGCCTAACCAGATCTCTCTTTCTTTATCTCTTAATAGGACTGTTGGGACTCTGTTAGTACTTCCACAGGCAGACCTATGCGCTCCAGTCTGGGGAAAGTGGGTGATGTAAAATAATTAATGTGTGGCACGTCTTTGTATAGTTTAGTTTTACAGTCAAATTATTATCTAATTCCTCTTTTTACCAAATGCTCTCCAGCAATCTTCTATTATTCTGTTAAAAAATATTTGCATAATTGTTGTATAGCAGAAGATACAGGATTGGTTTTTCCTTTTAATCTTTTTTTAATTTTTATTTTTTCAAGTGCATTTTTTTCCTCACATACAAAGTACAGCACCAAATTCTCACTCACTGTAAATGAAATTGTCCTGATGGACCTATATTGATTTATTGTAGCTGAAGATCTGTTTCACAATTTGATTGGTATCACACACAGGGAAATAGATGGAGTCATTATTTCTTATTTTTTGTTTGGGTTTGTGACCCATTTTCACAAATGATGAAACCCAGTGCCTTGCAAGTCTGAGTTGAACAGATGCACTATGGAGGGAGATGATATGTAAGATTTGGAGCTTTCTCTTTGCTTTTCTAAACAGATGAGTATCTGCCAAAAAACTTAAGCTCCAGAGTCAGCTACACATTGCACAACTACTCAGCTCTACAAAAGAAATGTTACTACAGTGTAAGCATTGGTATTATAATCTGGTCAGTGTCCATGCAGATGTGCTCCCACTTTGCAGAAGGAATCTAGAAATAGTTAATTTCCAAGGTGGTATCTTTTCTGTAATACTTATCAACCTGTGGTCTGCAAAACTCAGAACTAAAGGAAATGCAAAGGGAAATTCAAAGAAGCAAATTTATTCTAAGTAGGTTAAATTTGCCACACACCTACACTGGAAATCAAAAAGGATTAAAATCCAGTGATTTATGTGAGATACAGTCTTAGATCTTATATCCATCCTAAATATTTCCCTTAGCAGTTTCTTCTATGTCTTACTTGCCTTCCATCCAATACCCCATAGTTTTCTATTTCAGTTGGAAACTGAGACCATTCTTTAAAGTTTTTCTTTTAAACAGAGAAACAAATTATGCAGTAAGTCTCTGTACAACCTGTCACAACTCCTTCCTTGAATTCCAAGATGGCCAAGACTGCCACCAATAAAGGACCATTCAAACATAAGAATCATTCTCTGGGGTAAGACCAATGGATCCATTCAGTCTGGTATTGTGTCTCTGACAGCAGGGCAAAAAATGGGGAGCAGGGGGTGTTCTGGCAACTGCTTTCATTTTTCCATCCCTGGAGGTCCACAGCAAGTAATAGGCACACCTGGGTGCTCTTTTTTCCTGTTTCCCTCCACTTTTCCATCTATATATTATTTATATTCTGACCCTCATACCCCCTCCCCCTTTTTTAAGATATTGCACCTGGAGCTGTTATTGCACCTCAAACAATAGGGTTTTTCCTCTTTTATTTTTGAACTTGGACCTTTCTCCCTGGGAAGTTTAGGAGGGTGGGATGGTGGTGGTGGCTAATGCCTGGCCCATAATAGAGAAGCCTGAGGGATAACAACAGAAGGAAAAATTGTTTCAGGAGGGCATGTGACTTTGACAACAACTGGCAATGTGTTCCTCTTCTACTGCTCCAACATCCACTGTGGCTGTAGAGGTTTCTAGAGGTTACATTCCTGCCTAATCATTCCAGCATCCCTTCAGGCACGTCCATGAAGTTGTCTAATTCCTTTCTGAGCTTAGGAAGATTTAGCTAATCCATTACATCTGTGATTTTATAAACCTTTATCACATCTCCTCTCACCCTTCTCTCCAAAATGAAGAATATCAGCTTTTTTTCTCTCCTCACAAGGCTGTTGCTACATCACCATAAGCTTTTTGACTGGCCCTCTCTGTATCTTCTTTGCTTTTACTGCCTCCTTCTTGGGAGGTGGAAAACAGAGAACTGGGAGCACCAAACAGAGGGTGCACCACAGCTTTGTATGGTGACAGAATGTCATCTCCCATTTGTACTCAGTACTTTCCTTGCATTTGTTTTTTGTTTGGGTTGGGTTTTTGAGGGTTTTTTTGCTGCCACAGCACCATGGGCTCATGATTTCAGAGAACTGAGAGCAGTCACTCCAAGATCTCTTCCTGAATTCAAGAGTTTAGCACCTCTGTTCTGAGTTCTACATCATGTAGGTAGGCATTAGACTATTTTGCATAAGATCACACTTATCCACACTAAAACTTGCGATGCAAAATCCATTAATATCACCTTCAAACCCCAAAATTCCACTTTTCATTCTCTTCTCTAGCTCTTTGACGAAATACTGAATGAAATTGGTCCCAGGACCAATTCCTGGGGAACCTCACTGTCAATTCTTTTCCATCCTGGAAAATACACATTAATCCCTACTCTTTCCTTTGCCCAGTTTTCAGTCCATACAAGGACCTTTCTTCAAGTCTAGCTTTACTTTCTGAACTAACCTTAGACAGCTGGACTTAGGTGATGTAGGTTCCTTTCCAACTGGAACTATTCTATTCTATTCTATTCTATTCTATTCTATTCTATTCTATTCTATTCTATTCTATTCTATTCTATTCTATTCTGCCCTTTGGAACCTTGGCAAAGGCATTTTGAAAACCCAAATGGATTATGTCCAATTGGTCCTGTTTGTCCATTTTCTTATTGTCACCATCAAAGAACTTCAGCTTAGTGAAGCTGCATTTCCCCTTACAGATGCCAACCTGATCCCTTCTCAACAAGTCAAATTTATCCATGTGCTCACTGATCTTATTTATTATCACTACTATTACTACTATGACTACTAGAGATGGTACTCCACCATTATGCTAGGAATGAGGCTAAGGTTCACCTGTCTGTAGCTCTCAGGATTCATCCAGAGGCTTTTGGTAGATGGAAGTTGGCAATTTTGCAGATGGCTGTATACCCACCCTCCAATACAGTGGCTATTTGTTCTTGTATTCCACATCATGGCCAGCAGTTCTACAATTTCATATTTGAGTTCCTCCGGACTCCTGGGTGGAAGTTGTCTCGTCCTGATGACTTACTGACCTCTGACTTATTCATTGGATAAACACATCCCATGTATTTACTTCAAATTGATCTATTTTTCTGACTTGCCTGCTACAAAGAATGCATCAGAATTGGGAATGTGAAAGTTCCTTCTGTAAAAAACAACTGAAAGAGTTCACACTGAGGTTCCTTCATCTGCTGCAGCCCCTTCTACACCTTGGTCATAGTGTGGTTCCACTAATCCTCATCTAGATTCCTGCTTTTGGTGTATTTAAAAATTTCTCTGCTCTCAGCTACAACATTCTTTGCAGGGCTCTTTTCACTTCCTTTCTAGCTTTTTCTTTTTGAATTGCGGCACAATTTTTACCTATGCTTCTAACACAACTTTTAACAGCTTTCAGGTTTCTTTTACATTTCTCGTTTTTCATTATTTGCAAGGGAGAACTGTTAGAACTGAAACACCTAAAACCTCAGAAAATTCCAACCTCAGACTGGACAACTCATACTATGGAGTACATGATCACAGGACAGCCCCAACACCTCTGGCAGCTCAAAAAGACATTCTTTATAATCCTCACTTTCAGCTTGCTGGACACCAGAAGTGAAAAAGGGTCCTGGATGAATCAGTGACTTGTAGGGATCCATGCAGCAGAGGAGGGAAATCCATCTAGTTAAAACACAGAGCAAAAACCACATCCAAAGAAAGATGGGGAATGGACTGAGAGAAATATGCCTGGATGTGAAACATGAATGAAGGTCAGGGGCAGACTCTGAAAGGAGGCAGACAAACTGCTGCATCCCACTGCAAAAGCCAACAATCACATAATGGAAGATTATCATAAGGCAGACTCTCTCAAAGAACGGAGATAAAGGTGTACTGCAGCACTGCCACTGGCACTTCCCAACCCTGAAGGCTTCATTCCATTCCCTGGTGGAACATGCTGCTCCTACAGCTCTGTGTGGAGCAGACAGGGAGGTTGTCCTGTTGTCCATGCCGAAAGGAACCAGGCCATGCCAGTGGTGAGGGACTGCTCTTGTTGAGCAGCTGCCACTGGAAGAACTGGGCTGCACCTTCTCTGAAAGTGTCACTCCCAGTTTGGAAGGGAAGTAAAAGTTTAAGGAACAATTTGGCTTCCTACCAAAGCTGGAGCACAACCAGTAGACTTGAAGAAGTCCCTGTAATTACACTGGTGCTCGCAGTTTTGTTTGGGGTTTTTTTTCCCCTACCTGTCTTGAGTTGGTTGTCACCCCTTCATTTACTTATCTTTAATGATTAATATAATTTTAAAATTAAACTACATTATGAATATAAATTGCCACTCTTTTTTCTCTTTCTTTGGCATGGTAAGTGAATATCTGTGTGGATATGACATTTTTACAAAGATGTTAAATAATCTGTTGGAGGGTTTTCTTTTTTCCTTTTATTTTTTGTGTCAGAAATGAATTAAAGTGAGAAACCTTCAGAGGTTAGTTACATAATTTTGAGGATTCATACACATGCACATACTACACTATGTAAGTTCTGCCATAAATTTGGTGCATTCAAAAGTATGTAATGTTTCAGTGATGCATATTTTACTAATATGTATAAATCTAAGGCAATGCACATTAAAATAGGATGTCTCCTTGGTGAAGACTTGAGAGAAATAAAGTAGCAGCAATGGCTCCTTGACCTTTCTTTCTTATTTAAAGATTAAATAGGGACTATACTGCTCTTTTGAAAGCCTTTCTGCATCTTTCCCAGTGGCATAAGAGGTCAGTACAATCACCAGGACCTGACATCTTTTCCCCTGTTATGAAAAGTCCCTAATAATATGTATAGTTAATGAAACCTAATTGCATAATTCAACTGTAATCTCAGTCATGGTACTTGTCAGGGTGTCAAATTCATCTTTCATCATAGGTACTTTTGTGACATAAGTCCCCCCAACTCTATTTGACTTCTCTGTGAGTAAGAATGTGCACTTTTAAATATTCAGTAATTGTAGGTTCTTGTCTAAACCCAACCAAATTTGGCACACTGTAATAAAGTGAAAGGTCATTTCTCATTGCTGCTTCTCTGAAGGTGACATTTCTTTGGTCTCGCTTCCTGGCACTGTGTAATTCCTCCTTCTGTTTATTTTACCACTCTGGTACCTCATTAGCCATTGCAGAAAAGGGATTTCTTTGACTGTGGTTTGCACAGAGGACAGAACATATCAATATGCACTTAAAGAGTGTTAAAATGCAGACTATGTAAAAGCCAGTGTTTAGGGACAACTTGTAAATGTAACTTAATGAACCAACAGACCATAGCAGCTTCAAAGCACAGCAAATATAAGAACAGAATCAATACCAAGACTCAGGATTGTTGGTAGGTTGCTTTCATTCTTCTGCAAGGAACACAGCTGATTTCATTATGTCTAAATTCTTCCTAGAGAGATCCCAAATCTCAGCTCAACCATACCATTCTGCAGTCCCTGACAACCTCTCCTACAGAAATAAAGTGGGGCCAGAGTCAAGCTGTACCTGCCAGGTCTGCTGAAAACTGCCTTGCTCTCCCATGGATTCACAAGGAAAATGAGGTAATTAGATTTTGCTGGCTAGGGACTACTTTGGGGTACCGGCACAAAAATTCCATGGCAAGAATGCTGCTCTCCTTCTGCCCCACAAGCTGAAATCCTGGTGCCCTCCTTTGCCTGCTTGAGTTGAAAGACAGAAAGTGACTGTTTGTTACCACAAACCCTCACCCCAGCATCCAGCATTCCACCTGGTTTTCCCTGGCACAACCCTCAGAGGGAGCCAGCTACATTTCACCTACATCTACAGTTTGGACTGTCTTTTTCTTTTTCATTGGCAAGTCTGAGTCGTCTTTTCCTTACAACATATGCTTTTTTAAAAATTATTGTGTGTCACTTCAGTTTTGGTTTTCCTAGCTGAACCATGACAAAATTTCTTAGTCTCTCTTCAAAGGCCTAATTTTTCAACTTCTTGGAATTTCTGTTGCTCTCAACTAAACTCTTCCCAACATAATGAGGTAATTTTCAAACCTGGGCCCCACAACTCAGCACATCCTTGCAAATGAGGCTTGCATGGGACTGCCAAATAGAAAAATTACCTTGCTTGTCTCTGCATGCAATTCATTATCAAAACTTGTGCAATACTAAGCTTTTAAGGACAGTGTCTTGGTTTCAATTCATGGTTAGACTGTGGTATGGTTTAGTGTTTTTTTTAATTTAATTTTATCTTATCTTGAATTTTTTTCTTAATTTCTTTCCAAGATGTGTCTAATAGTAACAAAATTATTGTATCTTTTGCTCTCTCCATCAAGGATTTTGTTTTCTTCTAATTTTACTCTCAGCTGTTGTCTCCCATTAGGTCTTCTACATGTCTAACAATTGCTACATTAATTTCAGCACCTAATGAAGTGCAATGTCACAGATTGAGTCCTCAGTGAAAAACATTGAGAAGGAAAGGAAATGACGGTGGATGCAGAGGAAGAAAAATCACTATTACTTCCCTTAAATTTTCTGTAAAATGAAAACTTTCTTCTACAGTTCAAAACTGAGCAGGAGGGACAATTGAAAGTGAAAAAAAAGTGATACTTTCTTTTGCTTATACTTATTTCTCTTCAGAAAACCTGCCATTTTATACTTATACTACTTTCACAGGAGAAAAAGCTAAAAAACCAAGCAAAACACAAACCCATGAGGTTAAAAAAACTCATGCTTTCATTAGAGAGAAGTTAAAATCACAAGTTGTAAAGCTAGACATAAATAACCTGTTATTTTTAAAAAATTTCAAATCATATTAAAAAACAAATAAAAGGCATTCATCATGTACACCTTTCATCTTCCAAAAGGGGCAAGGCAAAAAAAAAAACCCCAACAACCCGAAACAACAACAAAAAAATTAGACAGGAGGTCTTTTAAATTTAAATCTAGGGGAAAAAAAAGTTATAAAATTTCAGCATTTCTTAAGAGAGATTCATTAGAGTTTTTGGGGCAAGAAAATAGAAAAATGTAAAAGAAAAAAAATCAACAAAAGAACCAAACCAAACCCCCAAAATATTTAGTTGCTAATATAAAGTAACCACTTGCCGTCTTTTGTTGTTTCACAGAGTAGCCTCCAGTGAAATGGAAGTACTGAAGAATGACTGGAGATTTATCTCATACCGGCCTGACTCCTACGTTGCAGGTCAAATGAAATCCACTGTCTATTATTGCCTTTAAAATAGAAATAGGGCCTGTAAATATACATTGTAATTAGAAGGCTCAGCTCTTCCTGCCTTTACTTCCATGACACGTCCACGATTGCAGACACCAGTGGAATGCTCAAATGAGATGTGTCACCTGAGAGGCTCCCCTATTGCTTCCTGTGCTTGGTAATAAGGAAAGGTTAATTGTGCTCCTTTGTATTTCCCAAGAGAGACCCAGGAAATGCAGAAAGGTTCAGGTGTCTGTAAACACAGAGGTGTTTGGAAACCTGTGCCAAAGGTGGTTATTTTGCTGGCCTTGCCCCTTGTGTCCTGTAGTTCTCAGCGCCGTCCTTCTGACAACATCCCCTGAAGTATCCATAAAATTATTTCACAGGACACCAGAGTGTCACCAAGGCTAATTGACTTGTGCTGCTGCAATGATCCATGGCTGTATACATCCAGACAGCCAGCATTGTTTCCAAATGTATACAGGCATCTGGAAGTGGAAACTGGGATTTGAATCCATAACATTTAGTTCTCCAAATAAAGGTCTTTATGCAGAGAGTTAAAAGAGCAGCTGTAGTCACACAAAAATACTGCTATGCATGAGGATGTTTACCCTGTTGAGGTAAAGAGCAGCAGTGTGTGCTCACTTTGGCCAAAGTGAGAGATTTCCCAGGGAAATCAGCTTACGGAGAAATGCCACAGTTTCCTTATGGTATTTTGGGAATCTGTGCCTGGCTACCATTGAACAGCAGATACTGGAATGAGACTGAACTGTCTCTGTATCTTTTGCCTCCGTGCCCCAGTTCCTGGTCTTCTCCTTTCACCCCATTCTTCCTTTCCCTCATGTTTTGTCTGACTTACACAGAAATACAGTTTACAAATACATTAAAGCTGCTTAAATTTAAGTATGAGGTGTGCTGCTCACAGCACAATTACTGATATTTAGTTAATAAAGTGAACATGTTAATAATTGTTGTAATGTATCAGGCCTTAGTACAATTCATTGGTAAGCCCTCTATCTCGTGTAATACTCTAGTCTAAGGAGATCCTTCAGGATTTAAGTATGTATTTAGAAGGATTTTCAATGCTTATACTTTTTAATTATATAATTAGGGATGAGGAGGATGTGTTTGCAAAAACTTTCTGAAGGATTATACTAACACACTCCCTGTTGAGGCAAGATTACCCCACCTGCCACACCACCTGAATTAGGAAACTCCTGTAGTTACAGAAGTAGTCTTGGTTACCTTCAGGAGCTTCCTCAGAAACCAGAAAGCTGTTTGTATAGGGCAGAAAAAATATGCAAGAAGTGTTTCAAGTGTCCTTTAAAGAACTATTCAAAGCATTTGCTCTGGGTATAGCACATCTACTCTACAGTTTGGAGGAAAACAGGATTACCTGACAGGACTTTTTGGCTGATGTCCCAGGATCCAGATCTCCAACCCAGGAGCAAACATGAGGCAACCTGCTTATACATTCACTCATTTCCACTTCTGTGCACAGCCCAGGAATCACACTTGGAAACAAGATGTCCCCATTTGTTCACATGGAGGCACAGATTCCTGCATTCAGTGACCTGTGTGGCATCTGTTGTGGTGATATGACACCAGGTAAACCAAAACCCTATGACCAGTGCAAGAGAGGTGCTGCCATTTCTTTCATACTGTCCTCAATATGGCAGCTAGGGACTTAGTGGGAAGGCAAAGGATTGAATGTCTTCCTGGTGTGGAATACTGCATAGCCAAACCAGAAGACAGGTGATGTTACTGTTATATGACACAGAGATGTCAGAAATGAAACATGAGTCCATTTCTTACCAACAGCTACAGCTGGGCAAGACTAGTACTGAACAAAAGCAAGATAGAAGAAAATGAGAAAAGTAATAATCAGCATAAATACAGACTGTCTCACATAATTAAATGTCTTAAATATAAAAAATGGATTGTATACTGACTTTTATATTTTGCAAATGCAGAACAGCTACAGTTATTTTGAAATCATTCAAGGATTCTGACATGAGTCAGATTCCTTCAGTGTTGTTATTCTTATTTTTAATCAAAATGCCACAGTGTGAAGTGCAGATGTCTTAGTTTTGCTTTCTCATAGTGTAAGTGCAGAATAGCAATCATTAAATCAAATTGTGCTTACTAGCTTTTACTGCTTTTCACATCTAAATAACCCAAAGCATTTTGCACATCAGAAGGGTCAGTGAGACCAGGCACTCAGCAACTGTCAGTGGGAAGCTGCCTGTAGTGACATCAACCTGCTCATGACAGGAAGCCAAATGATACTGAAATTTATGAAGATTGAATTTAATTACCTAAAAAGGCTTGAGAAAGGCTAAGACTGCTACTCTTACAAAAAACCTTATGTGCCCAAAATGACACCTCTCTAGCAGCACAACTCATTTCAGAGCTAGGATTGCCAGGTATTTGCTAACTCCTTTTATCTCTTGGTGCATATGTCTGTGTTGTGATGATTTACCATTCAAATAAAACCCCTTTCCAGCTTAATGAAATCCAGATTGGTTGCAGCATCAAGATGGCCAGGTCATAAAATATCACTCTGGTTCTTTTTTCTCCAAACATAGGGCAAAAAGCTCAACTTGTACCTAACACCAAATACTGTAACTGGTACTGGATCAATTATGGTACTGAGGTATTTTCTGCCTGTCCCCATTGCAGGGTGATTTTGACTCTTGTCTGTCTGTTGTCCACAAATAATGGTCCTAATGCATTGCATAGCTCTTCTATAAGCACTGAAGTATAGTTAAATACCAACATAAAGGATGTGACAAACTGTTTGAAATGGGAGAATGAGAGGGGGGAAGAAACTGAAAAAAAAATCAATTTTAATAATAGCTTGACAATTACAATTAAGTAATCCAAAGCTCAAGCTGAGCATTTTTGTTACACACCACATGAATGATGTTTGTACTTTGGAACCTTTAAAATATTTAAGCAGAGAAGAAATGAAATGAACTGCAACCAGTTAAGGTCATCCATTTAGGACAAAATTGATAAAATATTAAAATGAAAGAAATAAATTTTCAAACAGAGATACTGAGGCTTCATAGAGATGTATTATTCAAAGCAGAGGAACATGTGTGACCTCTAGGCTATTACATAATGGAGAAAGGATATGACAGTTCAAATGTGCAGGAACAGCAGAGGCAGAGAGAGAAGATGGATTAACCATTCCATGAGGCAGTGCCAGGCTTCCAGGGTACTTTAACTGGACCTCTGTATTAAAGCATTGCACTCTCAGAGCCAATTCTAGGACCTCACTATTGTATTTGGCTTAAAAATCGGTGGAAAGATAGTGGATTTTAACTAAAGATTGATTGTGTCTAGATGAGCTTGCTGGTTCCCAGAAGATGCCATTTACAGCAGGGGTGGTCCCAGGATGCTGAGTTTCAGTGTCTCAGCTTCTACAAAATACTCACTCTGTCCTTACACATCTTTCCATAGAACAGCCTGGAGTCAGGGCAGCAGGGGCTGGCCAAGGTGTAATCATCACACTTCCCCTTGCTGTGGTCAGCTTTGCTGGCTCACAACCAGCCCTCTCCTCATCTATCTTTGCCCTAGCAGACCTTGAAGATGTCCAGTTTATGCTTTGGACATCTTCAAGGGGATTAATCAACTCTAGCAACAAATTATTCCATTTTAATTTAAGGCCAGAATCATCAGTATTCATTACACAGGGTTTAATATAAAATGGGGTTTTGCAAATATCTCAGTTCTTTTATATCTGAGGTTTTGAGGATAAATCTCCCCAAAACGAAGAAGTAGCAGCCTAAAACAAGACGTATTTTTAAATCCCAGAAAAATCTGCTTAACAGCAAGGTCTATGCTCCTTTGAAAAATTGATTTCCACCTAGCAGAGGGTTCTTGCTTTCAGGCTCAGTGTTCTGAGGCAGCTCCATTGCTCTCCTGTTGGCAAAATGTGTCCAATATTCACACAGCCAGACAGGCTGTGCCTAACGTAAGGTTTGGAACTGCATGACAGGTGCCAGGTATCAAAAAGTTAGGGCACATAATGCCAGAGCTTTTTCTTGGATGCATCTTAGCCTCCCTATAGGACATATAAAAGCACCTAAAACATTAGGAAAATTAGTATCACTGACAGTCATTTGTGATCTTGAGCCTTCCAAATGTTTTTGATCCTCTTCCCATTTTTACTCAGTTGCAATCACTCCATGTAAAAAAATAGATCTTTGTATTTGCAGAGTAAGCATTTATTTCTAGCTCTCAAAGCTCCTTCCAAAACCAAGTATAAACATTATTAGCTTGATTTTATAGCTGTCTTAAGTGGAGAGAGAGGGACCATTTACAAATGAGCTTCTATGCAGGATGTAGGCCTAACCTATGATACTTCTTCTCTGTTCCTGGCACTTCAGGCTCTTATTATGACAAAGTGTTCCCTCAAATAATGCAAAACTTTCAGATCATATTTTAGGTGCCCATATATTTTACCCCAGAATGTGAAAATATGACCATGTTGCTTGTGCTTATGATTGACAAAAGTGATCAGAGAATACAACACTTTGAGTCACAGTTAATTTTTTGTTGACATACCTCGGATTGACCAGGGGGATTAAACCAAAGGTCCAGGCCACCAGGTACCACTCCTCCAGCAGAAGCCAACAGCAAGTGCCTAAGGAAGTGAACAGGAAGTGGCAAACATGCAGTGATACATCCTATAGTTTCTAGTGATTTAAAATTCAGGGATAGTTTTTGTAAGTATTTTTTTAAGAGTTACTATCTGTGTATATTTGAAAGTCCCTGATAGGTTTTACTCTCATTAAGTTGTCTGATTACATTTTCAACATATACAAAAAAGTGAGATTCATAAAATCCTGTAGCAATGAGTACCACAGTTAATTACAAGTTGTGTGAAAAAAAAAGCCCTCCTCTCATGGTCTTTCTAGATTTCAGCTGGTATTCCTCCTTCTGCTTAATCCAGCAGAAAAAACCCCATTGATATTGGTGTGTGAGAGACTGGTCTCAGAATTACCTAGAATAAAACCAAGAAAGATGTTTTAACTAAGCCAATCTGTCTTCTTCAAAAATCTGGTAAAAGAGATTTATATGGCAAGACTGAAGAAGAAGTGAGCTACTCTTTTCAGATAATAGAGGAACAGAACTACAATCAGATAACTTGGGAAACTCAAACACCAACTTTTTTTTAAATTTTGCAGAAACATTCTGCTATGCCTTCAGTGCAGACAGGAATTTTGCAGCCAACATAATTTTAAAAACTGAGATAAGTGTGGCAGGGGGGGGCGGTGGGGGAGGGAATAATAGAGCTTTCTATTAATGGAAAGCAGTCTGGCTGCAGCCTGAACTCTGGTGTCTTCCCTCCCCATAATCATGGCATTAATTATTTCATAGGTCAAATTATGTTTGTGTTTGAAAGAGTGTGGCCATCTACGTGAATCAGGGCATGCATATTTAGATCTACTGTATCCTCCAGCATGGGCTTTTATTCTTTTTTGATGCATGCAGGCTACTAATTTAGATTTTCATTGAAGATGGCTATTTTTTCCTCTCCTGCACAATGGCAGTCCAGTTCCAAAATATACAGAACAAGTACACATTAAGTGAATCTGAGGGCAAGTATGCTTCCTCCTTTGACCATATGGATGGGATTTTTCTTTAAAACAAAAAGGCCAAAAAGTGACTGGAACAATGCCCAAAGGGGAGAATAGAGACAGACATTTAAAGGTGAGCTCACTAGATTTATAATAGCAGGGGACACTATCATCCTTTCCAGCCAGCTACCCGGTTAGCAGCAATGCTTATTTCACAAGAAGGGCCCTGGAAATCCCTCTTTAGAAAATAATAGCTACAACTATTTATATATGGGGGAAGCTGTAGCAATCCACTTCACATATTGATAATAAATTACATTGTTCAGATATGAGATTACACACTCAAGTCAGGCAAACAGAAAAGCAAGTTTTTTGTGGGTATCAGTGTTATTTAGAAGAGCTGCTTGGAAAAGTTTTAAGGAATTAGAGTGCTTCTGTCCAGAAAGAATAGCCAAGAGCTTTGAACAAAAATACTGCCCATCATTTAAGCATATTAAGAGCCTGGATGAGGCACTAGCTCAGGGCTCACAGGGAAGGTGCTGCATCTTGTGTTAAGCTGATCCCACTATTTGTGGGAACAACTTGTGAAATTATTTTGAATGTATCAGAAGACATAGAGAAAACATCAAAATATTGTAGCACATAGTAGGGCTTCTTCAGTCAATGAAAGCCTTTTTACAGAAACATTAGAATCATCTTTAAGAGGGCCAGTAGTGGCCCAGCAAGCCACCCACTAAAAACTAAGACAAGCAGTCTTGCTGTCAGAATTTTTCAGAGGATTAGCTTGCTCCCATGTGCAAAGAGATGTAGGAATTTTGTTGTTCAAAACATAAAATAAGAAACACAACGGGGTAGCAGGAAATAAGCCTGAAAATGCCAGGATTGATAAGTCTAAACACATTAAAAAATACCATGAGCTTGTTTTAAGAATTACTGTACTTCAAAACCCTGTGATGTTTCAGTCATCTGTCTGGTTTGCTGGTGTTGAGATAAATGGATTCAATGTTTTTACATTTATCTCAGCCACAAAGATTACACATTTGTTTATCTGTATAATGATAGCAAATATGCTCATGTTACCACAGCTATGGGAGCTGAGAGCTGTAGAAGCCCTTTAAAATAATGACTTTGTGGATAAGGTTGTGAGTGTTGTCATGAGTGAGCTCCAAAGACATTTCTGAACTCTGTTCAAGATCCCTCTCTTCTGACTTCTGAGCATACAGTACAAGAATTCCCACTGAAACCCACAGAAGTTAAATCCCTTTTACTTGAGGTGTTCAGTGCTTTGTTGGATCAGACCATAAGCAAGGCTTACAAATGAATACAATCAGAGATTGTTGGGTTTTTTTAACTGTACCTTTTAAAGTGTATTGCAGTCTTTAACACCACTTTTAAAAAAAAGTCAGACTGTAAGAGGATAAGCATAATACAGCAAGTTTGAAAAATTCCCTGACTCCCTGGCACCACAGATTCAAGTCTCGGGGTCACTGAACCCTTCACCTTTCTCAGATAGATAAGATGACTACTGCAATATTTAATACAAGATAAGCCACACAAGCATTTGACTGGATTTGACCTCTCAGACAGCTTACAAACCCAAGAGCCTGTGTAACCTGAACCTCTGCAAGAAAATGGGTATTTGTACATTTTCCCGTAGCTCCAAGAACTGGAGACTGTGGAAACATCAAATATCATAAGACATGCTGAAGGTGTTACCCAGAAATACTGCTGAAGACACTTCTTTAGCTGGATCTTCAACTATCAATGGCCAAAGCTGCTACTCACCCAGGTATGAAGAGCAGGCTGAGCTTTAGGAGTCTGTGTATCTGCAGGTCTCCTTTCCAGAAGCAGCTGCACCTCAGAGACAAACAGTAAGCACATAAGAACTGCAGGTCAGATCCTGCTCCTAAGTGATGACAGGCTGCTTAGAGACAGCTCTTTGCATGGGAAGCCTGGATGGGTTCTCTGTTGTCCCATGTTATACCACTCTACTGCCATGTAACTTGGTGTAGCAAACACCCTGCATGGTCAGATATGTCCTTCACAACCAGAGAGGAAACCCAGATAGCCAAGAACATCCATCCACCTCACATGATTTTGCTGTCCCAAGCATTGTCCTGGTAGTGTGAGCTGTGGTCCACCAGAGAAGTAGGGCAGGAGAAGACAGAAGGCTGCAGGTGGGCAGCATGGAAAGCCACAGGCCTGGCCACACTCCACTGACTCTGGCACTCTTCCTCAACCAGCTGGCCAGGAATCCTTAAATTCTTCATCCAGCTTCTGTACAAGTATTTCTACTCACATGAAGCACATATATTATGTGGTCACTTTTTCAGAGCACCTTAACTCTGTCTTCCCATGTGACAAGGTTTCTCTCAGTGGCTACTGCCACAAAGGAAACTGGTGCCTGAGGTGAGGTACTCAGTTTGCCTCCTTGTTTAGCTCAGGTTTCTCATGTACCAGCAGATGCTGTCATTCATATTGCTGTGGCATCCAAATCTGCTCTGAAAAAAGTTGTTATCTGTTGGTAATGACACACATGGCTTGTCTACAGTCGAGGCTCTGCTTGTGTCACATTCAGACTAGCAATAGTGGAAAATTCTGAAGTGCAGACAACCTCAGACAGACACAGAAATAATCCACCAAATATCAACAAACTTATGCAAAGCATTCCCATTTCAGAAGCAGTAATTCCTTATGAAAGTATTTCCATTTTTTACTTCATACTTCAGGGTGTGCTCCACATGCCTCTGAAAGTCCAGGATGAAAAATTCTTGTCTTAATCCAAATGTCCTCTAAATAGCAATGGAATTTTGAAATTGCCTGTAAAATGTCACAAATCTGGGGGCTTTTTTTCCCTTCTGTCATGGCATCAGCAGCAATGTAGATGACACAAATTCAAACTCTATAGGTGGAAGCAACATCCCCCTCCTAGCTGAGTTTTAAACAACAGAGATGTGTGTCTTGTTTAACATGATTTATGAAGGGGAAGGCAAACCACTTTGACTAAGAAAAAATGAACTAAACCACTGCAAAAAAATTAGGAAAAAGTATTACGTTTAAATTATTGAAGATTTTTTTATACGTTCTTAATGCTGTGCTTATTTGGTAAAAAAAAGGAAAAATAATTAGAAATAATAATTAGAAAATCTATTATTTCATAATGTAATTGCATTTGTCTGTACAAATACGTTAATTCCTGTTCCAATTCGGTCCTAACACAGCATTGTTTGTATTTGCAGGTGGCAGAAAAAATATGTTACTGTTTGTGATTGAAGCTATCTAATCAAGGACATATTTTTGGTACTGAAAACAAGTACAGTAATAGAGTTCTATCTAGCCCATAATTTTTTTTTTTAAGAATGGAAAGTATGGTACACTATAGATCACATCTGGTTATGATGAACTGGAATAAACTCCTATTTGCATGTTTGTTTTTCTTTTGACTAAATGATTGCCAATGTAGCATTCTGACTGGTGTTGCATGAACTCTTCCATGCATTATTGCAAATCAATTCAAGCATTTTTGTCCAAACCATTTCACGTTACACAATTCAACATTTAAAAGATGTGGAATCAAACTAATCTATTGCTTCTGTAGTATTAAACTTGGTGCTAGCCAGCACAATCCCAAATCTGAAAACACTTGCCTTAAGTTATGCAAATAGTCACAATTACTTCAGTGGGTCCACTGTCATATTTAAATACGTGTGGTGTCAGTTCAGGAACCTGGTGAGTCTTCACCAGTTCTGTGCCTGTGCATCCTGCAGGTATCTATTGGCTGCAAAATGCTCCTGCAGAGGAAGAGATGAAATCCACAGGCTGGGCAACTGCTTGCAAGATGGATAAATACAATTAACTTGCCAGAGGTACTTCCTTTGTGTCAGATTGGTGCAGTCAGGAAGACTTGACAACCTGTGCCTTCAAAGGCAACAGTTCAAGGTGGCTAAGATCAGTTTCTTCAATCTGACATAAACAGGTATTAGGGATTATTTCCCTGACAGAGACAACGAGCTGACCTAGATTCAGATGCAAAAGTTATTTATGTGCAAGTGTTACACGTATTACTAAAGTTATAGGATGCTTTTAAAATCAGAATTAATATTGCATGGTAATGGTTCTAAATACGCGTGTAACGAAAAATAGGTAGCCTGTAAGATCTGAGATCTGCTGACCCTGATGGTAGTGACAGTAAACTGCTGCTGAAATAGTCCAGGCTGACAAAGGGACAAATATGACATTGCTAGGAGCAAGTCACCTGCTCTCTTTCTTCTTGTTACCTATAAGTCAGCACTAACTGGGTGTTACTGCCTAGTATGCAAATGCTGTGCCTCTATTATAAACACATATACAAATATATATATTGCATGTATAAATCCATACTTACATGAAAAGAATATTTTAAAAGAGGATTCCTTGGCCTTCTAGAATTTGCAGAGACCTCTCATTGCCTTCTTCCAAAATGCACATCTCTGAGTTAATTTGTTTCATTAATTTTACCCAAGCAAAGCCTTTTTCCACTTCTGCTTGGGTGATTTTTTGAACTGAGCTTCTAGGTAAGCTCTGTACCAGCCATGAATAAACCAGTAACAGTTAAATGCCACCCTTTCCATGAGCTGCTGTCATACGGATTACTCACCAGATGGATCTGGTAGATGAAGTCCAGTATGATGACAGAGTTTCTGTGACAGCAGAAGACAAGGCATTACTGAGTTAATTTCTACTGCACTCCCCTCTAGGGAGTGGTGAACTCCTGTTTGAGCTGATGGTGGGACAGACTCCAGCTCCTCTCCTGTGAACATATTCCAAAGGGAAAGTGACAATGTTTCCAACTCTTTATTGCAAAGGGCTTCTTACACCAAGGTTTCATTCTGAAATCTTTCATGTTAACTCAGTGACTTCTTCTGGTGTGGTGTTGGGACTTTATATTCTGTGGTGTCCTATACTATTTTAACCGTTTTTTCCCTTTTGACCAAGCTAGTTATGGCAACGTTAACAAGGCGATGACACCCCGAGCCTCTTTTCCCTACATCATTTAATTTTCATGCAACAAATGGTATACATTAAAAATAAGGAAGAAATCCACTTTTAAATATTGCCTTAGGATGTTCACCTAAAACAATATTTCCTTCCAAAAAGGACAGGATGATAATGATTTTAATACAATGGCAAGATCTGAGGAACTTAAAGATCATTTGATTTTACAGTGGCCAATAGCAACAGAATATTTCAACATAGACATGCTACATTTTAACGTAGACATTAAATAGACATGTTCTCTGTTCTAAGGTCATAAAACAGAGAAGGCAAAGATAACTATGAAAGAGATTTCAAAATTTCAGACTGAAATTTAGGTGAGCAGCTTTTGTGTGTGTTGAATATTTTTGTACCTCTGGAAATTGTGCCTTTCATAAAACAATAGCTTTTTTCAGATATCTCAATAATGGAATTAATTTTATTTGGGGTTTTCTTATTGAAAAATTAGCATATTTAGTTCTGATATACTTAACAATATGCTCTGGGTAGGAAAATTAAGGAGGCAAGTGTATGTGCAAAAAGGGTCAAGCAGCATGAAAATTCTTTGTGACAACAGCATTCTGGTGGAACCAGCTCAAGAGACAGGAGCACAGGAGAGACAACCTGATGAATTTTGTCCCCAATAAGCACAGTTCAAACATAATGGGAATCAGCAAACAGAAGCTTGAAAATATTTACACATATCTAGACAGAGAAGGAAAGTTCACATCCATAATGAATGGTCATTAGCAAAAAAAAAAAAAAAAAAAAAAAAAAAAAAAAAAAAAAAAAAAAAACAACAAAAAAAAGAATTTAAAAAAAAAAAAAAAAAAAAAAAAAAAAAAAAAAAAAAAAAAAAAAAAAAAAAATTTAAACCAGAGCTGATTACAGCTGTTTAATGGCTGAGTCCAAAATTTGGCTCAATTCTAGTTAAACCATAATCTGACAGATAGACTCTTTCTATTACAATTCTCCACTGAATCATTTAGTTTGTTGGTGAAGCATGGTTCTGGTATGATAAATTATGATAACTATGAGATCACACTTATGATGTAAAAGGGTAATACCAGGCTCATTTACTAATCTCCATAGTTTGCCCAGGATATTTTTTTGTCCAGGAAACCCAAATGCTACAGAGTTTAGCTGCCTGTAAGACTTATAGCAGTGGTAGTCCATTAGTTACCTTCTCAAAAAAACCCTCCAGTGTATGTAACCTTCTTAAATTCCTTATTTTACAAATGGTGAGCCTGAGAAGGGTTTTGCCATAGACAATACTACAAAGTGTTCAAACTTGTGAGTGACATAAATAAGTGGTTTCCAAACAGAGGTGCACATACAAGAAGCTGTATATAGGTAACTTCTGGGTGGTACATGATGTAAAGTTGCCACTGCCAATGAATGGACTTTTAAATATTATGGTCTCCAACCAAAGTGGGATACACACAAAACAGACCACTGGGATGAAGAAAGACATTCTCTCTGTGTGCCTCATTGATAAATCATCAAAAAAAATCATTTTATCTATTTAATTTTCAACTCATCCTTTTAAAATTTCTATTTTGTGCATGTTTTATACTATATATAAATTAGCACAGTAGCACATATATATAATTCATAAATAAATAATTGACTGCACATAGAGTGGGGGTGTATTTTTTTGCTGATAGGGGCATATGATCCAAAAAGTTTGGAGACCAGCATTTAAGGATGAGCCCCTAACTGACCAAAGTGGCACTCCCATTATTTGACAATTCTTCTCTAAAAGGCTGAAAAAAAATGCTTCTTTGGACTTCTTGCAAAGATCAGTGAAACAAATGGAAGCCTTTTGTAAAAACTTCCAGTGGATTTGGATCAGACCTGTCAGAATTACAGAAGCAGAGGTAAGAAGAAGGATCTGTCACTCCTGAATCCTGTTCCTATTGCACTGCTGACATTGCTCTCCACAAAGTATTGTATAGAGGCAGAAGAAAGAAAAAGTGCTTATGTGTAATTCTGCATAGCAAAGGAGTGGTTTTATGGTGAGTAAAGTATTGATATGGGGCAAGATAAACACTTCTTGGATCACAGTAAAGGTTACAGTTAGCAAAATAAATTTAGTTGCCAGCTCTGTACTTTTTCTAGTGTTACACAACATAATCATAGCACTCAGAACACTTGACACTGCTGTTACAAAATAACTGAATGCACACCCTGCTAGTTTTGACAAGCAACTGCATTCTATCATCCTAAAAAAGGAAGCCATCTTATTCCTTGTCCACTCAGGGCACACCATTGCTGCTAACAAGCAGCACTTTGTGGTGTGAGGCACAGCCCTCTCCTGCCATGGACTTCCTTTATCATTGGCAGCTGTGTCTGGGTGGCCATTGATCAGCACCAGCTTCTCACTGACCTCGGGCCCACAGCCTGGCCAGGAGGTGTGCTCATCCTTGATGCCAGTCATACTGTCCTACAGGGAGCTCAAAGGCATGTTCTTTTCTTGGATCTGAATGATTAAGAAGGGCACCTGAAATACAGCTATTGCTGCCGCTGCACTCTGGAAATGTGGCGATGTAATGCAACACTTTTATGCACCAGAAACAATTCTATGGCTAGAAAAAAGGGAGATGCATTTATTCAAACGTCTAAAATCAATCATCAGCTACCAGGAATAGATCATGTCTGTAAAGCTATTGCTTATCCTCCTCAGTTTCAGTAGTGACTTCACTGGAGGTCTGTCTCTAACATGCCTAAGTGGAATGGGAGGGTCAGAATGAAGTTTACAGCATCAGCATATTTTTCTTGCTGTGAACCTCCCTCCACTAACTGAAACTTCTTTCCAGCTCTCTCAGCTGGCTTTTGGGCTCCATATGGATCTACTGCAGCCCCCTCTACTGTACCATATGCAAAATGATGACTGACACTTCCTGGACATTTTTAATTTAATAAAACACATGGGTATTAACGATAATTATAGCGAGTATCTGTGAAATTACATTAGCTCTAGAAAAATGCACACATATAAAACCAGGGCAACATTTAACACTGACACACTAGCAGTCCATTTTTGTTAGTATATCAATAGGACATTGACTGATAGGTCTGCACTGGCCTGTTCTCCAGGCATTGCCACACTTGTGCTGTGGCTGCTGCTGTAATTTCGATCTATACACAAGGGAGGGACTCAAATGATTTCACAGGGTGCAGAGGGGCTCATTCATTAGTCTGGCCTCATAAAAACTTACTCTACTGCAAACATCAAACTGGCTACACCTATTTTAATGCAATTAAAAGACTGCATAAATCAATGTCACAAGAATTCCCCTTTAGACATCCACTAATGATCTTAGCTCTAAGGAGAGAGTTTTGCTTTCTTTTCCTGAGTGGCAGGTAACTATATCTGGTTGGCCTTCCAGAGGTAGCAGAAGTCAGATCCTGGATAGCCAAGTGGCTACAGGTACTCTCTGGCATCACCAAGCCACTGTAGCCTTGGAAGCTGTTCAACAGACTTGATTCTCTCCACGCTCCTGGAAGAGCAGGTGTGCTGGTTTTGGCTTGGGGGGCTTAATTTTTTCCACAGTTAGCTGATATGGGTTTATGTTTTGGATTTGTGCTGGAAACAGTGTTTATAACACAGGGATGTTTTTGTTATTGCTGACAGGGTTTACATAGAGCCAAGGCCTTTTCTGCCAGCCAGGACAGGTGATTCCAAGTGACCCAAGAGATATCCCAGAACATAGGGAGTCATGCTCAGTATGTAAAATCAGGGAAGAAAGAATCAGAGGGAGATGTCCAGAGTGATGGAGTTTGTCTTCCCAAGTCCCCATTACATGAGATGGAGCCCAGATTTCCTGGGCATGGCCATACACCTGCCTGTCCTTGGGAAGTGGTGAATGAATTCCATGTTTGGCTTTGCTTGCACCTGTGGCTCTTTCTTTACCTATTAAACTGCTTTTATCTCAACCCATGAATTTTCCCACTCTTACCCCTCTGATTCTCTTCCCCATCACACCAGGAGGGAGGGAGAGAGTGGGGCTGAGTTTCTGACTGGGGTTACACGACAGCAGCAAGCACTGCTGCCCTGCCTTAAAGATCACTGCTATTGTTAGTGTAGCACAGAGCCCTGGCACTGCCTCTGAGCCCTTTATAATGACAATATATGTCCCATTATGCACTTTCTATAAAATGGGAGTCACAAAATGTTTAGGTGGCTTATCCAGGATCCAAATCAACATCCAAGTGGTAATTCTTACGTAACTCTTGGGGAAAGGAGCATATTTGACTGAATCATGATGCCTCCCAACCATAAATTACAGTACTTTGATTCAGCACTTTCAAAGCTATGAGCTGTTTGGTCTCTGACTGATAACTAATGAAATAAACTGCTTTTATCCTCCAAAACCTGGAGAGAAATGGGGCATATTTCAAGCCTATTTTATGAGTGAGCCCATTGTGGAACAGATAAAAAGGTGGTGGTTCCCAGGAAACTGTTCATTCTAAGCCTAACCAGGTAATTTTCTGGAGCTATGCAGATGATATTAAAAATAGAAACTGCAAGGAAACAGAGACTGGCAGAACCACATAATGCAGAAAAAAGCTAGGTTAAACTTATACATCCCCATCCACAACCAAGAGCCCCCCACGAAGCCCCATGGGGTGCACATGAGGCAGGGCACGGTTGCTGAGGCTTTGGAAGGTCTGCCACACAGACAGGTGGATCCCAAAGCACAGATCACTCCAGCTTCATCCCTTCCCCTCTTCATCAACAGCACCCCAATCTGCTGCTGACAGAGGTGAACAAGGGGAAGGCACAAAGCCCACTGGACACCTTCATAAGGTTTGTGTTTATCTGAACATGGTTTCTATCATTGTTTTATAGTCTAGAGCATGTCAACAGGAGATAAAGAGGAAAGATGACTGAGGAATTAAATTATCTGTAGTGCTGAGCAAGCCTTTTTCAGCCCACTGTGGTTTAAATTTGTCACCTGACATGATAAGGTAGAAGAGGTTATGTTACATTTCAGCTCAAGATGCACCTCCTAGGAAGGCCTAACATCCCTCATTAAAGGGGACAGGGCTTGACCCAGCACTGAGGTTAATACTGTAGTATTCCCCTGGAGCCAGGATTGTGGGCCCTCATTACCATCACCCTCTGAATGTTGCTCTAAACACTAAGTGATAAACAGAATCAGTCTGTTTCAGACCTCAGAGACAAGCAGATAGAATTTGAGATGGCTGTCCTTCGATAGGCAAAGAGGGCAATTTTTATTTTTTTTCTTGTGCCCATTAGGTGTCGGCAGAACTTTAATCAATCTTCATGTGATGCCAATAGTTCACAGACAGAGCTGCAGTGCTTGAAGGAAATAGGTAATCTTTTCCCACTGTGAGCTGCTAGCTCTAAGGAGTGTTTGATGCAAGTCTGAAGAAACTGCACACTCTGAATTTGAAAGGACCATTAACCAGGAAAAATTAACAAAACACTTGGAAATGACTGAGCTCGGCTGGCCAGTTTTCCAGCTATGACCTTTAATTCTCCATAAAGAGAAGGTTCTTTTAAAAAAATCAAACATTCTCACCAATCTGGTTAATTAAACAGAATGGCAAATGTTACCACATGTGTGGAAGGAATCCAAAACCAGTTTGGGTAGAAGAAAAAACCTGCAGTTATAACCCAGTCTTATTTCAAGAAAAAAATAAATACTTAAGCATATGGTATAATATTTCATGAACCTGTGAGAGTAGTGTAAATATATAATTGCACTAAACATATATAAATATTGCACTAAATATTTTAAATAAAAATAAACTGTGAATGAAATATTTTTTTCCCCAAAAAATGTTATCAAAATACTCCGCATATACATATATATATTTAGGGAGAGAGTCAAGGGAGCCAAGTTTTGTAACTTGCAAGCCATATAAAGTTACTTATATGAGATTCACACTGATTAGTGCAGATTATCTGGGTACATCTGACTGTCCTGGTCTAGCAAGGATGTTGTCTGACTGTGCAGGCCAAGAGCAAATGAAACTATAGGCACTGCCAAGTCAAGATGTCAGCACTGGATTCTCTTGGTAGCTTGCTGTCTCTAGAGGTGAAATTTGGAAATGAAACGTTAAAAAAAATGAAGCGTTGGTACAGTCAAACCATGGAGTTTATGTTGAAAATAAATGGTTGCCAGTGGGTTGATCCTATTGATTAATTATAGGCTCAGGTATAAATTGAGTACCCCTTTCCCTTAACATCTTAAGAAAGACAACAGGAATACAGTATAAAAAGCAATTGAAATTGGCCTGTTTGCAGTAATTACCCTCAAACCTGACAGAGTGAACAGAAAGGGTCTGGAGGTCCTGTTACAGATCTGAAATCTCTAAGTTATTACATCATTTAGCTGTGTTCTGTAGTAGCCCCCCATAGCTGGTGTTCACAAATAAAAAGTTGTGTTTGTAGAAGTCAATTTCTATTAAGATTATTTAAGAGATCCCATGACAACTTTCATAACTTCACACAGGACATGATCTACTGCTGAACTCTAAAAAATAAGTCCTGCTTCTGACTGTACCCTCACACTGCCATGGCATCCTGCTGCTAATACTTACAGTGCTAAATCTAAGTTTAGGCTTGAAGAATTAGATCATATTTTCTTTTGCCTCTCATCACACTAGGAGGCGTGTCCTTCTTACCTGAGTACTTGGCTAAATATCTCCTGGCTGTTCTTTCATCAGCAGAAAATGATGAGCTCCTGGTTCAATATACAATTATTTAAAAATTGTATTAGCATGGCACCTAATGGTCCCTTGCACTTGGCACTGGACAAGCACATTGCAAAGGCAAAGTACACTGCCAAATAATTTTCAATTCAGTTATGAATAAAGATATAATAGAGGGATAGATGATGGAAGGCACAAACAAACGAGACTGGTTAAAGTAATACAGAAGACTGAAAAATGTTGCTTTGATGTGGCTCTTATTCCACACCTCAGTCTTCCAAGAAATGTTAAAAATAGCTAAAATCCCTTAATTTCTTCCCTAATAATACTTTCCCAGGTGACCATATGCCACAGGGATGCTGCATGATCACAAATGGGAAAAATACCAAAGATCGTAAGGGGAATGAGTCATGAAGCAGCAAGACATGTTCTAAAAATATTTACAAATCCTTAGTTAGAAGAGGGAAAAAAAAAAGGCTGCTGCAAATAGCACTTCTTGGACAACAGGAGTCTTTGTATGGACAAACAGCACATGTAACATAACAAATGGCAAGCTTTTCATGAGAGACCAATTTTCAAAGAGCTTATGAATGCCTCTCTCCCAAATTTCTTCTTCAATTTTTGCCCAAACTGTCTTGAGTCTTACATATGGAGAAGGAATAAGCTTAATCGAGGCAACTGTGAGCCTTTCATCAATTCAATTATCCAGTAAAGGGCTCACTCGTTGAACTCAGCCATAAAATGTTAGAGTTGCAGTGCTGCTCCTGTCTATCAGCTTGTGTCCCTGAATTCTTTGTACCCTTAGGGATGTGTTATCTTTTGAAAAATGTGACAGTCTGCCTTTGGAGACTGGCCTCAGCACAGCTCCATAACCAATATATTGACAGATATAAGGCAGTGTGGAAAGCAAAGCAGTTCACAACTTGTGTCTGTCAAGCTGTTTTCCTCTCCAGACACGGGACATTTAAAAGTTATTACAGGGCCTTTCAAACCATTACCTTACATTAATGACATCAGATTTATTTTTATAGGGATCTATGGATCTACAGCAGTACCACATTGTAGCTTATTCCCCAGTATTCTTACTGTTTGGAAAACACAATTAAAATATTATCATAACTCTGAGCATACACAGGGCTTATATTCAAAAGGTACCTTTGCTGTTGGAATAACAGGCTCTTAAAATGGGAAAAATAATTCATTAATACTGCCAGTATTTCTGACATTTTCTACTGAAATGTGACTTGGTTGTTTCTATATGTAAACTTGAATTTGCAGTTTCTCTTCCCTCCATTTCGAAGAGGGAGGAAGGGAGACCACTGTTTCAAAGTAAATGAAAACCAATCACATCACTTCTAAGAATATACTAATCTATAAAAATTAAATTCAAAAGAACACAGGACTAGCAGTAGAATATTACAGGCATCCTCATGAAGTCAACCATCATTTCTGATTTTGCAGGACATACAGACATGCAGCTGTATTGACATGAGTGCAACATGTTGGGGATAACTATACTAATTGTTCAAAGCTGTGATTTGCTCCGTGTTCTATCTCACCTGACTGTCACTATTTCTGTGCCTCAGCACCCTGGTTAGGAGAACATGATAGTTCAGGGCCTCCTCTGAAAACCATTTTAATTGAAAATCAGGATTTCTGCAAAGATAATAGAAAACAAACTAATTAATGCTTACATTGTTCTTTTTCTCCTTATTGCAATCCCTGCAGATCAAACTGCCAAAATACCAAAGGACATAATATCCAAAGTTGATTTTCTGAAATTTTAGTTTGGAGGACGCAACTCTCTTGAGGAGATAGCTGTATCTATATATATGACAATGTATTTTAATTTCCTGTCTTTAATCAAAGTCACCAGCCCAATGCTAACACAATGTACTTATTGGACCTTGAGATTTCTTGCTATTTTATGGCCTTTTAATCTTATGCTCTTGTATATGATGTTTAAGAATGGTGCATCTTCAGAATGACATGATAAAAGCTTTTAGTCAGAAGCTGGGAGCACATTTAAGAAATGCACATTTTAAATCAGCCTTTAAAATCACTGGCAAACATTTCCTAGACAAAGTAGTAAATTCTCTGGTCTAATGTAGAATGAAATAGGTTTTTGCTACTGGGTTCCTGTCCTTTCTCTCAATGAAATAATCATGTGTCCAGGTAATGGTGGACTATATTGCTGTCAATATCACTTTCAAGTTATTAGGTCCAATCAATGCTGGATAAAAGGAAAAAGGGTGGTCAACAGGCAATCTGGCTTTCAGTTTAACACTCCCTTGAGGATTTTCATTATCCTTTCCTTTTCTGTTCTCAAGGTTAGCTCAAGCTAGACTATTTGTAGCTTCAGCTTCCTGCAGATAATGCACATCCACAATAGCCTTGCTCCTCCAACGTCAGAGTGCCCTTTCACCTGAGTAAGCAGAGTCCCGTCTTTTTTCTATTATTTGTGACCTTTTCCTGGGTTAAAAGGTGACTCCTGAAGCAGACAGGTTTCACTTCTTATGGTGATTGCAGTGCAAAAAGCACGCTTCCACCTTGTTAGAAGTGACATCACTGTACATTAAAGACATCATATCTCCTTTCATATTAAAATGCCTGTCAGTTCTGCTGCTCGCAGGCTGTAAATCTGCCACAGTATCCTGTGCTTGGGAGCTTTCATTATGAAAATATGGAAGATAAGCACTCTGCTTTACTGTCAAGAGGAAAAAGTAGTCTGGTAGTAATGAGGTTACTTTAAAAATAAATACACGATTGCTTAAACATAGATTACTTGATGTGGGGCATTTTTTGAAAGCAATCTTTTTCATTTGAATTCCCAAAAAAATTCAAGCTTAAAATATAGTATGAGTAAAGCATGCATATACAGTCCTGTAGAATTTATTAATGCATAGATTTGGGATCGCTCATGCAGTAAATCATAAGATTTTGCTTTGACTTTGGCCCTCCAGCCTTGAGAGAAATGACATACTAGAATTTAACCTGTTTTCCATCTTTATATAATAGAGATACAAAAAGACTTATATGTTCTGCAAGACAGTGACAACACTCAGCTGTTGTGCACTTGACTGTAGAAAACATAGTCAGTAGAAAAATGTCTCCTAAACAGCGAAGAAAAATACAAATAATTATTGATCATTTTCTCTCATGGCATCATTAGATCTTAATAATACCTTCCTACTACATAAAGTTTTCATCCATTGATCTGAAAGCACTTTAGATATATCATTCTTGTTGTTTTACAGTGGAGAAGGTGAGATACAGAGAGGTGAGATGACCTGTCTCAACATTTGAAAGCAGCTCAGCAGCAGAAGGGAGAACAGATCCTCCCTCTCTGGACTAACCTGTCTCACACTTGACTTGCTCATTTCCAACTGGAAACTTGCATTGTTTGTTGGTGTAACCCTGAGGTGTTTACACAGCATGTGATTATTCATTTATTATTCATTATTCAATAATGGGATAAATTATCACAGATATTTCTTTATCATTAAAAAAAAACAACCTCATCTATTTTGTGTGAAAACACTAGTCCAGTGTTATTGCCCACTTCCACCAGAATTCCCTCCAGCTAAGGAAGCTTCAGCATGTGAGCATAGCATGTGTATTTTCACATTTCATTTTCCAAATTATACCCTCCACTGCTGATACTCTGTTTGAGGAGCCAAAATGAGCAGTTTAAGAGTTATTTATGGGTGATGAAGCCTTTCACCTCCCAGGCATTGATTTTAATGTCCAAATCCTACATCCAGAGACAAGAATATATATTTAGGCTGTCCTGGGTGCACTACGTGAAATCAATCGGTAATGTCAGTCTCAAGCAGACAAGCACACAGGTGAAAGGCATGGGGGGAAAAAAACCTAACAAAATAAAAATAGAAAAAGGAAAAAAAAAGAAAGGAAATTATTTGGATGAGGAAGGTGAATGCATAGGAAAAATGTAGTAGCTAAGGAGGTGACACAGTTGGGATATGAACTGATGAGGCAAGACCAGAGGATTGCACACATCATGGAGGAAACCAAGAACATGTCACTCAATGGAGCTGGAAATGAAATGAAACAAGAACCAGAGAACAGCGTGCAAACACAGTGTGCTTCTTCACCTTCCACTTGCCCCTGGAAGCAGAGAGGATTTTCTTCCTCTTTATAGCATGAAGTCCTCTGCTGTGGAGCAGAGCAGAGAGAAGTAATGAGAGCTGTAGTTCTTTAATGATCCAAGTCATAAGGATTTATAACCCGTTTTACAGCAATGTTGCCAACACCTTCCTGGCCACAAAAGCCTGCAAGTAGTGATCAGGCTTTTGCATCATCTGCCTTCTGCTCAGAAGAGGCTTTTGAACCTTTGCAGTTCCACAGTCACAAACCCTGTCTATGCTGAACGCTTTCATAGCATTCTCCACTATTCCCAATATCCATGCAGGTCTGGCAGCAGCAGCAAGGGTGAGATTTCTAATGCCAGGTGGTCTGGATGGCTACAGGCACTTTATGCTACTGCCCTCTCAATTTTCCAGGTAGGATCAGGTGAGTGAGAAAAGATGGGTGGGTTTTTTTTGCCCTAAAGCTCCTACAATTCCTGGGAGTGGTGAAGCTGCACTGATGGCACAGATGGCAGTTTTGCCTGAAAGGCGTGAACCAGACTGTGGAACAGTGAGTCAGTTGCCCTGTATCATTCCCCTCTCCTAGAAGATAACATTCCTCCAAACCTGTTATTGCAGATCTGGAAGAGTTAGTACCTAACCTTCTCATGTAATTTTTCCAGGAATATATTTTTTTCTTGTGAAAGCAGACAAGACTAAAGTATAGAGGAATATTTTCTGGCACGTGTGAACATCAGGGAATCAGATCTGAACATTGTATTTGAGGTTATAGTACATCTGAAACTGCAGGCCCCGGGGACTGGGCCACAGGCAGTCACATCAGATTGACAGATACATATTTATAGATAGAATCTTTATTTTTACTACTGTATCCATTGAACTTATATTAGAGTTAAAAAGACAAGAGAGTTGCATAATGTATTCTGTGAAAATTAACTTTTGACCTAATATGGAACTTTATGCTACTGTTCTATTCCTAGCAAAATAATTTATTTCCTATAGATACAGCCTTCTAGTCTTCCCTTTTGATTTTACCCAGTTTTGTTGTTATATTACAAAAGAATTGCATTCTGTTTTGTTCCCTTCACAAAACAATGATTTTTTAGTCAATAGCCAGAAATTTGGGCCTATTGGAAAATACTAGCTCACAAATGTGCTAGGAGTGGCCTAACATTGACATTAAATAGCATTTTATTTCTAAAGAAATTGAGCTCTCCTGTTAGTAAATGGTGATGGTAACATAATCCCCATTATTCTAAATGCTTAAGGTGGCTGAACACACTCTAACCTTCCTTTTTCACTGAAATTCAGGGCAAGGTATGTATTGTTATTACCACACTACAAATCTAACTCATGTTTACTTCACATCCCCAAGTCTGCATCAAAAGAATTTCTAGAGAGCTGGGAACCAACAATGCTTTGCACCAGCAGGTCAGTTTAAAGTGACCACTTCAACTCCTATCTGTGCTTAAACTTGATACCAGAGTTTTCAACCTGAAATACTGAATCAGCTTCATCAGATTGGATGTGGGAAAGTTTACATTGAAATGTCATCTGAAATTGATACTCCACAAGCAAAAAATGTAGAATGTGTCTTTACCCTGATGTAAACATTCTATAGAGTCTAAGCACAAAAGGCTTTGCTCCAACTCCATCATGTTTTTCAATAAAATCTAGCTAAGTAGTGCAAAAAGGAATCAAGTGGGGCTTCCAGCCTTTGCTTAACAGAAAGCACAAACCTGACATGATCTGTCACATAAAATATATTTTAACTGCATAGAAAGTAGGAGAGACAAACGTGAAAAAAGGTCACAGAGTCACTTAAGCCATATAGGAGGAGATGAACATCCCAAGGTGGCAAGCACAGTGTAAGAAGTTGAAGACAACAGAATTTTGTTAGGCTCTTCTATCTAAAATCTACAGCACAAACCCAACACTTCTTTGACCAAGGTTCCATTCAAAACTACATTAACTTTTTAATTGAGAACATGGAAGGAAATCAGTGGTTGTGATGATCTTAGCACAGCATGGGAAATAATGCTGGATAACTAAGCCTCCGTTTACAGAGAAAAACGTCTTTGAAGTTTTACTGCATAGGCACAGACAATCATTCACATGCTGAGAGGCTTGAACTCTCCCATCCAAATGCATGCAAAGAGGAATATCAGACCTCTTAATGCTCATGAAAAAGCTGGGCCCTTGGGAAGCCAAGGAGTGCACTCCCGGGAACTTGGAGGGGGTTAAGTGAACTCTGAAAGCTTCTGAGGATCTTCCTTCCTTTTTTACAGAACTGAAAGTGTAGGAGACAGGGAGAAAGCCTCAGGCTGAGTCCTTCCATTATTCTCCCCAGCTCCCTGGAAGAACTGCTGACAGTTCCTTGTCCACCAGGAAGTATGCAGAGGAGGAAAAGGAGGAAGGTCCCAGTACTTCCTTTCCTTCTCTTGCTTCTTCATGCACCCTTCAATTCCTTAATGTCCTATCCCTCACACTCAGACCGTCAGAAGAAGACAGTTCTAAGAAGTGCAAATCACAGTGAAAGAACACAGCTCCAGAAGGAAGGTTTTGAGACCTCAGGTGTATTTTCAGGAACTTACAGAGGTATCCTAAGTAACAGAGGAGTAATTAGAAAAACTTCTGCTGGCTTCAGTGAGAGCAGAATTTTGCCTTCCGCCTCTCAAATCCCAGAAATGCACTATCATGTTTACTTCAGGGCCCCCAGGAAACCCTGCAATAGCAGTGCTAATCTTGAATGGCAGAGCTTCTCCACCTCAACACTATTTCATGGAGGCTGCCACCTCCTTCTACCTCCCCATTCTCAGAGGCTCTGAATAAGAAATGTTCCCCTGGATTTGGAACTTGATCTTGGCCTCTTACTTGATTACATATTTTAAAAAAATGCTCTTTTCCTTTTTTTCTAATCTAAAAAGGCACCAAAGTTAATTGTTAAAATCATGTGATATGCTGTGATTTGGGCCAGAATGGATTTGTCCTCTGACACAAGTTTCAGGTGAGGACTGTGTAAAGATTGTGGCTTTTATTCATCTACTGAGTGCAGCTGGGGATTGTTCAGCCTGAATTCAAAATGTGCCACAGACATTCTTTTGTCATCTGGATTGTTGTTCATCTGCACTTAACTTATAAAGACGATGTGCAATTCACAGGAAAAGGAGAAATTGGACACTCCTTCTGACCCATTCTGTGCTCTCTAGCCATCTCACTCTGAAAATGCTTTTATTTCAAGTAGCTGGGAGAGAAAAACCTTCCTAACTTTGAAGTGGGTTTTATTGCATTGACAGGGGGGAGAGAGAGAAAGAGAAATCCCATTACATTTTTAAAGTTAACTGCAAAGTTTTAATTACGTCCTCTGAACAAGGATTCTGTGATGCTTTATGTTTAAGAGTTAGCAATAGTATATGATCCACAGGCTTCCATCTTAAAGTTCAGTTGACAAAGGCCAACACAACTCTTTTCTTTGTAACTCTGTAACCATTTATGTTTGAGGTGAAGATGTTAATATGGAAATTTTGTGAGCTGGGAACGACTACGAACTCTATCATTGTAATTTATGACCTTTCATCTGAGGCCAAATGTAAAGGCAATTGCAATTGTTCTATATCTCAAGGCCAGCACATAGCAGATGTGTGAAATTTGGAGTGCTAGACATAAACTTTTATTACCAAATTATAAATAATTTCTATCACTTACAATGTTCACCTTTCAAGTTCATCTTGATTAAAACGCAAGGGCAGCATCTCGCTGATTTCCATGAGCTATACAGCTGAGAAAGCTCTACCACGGTACACTAGGAAAAGATAATGCAATGCAGTATTTAAAACAATCTACTGAGAGCTGGGTATGCAACATTTTAGATCAACATACTTTTTCATCCAGAGGACAAACAAACAAAAGATAATCATTAGCCAATGACATCTAAAGTCTATTTTCACTCTTGTAGATTTGGAATCCTTAAGGATTTACCTCTTAATTTACCTCTAGGAACAGCACATGAGACTGAGACCTCTGAAAAACCAAGGAAAATTACCCAAGGTTTGGGCTCATGGCTTGGTCTCAAACTATGGAAGAAGGGAGCTAAGGATACAGAGCTTGCCAATCTCAATGCCCATGATTTGAAGCCGATGTGTTTGTGAGGTTCATAGGCTGTGAAGCAGGAAGGTACAAGGATTTTGTTGACTGACAGCAGACAATCAAAGTATCCATATACATAGAGACTGTAATTAAGCATAAGCCTCAGCTAGCTAGAAAGCAGCCTATTGAGCAGAAGGCATAGCAGCTCATCAGTTTCTGATTGCTCGGAAAAAAACATTACAAGCTCTGAAGGCAAACTTGTAAGAGATAAAACAAAGAGGAAGACTCACAAAACAAAAGTGTCCCTGGTTGGATCTGCAAAATTGCCATGCAAATTTATCAGCCCAGACATGAAAGTTTTATTTGCCCAATCATTCTACCGGAGATTGATAACAATGAAAACAGGAATATTCTCTTATCAAAGCATTACTCACTGAAGCCAGGCAGCCAAATAAAACTTTGCAAGTCTGCTCCCCAGAGTAACTATTTTATGTTCCTTTTCTGCTTCAAGTACTAGATATAATCAAGCACAGTTGGATGCTCCTGATTAACATGACGGTTGCCTGGAAACAAAAGCATAGTGTGGCCAAACTTCCCTGTCCATGTCTGTGATGGAACTCTGGGACAGGCAGGTGAATAAGGTTGGGTTTGCAGCTCTTGCCTCTTAAAAGCCTTTTAGTCTAAGCATTGGAGAAAAAAATTGTTACTGGACACATGCTCAAAAAGGGAAGATAAGCAACTCAAGAAAGAAGAGAGAATACAAATCTGTGTTCTGAAAAGCCACGGCACGTTTTCTTTGTATGATGAGAATTGAGAGGTTTGGCAAGATACTAAATCAATAATGGACAGATAAAAAAAAACCCCAACAAAACAGAGCAGAAGCTTTCACAGATGATGAACTCTTGTCACAGTACGAAATCCTAGGGGAAAAAAAAAAAAAGAAAGAAAAAAAAAAGAAAAAAAAAAAAAAAAAAAAAAAGAAAAAAAAAAAAAAAAAAAAAAAGAAAAAAAAAAAAGTATTTTCCAGACATCAGGAGATAGCTGAGGGAAAGGAGGAAAACCACGTGAGATGATAGGGAGAAGCAGAAGAGTAGAAGGCGATCTCAGTTTCTTCTTGTGCAAGTTAGTCCCAGGTGACTTGTTTTTTAAAAAAAACTCTTACATTTCTATGTTCACTGATTCCTCTGTGAAATGGCCTTCAGCACTTTCCTGTCTNGCCGCGGCGGGCGGGGAGCGCCGGGAAGGGGCGCGGGCAGCGCCGGGAGAGACGTTGGGCGGTGAGTGCGGGGCCGGCCCGGGGTCGAGTGTGCTCCCCGGGGTGGTTTGCCATGGAGCCGCCGTCTCCGGCCGGCACCTCCCCCGGGGCGCTGGGGCCGGGCGGGAACGCGAGGGGTCCAGACGGGGGGAGCGGCTCCAAACNTTCTATGTTCACTGATTCCTCTGTGAAATGGCCTTCAGCACTTTCCTGTCTAGTCCTGGCCAGGTGAGGTGAGCCTGTGAGGTTCTCACCATGACTCCCATAAGGACAAGATCATTTGGGAATCACCAGGGTCTCATTAGAGTAGAANCGCGAGGGGTCCACACGGGGGGAGCGGCTCCAAACACGTGTGTGGTCCGGGAAAGGGACACAGCCCTGGGGCGCCAGCATCGCTGGTGGCGGTGGGTGTTGATAGGGAAACTGAGGATCCCTGGATTCACGGCTGGAATTGCCCAGTGCGATTTGCCCCAGGAAGCAGCGAAATGAAGTCGACACCGTGCGAGTGTTTTCTGCCTTTGGCTTAAAACGCAGAACAAAGCGATGTTAGAGCAGAAGTCAAGCGAATACTGACTGAGAGTGGCTCTTGCACCCAACTGGGTGCGCCTGCCGCGTTTTAAAATCACAGCATCTTTTCTCTGTAATCTAATCACAAGACTTAGTCTGTTTTATTATCTGAAGGCATGCTTTTAAATCTATGCTTTTCTTCTGCTTGTGAGCGGAGATCAAAACTACTCTTGCTGTTCCCGCACAGACTTCCGTGTATAGAGGATGGATGGATTGCTCCCTCCACCCCTAAAGACATGAAACACCTATTTATGGCTTAGCCCTCTAAAACCATTTTTGCAAAAGGTTTTAGGGATGATGAGGCCTTTGGCACTGTTTNCGGCCCTCGGTGCCACGGCCTGGCTGACAGGGTGGTGTTGGGTAATAGGTTGTACTCGATGATCTCTGAGGCCTTTCCCAACTTAACCGATGCTGTGGGGTTTTTTTCCATAAGACACCTTTTTCCGGTAAGATTTCTCTCCGATGGGTGTTATTTTGTGCGNAAGGCATGCTTTTAAATCTATGCTTTTCTTCTGCTTGTGAGCGGAGATCAAAACTACTCTTGCTGTTCCCGCACAGACTTCCGTGTATAGAGGATGGATGGATTGCTCCCTCCACCCCTAAAGACATGAAACACCTATTTATGGCTTAGCCCTCTAAAACCATTTTTGCAAAAGGTTTTAGGGATGATGAGGCCTTTGGCACTGTTTAAATTTAAAAGATGCACAGTGTGGCAATCAATAATTCTTAGTAATACTTTCAGAAGTAATAAAAATGCCAAAGGGAAAGTTTAATGCAATGGCTATAGTGGCTCTGTCTCCCCACCTCAACCCTTAAAGTTTTGCTTTAATCTCCTTCAGTATTTTCTCCTACTGAAAGTATTACAAATCAGGGGTCTGCCTGTCTGTACAGAGTATTTAAAACAATGTGAAAGCACATCTCTTATCCTAGTATTTTCACTTCTCAGCTTACCAGAAAAAATCAAGATGAGTCTACGGAAGCAAACCCCCAGTGACTTCCTAAAACAAATCATTGGAAGGCCAGTTGTTGTAAAATTAAATTCTGGAGTTGATTATCGAGGTAAGTTCTCCATCTGTCTCTCACAGTGAGTAAAGTAATTCATTGAGGAGGCTGGAGCAGATGCACTGATTTTGAAAAGAAAAACAGTGTGATCCAGAATCATGAAGTATGAGAATAGAGATCTCAGAATGGTGACAGTAAAAATAGAAAATCAACTCTGGAGAAAGTGATAAAAAGGGGGGTAACAACAGTAGATTTAGAGATTAAAATAACTGATCTAAATCATTAGTGTCCCTGGGCACAGGTGATTAAACTGGATGATTCTGAGTTTCTAAACTGATACTTGGAAAGATTGTCTGGAATTAAAATTCCTGAAATGGCCAGAAACACTCCTTGTTGGAACTAGACCTTTCTTCACCTTTCTGTTCTCAGTTTAGATGTAATATCAATCTTGATCCAGGAAAGCTTCAGAGTAAACCATGCTGTCAGTCATAACAGGATTTTTACAGAGGGGATGAAAGCGTTTTTGACATTCTTGGTTAAACAACTGCCTAGAACTGTGCTGGATCAAAACTCACAGAGATACAGGAAAAATTTAGCGTAGCTTTTGCCAACTGCATTTTAACACAGCCCATCAGTTTTATTCCTGATTTCTTCAGACTATCAGTATACCTTCATAACATAGATTACAGATTTTTCAGCCAGTAGATGAAACTTCTCTGTGCAGTGAAATGTTCTGGTCCTGCTCCCATTAAAATAATAGTATCAACCTGACCAATTTTTTTAGTGGTATCCAAACTCAGTCAAAACTAATCACGTGTCTTCTGTTGTGCACAATTAAGAAATTTTATTCTGACTTAATGACTTAAACATTATGTTTCTGCAACAGATCCCTCCTTCAGAGAGGTTTACATCAAGTGGCTTAGCTTGGCACTTGTGAGAGGAGACTTGTTTGTGCTGTGCCAAGAAACTTTGTGCTATGACAGTTTTAAATTGTTACTGTTCACTGGCAGAGCAACCAGTGCCGCCTTATCCCTTCCTGTTTCTCTTCAGTGTCACTCAGCTGACAAAATTTGCAGTCTCTCATTTCTTTGAGAACCACATTGTCTGAGCACTTCAGGTGGGATTGGGGCTTACAAGGTTCTCTCCCTCTCTGTAAATTCTTTAGGGCAGGAGAATATAGAGAGAGCTCATTAAAGTCAATTTGAGCAAATCATCATTTACGTGAGGGGTACACAGAAGGCAGGGCCAAACCAGATCTGGGTTTTGCTGCACTTTCTATTTTCTTTGAGACCATTGCTACCTCTCCCTTGGTAAGATCCATTTGTAAATGCTGTAGATGAAGTACTCAACCTCCCCTTCAGCAAAGCTAGTTTCATGTGCCTACAGTCAAATATCACGTTAATTGAAAGGAACACCCTTATTTGTCACTGGATTTTCCCCCCCTTCCCTTCCTTATTTCCCTGCACTCCTTTGATCTCACAGAAAATCCACGTAGTGTTTTAGTTTGAAAAACCCTCACTTTGTTTGTTTTCTGCAGAAATGTGACCAGCAGTTGTAAAAAGCAAACATTTACAAAACAGCATCTCAGGCTGTTGTTGCAGATCTGTCCACGTTCTCCCCTAGGCTGTGTTGCTGATTTTTTTTTTGTTACCTCCACCCTCAGAGACCCCCCACACACCAACGTGGCCTCATGCAAGTGTTGATGTGTCACTGAAATGTCTTGAACCATTGTCAAGTGCTGCAAATGTGCAAGGCAGGAAGCCCTGGGAAATGATAAGGGATACATTTATGTATAGTTTCTGTGTGTGAATATGGATATGTACATTAAACATCTCTACATACAGATAAAACAGATAAATTGCTAGCCAGGATGGGCAGTGATAATGTTTGATGCCATTAGTGTGAGAGTAAACACAAAAAAAAAGGAGGAAGAGAATGAAACAACCATGAATGCATTCTGGGAACAAAAGAGTCTGAAAATACTGCATGCGTGGTGTACTGAGTTGTAGCTCAGGTAAATCCATATAGTCCAATTTTAATTTTGGACAAACATATTTCTGTTTTCTGTTGTGGATGTCTTGGGATTACTAGAGTACAAAAGAATCCTGACTTTGGTTTGAGTTTTTTTGGTGCATTTAGTGGCACTTTGTGAGCAATTTTTCCTATGTCTGTGGAAGCAGAGGAGAGAAAAACAGAAAGGAAAATAATAATCTTTAAGCCATGACAAGTTGGCAGAAGAAGTTGAATTCCTGATTATTATCTAGACAATCCTGCAGTAACACTTCTGAAAAAATGAAAATGTGTCCTGAGTTTTGTCCCTCTTCCTAAGTACAGCCAATATACTATATTTCAAGTTTTACTGCTAGGTAAATAGCTGGGAGTTATTCAAACAGGAAAAAATTATTTAAGTAGTGTCTGTGCAAGGAAAACCCACATACAAGAGGAAGATAAAACAACTTGTAAAAAGCTGTACTACCTATGTGCTACTAAAATGTGTATTTTCCTGATCCAAAAAGTCATCTAAGACAGGGTTTTTTTTCATTAATTGCATTATCAAAACAGTGTAATTTTATTTTTGTGGGAAGATTTCAGTGGCCTTTGTTGAAAAAATATGTAGAATTTTGTTGACATCAAAACAGAGACTTGCAGCCAGTGATCTTCTAGCTCTGTAAGCAGGAAGACAAATATGTGTATGCTGTCCTGTATTAAAAGGGTTGTTTCTCAGCTATATCCCTCACAAGTTTTGTTGACAACTCATTTTACATAGCTTTGTCCTTAGGTTATCCAGTTACACTTAAATGTCACAGGTGTTTTTTTGGTGTGTGCTTAAAACACAACTGAGAAAGTACAGCTTAAACTTTCAAAGTGGAAATTGTCCATCTTTTGAAATAATGCTTTAATTTTTTTTTTTTTTTTTTTTACTCCCACAACTCTTACACCAACTGATAACATTGCTACCAGAGTGCCTGGGATTCCTTTCTCCCAGCTGAATTCTTTGAAGACTTCTGTCTTAGTTTGTTATAAGTTTGTTGTGGGCTTTTTTCCTGTACTATTCAAACACAATGCAATTTTGTTTATTCTAAAGTAAGTTCAAGCTGATTCTTTTTTAAACTGCCACTGTTTTCAGGTGTCCTGGCTTGCCTGGATGGATATATGAACATAGCTCTGGAGCAGACTGAGGAATATGTAAATGGACAGTTAAAGAACAAGTACGGGGATGCATTTATTCGAGGAAATAATGGTAATTCCTACTCCTGCTGGTACTGCACATTAAAAAATTGTGTTTTGGTATTCTGAATTTGAGGGGTGGCTGAGGTGTAAGTAAGCTGCCTGTAAGCCTAAAATATTCTTTCTTGGAAATCTTTACCGTATTTGCTTTTTACAGTTTCACTTTCCAGGGTCTGTGCTTTTCTACATTCCTGTGGTCCTTTTTTCTGCTGAACTTGAAGTTCATTTAGAGAAGCATGCTCTTTTCTAGCCTTCTTGGAGCTTATTTTCTACTGTTTGACAGGCTTACTCCTTGCACTTACTGCTTGCTTAGGTGGCCTCTGCACCATAAGAGTTTGTAGTTTTTAGGCAAGCTGCTGCATAAATTTATGCTACAGTACAGATATTACAGTGACACAGATATTTTCTGGTGAAGCAGTTTTCCAGGACTGAATGAATGCTTGTCTTTAGTCTTGGAGGCTGTTTTCATCTTTTGAGTAAAGATTTTACCACCAGTCAAAAAAAATCACTCATGCTTTAATACCGAGCCTTTGAATATCTGAGTGCAGTAGGTGGATTTTAGTGCACTTCAAGGACAATCCCAGGCTCCTGAAATGACTCTCTGGTATCAGGCTTTAATAGCAGGGCATGCCAGGGAGAAAAGTATCTAAAAATAGAAAAGGTTCACAAGTCGGATGTGAAGAGACTTGTAGAGGAGGTAAATGAAACACAGTTGGACCAAGTTGCTTGGGAAGAAAATGGAGCTCAGCAAGGAGATGGAATAAAAGACACAAGGACCGAATCCCATGTTAGACAAAGAGTCAAAGAGAATGTGGCAGCAGGGTAAAAGAGCATTTTGGGTGGAGAAATAATCCTTGAAATGAGGCCAACCCTTGGTTTTTGCAAGGCATTTGGACTGTTACACTAAGGACTGGAGTGACATTACAGCTGGAGAATCAATTAAGGAAATAATCTGTTATGAAAGTTAAAACAAATGCATGAGAGGCAGAAGGCTCAAGAACAGGCTGAACAGAGAACTGAAGACGTGTGGCAGGTTTAGGAGCATAGTATCATTTTATGTTGTGACTGGATCTGTTCTGGGGATATCATCAGCCAAGCAGGAGGAAGATGTCTGTTCCTTCATAACTAATCATTAGCTTTCCCTTAAGTGCTTGGGATTTCCAGCTTTTATTGAAAGATCACAGCATTAGTGACTGACACCTGTAATTCTGCTGCTGAAGAACTCTCTCTTGCTCCCCTCAGTAATACTGCAGGGCACTGCCTTTGTTCCTGCTCTGTTCAGCCTACATCTGCTGGAGCATAGTTGGGCTATGAATAAAATAAATACTAATCCAAAGTAATACATAGTGTTTAGAGCTAATGGCATTTTTTGAAACTTGGACTTAAAGGTTGCCTGGCTTTGTTCATGCTGAATGGGATCTATTACAGTGTCAATTTATATGCCATGGAAATAAGATGTTTTAAATAAAAAGGCTTCTGCATGTTATTTACGCTCTTCTGTGTGCCACTTTCTCTTTCAGTGTTGTACATAAGCACCCAGAAGAGGAGGATGTGAAGATGCCAGAAGGAGGCTGTTTTTTTGTACTTGTGAACCTCTTTGAAGTGATGAGCCCTATTTGATTTGTAGTTCAAAATCCACAGGTGAAATACACAAGTGTTTAAGTATTTTTTTAAATAAATGTAAACGTGAGTGTAAACTGCCTGAATGCTTTTGTTTCAAAGCATTGCTTTGTTCCACTGTACAGAAAAAAAATAAAAGAGAAGCATGTAATAGTGCTGCAAGACTAATGTGAAGCAACAGCTCATTTAATTGTGCTAACAGTTACAAAAATACTGATTGGAAGGTAAGCAGGCATGGAGTAATTGCAAATCAGAGTCCTGTATTGATGGCAAAACAATAGTTTAACTGATGGTGGGAAGGGAGATGCTGATGGTTTGGTCACAATGACAATGACCTGTCCCTTTTGGAAAACACAGGGTCAGCTTTAAATGCCAGTCTAGTAAGAGTCATGGGCTAAAAAGTTCAGCTGTCCAAAAAATCTTGAATAGTGGATTGAATCAAGGAATGTAACAGTGACACTTCAACAGTTAGGGGTGGGGAAAGAATTGAATCAAATGGAAGAAAAGCCTTAAGGGTGAAAAGAAAGCTCTGTGCCAGCTGAGGAAGTCAGTCAGAGGTGAAGAGCTCTCAGTTGGTGTGTCAGTACAGCCTAGTAGCTACTTCACCTCCTGCCTGTGTACCCCCTACCCTCCTCTGCTCGGGGTGACCTTTTTCTTGTGCTTCTCTACCAAACACAATGAACTTCTTCAGTAAAAAGCAATTTTAACTAATACCTAAATCTACTCCTGAAAACACACTAGGAATCCGAAAGCTTTTGTAAACATAGCACACGTGTCCTCTCCAGCCAGTTCCTACTTTCTCCCATCCACTCCCCCCACAACCTGATACCATCTCTATATTCCCTGTCTAGCCAGAAATGAGAACAAGTGCATTAGAGTATGGGGTATGCAGTAGGGAGGGGAACCTCTGAGCCAACAGCTGAGAGGGAATGTGTTTGTGTGTATTTTGCAACAATGTTCCAAGGTAAAGCACAGTGAATAAATGCAGCAGTTTTACATGGATACTTACTCCAATTTATAAAGTGTATCTTCTCCTTTTACATGCAGTCACCCAAGGAAAAAAACCCAAACCAACTCTGAAAATTCAGATACTCCTTCACCTGAGTGTTCCTGCACTTGAAATCACACACTCAGAATGTCTTCTTGTTCTTCATGATCAAGTTGTAAGTTAGGGTAATGTACCTCATGGTGAGGTTATTCAGTCAATTTTTTTTACATGAGCTTTCTGAAGCCTGGCTTTATTCTGTGGACAGTTTATAATGCCTCCAGGAACAAAAGTACTTCTAGTTGTGGATGGATTAACACAAGACAACTGTGTGAATATAGCATTGTCCCATTCTTCCCAAGTAGCAGTAGCTCTGATGCAAGCAGGGAATAGTAACATTCCAGTTATCAAAGGGAGAAAATGTGAACTGCAAATTTTAAATTTTACTGGTTTTTAAGATGAAGAAATAATTCTAAATTAGTTTGCAGGCAGTAGTTAACCTTTCCACATTAAGCACTTCAGAAGCCATGACAGAACACACAAATAGAGTTGCTACTGTACAATATGCTTCAATAATTTATCATTTTCTGACAAGGGTTGAAAAAGGTCCAGGATGTAAGACAAATCACCAACCAGCTCTTCTGTAAGTGACTTTTTTTAAAAAATGAAGATGTACCTCCAAGTGGGGCATGCAATTTTTCATTTGCCTTGTCATCTATATGTAGCTGGCAGGTAACTGTCTGCTTTCAGTCCTGGAGACTGTCTGGATTTTGTTGTTTGCATTTTTGTTTTAATGTAGGGTTAATTTTTTTTTTCCCCTCTCCACCTTTCTCTCCCTCTCCACACACCTACCCATGTATAGCAACACATTTTGCAGACTTTGATTTCACATCGAGTTTGCATTAACTTTTTAACTATGGTTCTGTTTCTACAAGTCTAGTTATAGAACATGTTTCAGTTGAAATCTGCTACTTCTGGTAGTCTAATCACATACTAAACTCTATATAAATATAAATACTATGTTGTTTACAAGGGTTTTTTTAAATGCATTCTAGGTCAAGAAGTCACTATTACTATGTGAGGTGGACAGAAGACTTGTATTGAAGGTCAGCTGTTGTAATTCATATTTAAATTTTAAAAGTAGCAAAAGAAATGAAACATTTACTTCCCACAACCACTGACTTTCAGTTTATTTTACAAATTCTCCATGTGACATCATTTACCATATCCTGATGCTCTTGCCCCAATACCTGTGTATAAAACAGTTTCACCTGGGGATCAAGCTCATTGAGATTAGAGCTGACCATGAAGCATTAATACCTTAAACAACCTGCAAGCATTTGTCCACCACTTTTCTTAGAAGCATGTACCCAAAATTAAGTAATCCAAAACAAACAAAAATTACTGAATTTCAAAGACTAAAGCTGCACTCATGTTGATAGTCAATACTTTTGTGCAATGAGATCACACTGTGAAACCACAGCCATTCAACCACTACCCCATCCTCAGCTACACATTCAGTTCACAGACACCCTACAAGAGCAGTAACTAAATTTGCTACATGCCCACATCCAGCGCAAGTTCCTTGGACTTGAAAAGCCAAACTGAGACACCTCTTAAAACAAAAGCCTGTCTGAGAGCAGCAGCACAGCATACCTCATAGAAACTAGAGAAAACCTGAAAGAAGGAAGGAAGTACTCACCATGTGGTGGAGCAGCCAAAGCCAAGTCACTACTAAAGCCTGCAGTGCCCTAGAGTTGCTCCTATGTAAAGGGAGCAGAGCATACTACGAGGGTTTTACGAGGGTTTTCTTTAACAGGTGTATACCCTGATGACCACTCACTTTTACAAATTGTTTCCACCTGGTTCCTAGTTCAAAGGGAATCTAATGCAAACCACTCCGAACATCATTCATATGAGTTCTTTCTATGTTTTTTGTGATGTTACAATGACAAAACAGCTACTGAGAACCCTTCTGGGTATGACTTGGCCATTAGTTCCTCAGGCTTTTTCACAGCTCTGAAAACCAGCTGTGCCCCACAGCTGTGTTGTTCCTGGGAGACAGGAAAGCATGAAAGTGTTTTTAAAGTGACAGCCTTGCAACGTGTGACTGATGGTACCAGAGCGAGGCCTGCCTGATCTTTAACATCCCAACTCACACCCATGGCCAGCTCCAGACCTTCCTTGGTTTTGAAAACAAGCAAGTGTGGAGTCAGCAGTGTCAAACTCTCGCATCTTGTGCCAAACTGGTCTCCAAGGCCTGAAATCAGACGGGAGTGGGCATTTCCTGGGCTGCTGTATAGACCCTGAGTGAGGGACCCCCGGCCACAGGATCCCCCAGCCAGGCCACCCTAACGGAGCTCATGGGCAGCTCCCACTCAGTGCCATAATCACACCACCTGCCTGGCCTTCCCTTTATCTAACAGAGCAGCAACAAGAGATCATCCTTTAGAACAGAGGGTTGGTTTTGTGCGTGGAAATTATAAAATAGCTCAAGTGGAGAAAAGGGAGAGCAGCTCTCCATGGATGGTTTGATCTGCTCTGCACAGCATACTCTGGGAAAACCCATGTGGGCTCTGACTGATCCTATGTGCATGTGAGGAGCCTGGCATCTGAGGGCATGTTCATTTTACCTGCTGCCTGTACTCATCTTATTCAGTCTTATTAAAGCAATCATTGAGCTATTTGTTTCTAGGCCTTACCTCTCTCTTTTTCTCTCACTCTCTTCCCTCAACCCCTCCTCTAGAGCAGAACAGTTGCCCAGGTTGCAGTAGTTACCAAATAAAATAAAGGGTTATTTTGGTTTGAATTTGTAAGGGGAAGAGGCTCACAACATGCATTGCATGTATGCATATGTACCAGTTCATTGCCAGCAGTGACATTTCAGACATTGTCACACTTTAGTAAGTGACAGAAGGACAGCAAGAATAGTCAACTGGATAAAAGGGGAAGGACCTGCCAGTGCTTTTGCCAACCCTCTGCCTAACTAGTATCAGAAAAACATCCTGGTCTTCCCAAACACAGAGGCACAGACATGTATAGGTCAACCCTGAGATGCCAGTTTGTAGAGACCATTCTCCATTCTCCCTGTGGGACTACAGTGGCTTTTTAACCACTCATCTCACAGCTGGATACTGCACTTTGTTTTAAAGGTGACTTGAAATATTCTTAAACAAGGTGGTGCTATCAGTTTTGCTGGTTTAATAATCAGTTCCTTGTAATAATCAGTTCCTCATGATATGAACTCAGCTGTTGCCACCTTCAAGCTGTCTACATGACCAACCTGCCCACTCTTCCCTAAGCCCCCTCAAACTTTGTTCACAGGGCTCAGGTGGCTGCCAGCTGACCAGGAGGGACTTCTAACTCATTAAAACCCTTATTATCTTGCAGCAGCGAAGTATTTCCCAACCTGTCAGTGAAGCATCCGGCTTGCTCTGGAGTGTCAGCTCTGAGTTTCTTACGTCCATGCCCATATTACATACTGAGCTCCACTGCACCGGCTCCACATCTGCTGTCACTGTTGCGCCCTGGTGATGTGGAGATGTAGAAACAATCTGCAAGAACGATAGAACTTCTGCACCAGAGAACCTGCAATGTTAAGGGGTTTGTAATCGTTCCCTGCACTTGCCAGTGACATTTCAAGTTATAGAGTTTATACTCTGTCTTAATTATCAAGTCAGTACAGAACATACACAGCTGTCCTCAGTGCTATTTTATATTCCTAACTGCCGTTTGTGGAGACTTTTTCGTCAAGAAATCCACTACACAAACGCTGCTGGGAAAACAAAAGGCAGGGTGGAAGTTGTCTTATATTCCCTTCTCCTGACAGCTTCCTACTAATGAAGAAGTTTATGACAAGAAAAAGCAAACCTCTCTCCAGTTCCAGCAGTGCCACGTGGTCTGTCTGGGCCCGGCTGAGCTCAAGTGACTCCAGCAGGTCACAGCCCTGGCCAGAGAAGGCTGAGGCAATGCTGTCCTGGTGGGTGATGCAACCAAAGGCTCTGAGAGGGCTGTATTTCTTACTGGAAACATCTGCCTGTCACTTGGCATTTGAAGGAGCAGTTCTGAAGCCGCTGGTAGGTGCTTGTGTCACGGTACTGGCTGTGACAGGCTTTTTCTGTCTCTGAGAAGGAGATGGTTGTGACATTTGTTTTGACTGTGGCCTTGAAGCCACCGAGTTCCTGTGCTTGAGAGCAGGCAGTGAGGATGAATGCTGTGTAAGGCTGTATTTCAGATCAGCCCAGCAATTAACACTGCCCAGGCAGTGCCATCTGACTGGTGCTGCTAAACCTGTGAACAGCAGCATGCCATGCCCTGCCCTGCCAGAGGCTGCTGCAGCCTTGGAAGTGAGCATGGACAGTTCAATGTTGCCCTACATCCTCTGCTGTTACACGTGGGTTGGATCTGTTTGAGCCTCTTCTTCCCACAGCTTTGCTCCAGGGAACACTGAACACTGCTGTTTCAGGGTCTGCACTTGGCCAGTTTTCCCTCTTTTCCAGGTGGGAGTCAGTGGACAAATGGCCCTCACTGATTTAAGGAATAAGCTAGGAAGGAAAAACCATAAGAGACTGGCTGGTTTCAGGAAACAATTAGTCATAATACAGCATAAAGGTATTCTCTTTTGTGTATGAAGGATGGGCAATTACAAACTGGAACAGAATCAAGAATGCAAACTTGTCCTTCCTCCCCCTGAACTATGCTCTGCTTCCACTGAGAAAAAGAAAGAAAACGACAAGACTTACATTATATCTTGAAATTCAGTGATTTTAAGGCGTCTTTCAAATGCAGAGGAGAGCAGGTTGAGGAGAGCCCAGTACCACCAGTTTCCATACTTTCCAACCAGTTTAACAGCTGAGACCTGGGCTGTCAGCAGCAGAACCGCAGTGCCAGCCCAGCATTTTGTATCTCTTCCAAAAGACGGGCTGTAGAGCAGGGCAGGCTGATGGGAATAGCACTAATAAGTGAAGGGTCTGCAAGCTTGCCCCCAGTGTTTGGGGGGTGCCCTAGGCAGAGGTCAGGATGCCCCCTCTGGACAGATTCAAATGGTCAGATCCCAGGCAGGATTACAGATAAGGCACCACTGGTGGAAATGAGCCACTGGCAGGGAGCAGGGCAAGCCTGGTGACAGTGGCCAGGGTCATCAGAGAGCCCTGATCATCAGAGCAGTCTGCAGTGACAAGGGACAGGATCAGCTCTGCCACCGACAGCCAGCACAGCTGCAGCAAAGCTCGGGCAAGGAGCAGGGCTGACAGCCTGGACATGAATACAGCTCATGTACTGGGGGACAGTCACACTTAGCAGATGTTTGGTCCCCTGTGCCAGCTTCAGGGCATTTGTGGGGTGTTGATGGCTCCTTCTGGCAAGGCTGGCACATGGGATGAACCTTCCCAGCCTTTGTAGCAAAATTCTGCTTTTACTGCCAAAATTAATCCCATGTAAGCATGAGAGACAAGGCACACTGCTCNAAGAAGGATAGAACTTCTGCACCAGAGAACCTGCAATGTTAAGGGGTTTGTAATCGTTCCCTGCACTTGCCAGTGACATTTCAAGTTATAGAGTTTATACTCTGTCTTAATTATCAAGTCACTACAGAGCATACACACTTGTCCTCAGTGCTATTTTATATTCCCAACTGCCGTTTGTGGAGACTTTTTCGTCAAGAAATCCACTACACAAACGCTGCTGGGAAAACAAAAGGCAGGGTGGAAGTTGTCTTATATTCCCTTCTCCTGACAGCTTCCTACTAATGAAGAAGTTTATGACAAGAAAAAGCAAACCTCTCTCCAGTTCCAGCAGTGCCACGTGGTCTGTCTGGGCCCGGCTGAGCTCAAGTGACTCCAGCAGGTCACAGCCCTGGCCAGAGAAGGCTGAGGCAATGCTGTCCTGGTGGGTGATGCAACCAAAGGCTCTGAGAGGGCTGTATTTCTTACTGGAAACATCTGCCTGTCACTTGGCATTTGAAGGAGCAGTTCTGAAGCCGCTGGTAGGTGCTTGTGTCACGGTACTGGCTGTGACAGGCTTTTTCTGTCTCTGAGAAGGAGATGGTTGTGACATTTGTTTTGACTGTGGCCTTGAAGCCACCGAGTTCCTGTGCTTGAGAGCAGGCAGTGAGGATGAATGCTGTGTAAGGCTGTATTTCAGATCAGCCCAGCAATTAACACTGCCCAGGCAGTGCCATCTGACTGGTGCTGCTAAACCTGTGAACAGCAGCATGCCATGCCCTGCCCTGCCAGAGGCTGCTGCAGCCTTGGAAGTGAGCATGGACAGTTCAATGTTGCCCTACATCCTCTGCTGTTACACGTGGGTTGGATCTGTTTGAGCCTCTTCTTCCCACAGCTTTGCTCCAGGGAACACTGAACACTGCTGTTTCAGGGTCTGCACTTGGCCAGTTTTCCCTCTTTTCCAGGTGGGAGTCAGTGGACAAATGGCCCTCACTGATTTAAGGAATAAGCTAGGAAGGAAAAACCATAAGAGACTGGCTGGTTTCAGGAAACAATTAGTCATAATACAGCATAAAGGTATTCTCTTTTGTGTATGAAGGATGGGCAATTACAAACTGGAACAGAATCAAGAATGCAAACTTGTCCTTCCTCCCCCTGAACTATGCTCTGCTTCCACTGAGAAAAAGAAAGAAAACGACAAGACTTACATTATATCTTGAAATTCAGTGATTTTAAGGCGTCTTTCAAATGCAGAGGAGAGCAGGTTGAGGAGAGCCCAGTACCACCAGTTTCCATACTTTCCAACCAGTTTAACAGCTGAGACCTGGGCTGTCAGCAGCAGAACCGCAGTGCCAGCCCAGCATTTTGTATCTCTTCCAAAAGACGGGCTGTAGAGCAGGGCAGGCTGATGGGAATAGCACTAATAAGTGAAGGGTCTGCAAGCTTGCCCCCAGTGTTTGGGGGGTGCCCTAGGCAGAGGTCAGGATGCCCCCTCTGGACAGATTCAAATGGTCAGATCCCAGGCAGGATTACAGATAAGGCACCACTGGTGGAAATGAGCCACTGGCAGGGAGCAGGGCAAGCCTGGGGACAGTGGCCAGGGTCATCAGAGAGCCCTGATCATCAGAGCAGTCTGCAGTGACAAGGGACAGGATCAGCTCTGCCACCGACAGCCAGCACAGCTGCAGCAAAGCTCGGGCAAGGAGCAGGGCTGACAGCCTGGACATGAATACAGCTCATGTACTGGGGGACAGTCACACTTAGCAGATGTTTGGTCCCCTGTGCCAGCTTCAGGGCATTTGTGGGGTGTTGATGGCTCCTTCTGGCAAGGCTGGCACATGGGATGAACCTTCCCAGCCTTTGTAGCAAAATTCTGCTTTTACTGCCAAAATTAATCCCATGTAAGCATGAGAGACAAGGCACACTGCTCAGGGGTCACGGAGGGAGCTGATGTGGCTTGGTTTTGCTTTGCTTCAACATGGACGAGGTGTTGCGTGAGGGGGGAGGGTAACAGGAAAGAAAATGTCCCATAATCCTGTGCCTCTGCAAAGGAGATGCAGGGTGTCCCACATAAACCCCATGATTTGCTGTGAATCTCCCCCTTCCCTTCCCCAACAGTTGCCTTTGTTTTCATTGAAGAAACTTGGAGATTTAACACATACACACAAGAAAAAAGAAGAAAAAAGAAGAAAAAAAAAAGAGAGAAGAAAAGGAAAAAAAGGGGTAGGATGTGAAGAAAAAACCTAATATGATTAAAGCAGGATTTGGGCACTGGCAGAGAGCTGCTGTGGGTGGTGGGTATTAGCAGTAACAGCTGCTGCGCTTCCCATTAGAGGAGCAGGCGAGGAAGGTCCCTGAAAGGATGGGTCTCCGGCAGGCTGGCAGGGCAGTGGTGGCAGCGAGCCCGGCAGCGAACGTGTCCCAAGGTAAGCGCCGGCGGCACTGGCAGCCTGAGCCCCGGCAGCCTCGGGAGCAGCGCTGCTCCTCCGCGGGGATGGGCATAGGGGGGCAGTGGGGCTGGGATGGGAAACGGCACAGCCGGGGCAACACCGAAGGAAAAGAGCTGCTGCTCGGGGCTACTTCCATGAGCTCCTGCGAGAAATCTTATCCACCAAGGGAGGTTTAGGTGTGCCCAGAAGGGAGACTGGCTCCATGAAGAGGAGATATCCTGCCGCTGGTCCAGCAGGGCTGGGAGAGTTAGCAAAGGCTCCTGTGATTCTCACGAGCATCTTCTGGCACACAGCTGGTTGGAGTGGTAGGATACTTGGCTGTGGAAGGTTAAACTGCATCCATCTGCTTGCTGCTTTAGGCTGGGCATGAACTGTTTCACATGCAGTGGTGCTTCATTAGTCAGCTGGCAAGTTTCAGAAGTGCTTGAGAGGGAGGTGTAAGCTAGACCTCCTCAGTCTGTTTCCTCTGATTTATTTATGTTTACTCATTGATTAAGTGTAATGACATCTAAGGCAGGAAAGGCTGCATATTGAAAAGATGGTAGAAAGCACTACATTAAAATCAGAGGCACCTGCTTTGTGATATCCATTACAATGAATGCCATACACTCATCAGCTTCACTTTGGAAAGTGCATTTTGAAAAAGCAGAATGGCACAATACTCTGTTCAATCTGGAAATGTGTTTTGTACTGACATCGCAGGGATGTGGCTCTGTGATGGCAGGCAGGGACAGGCTCTGCCCTGGGCACCAGCCCCATATGTGATTGGGCCTGCAGCAGCCCTGTAGGTCAAGGGGCAGATGTTTCCCCTATTGATCAGGCTGTATATTTGGGCTGGGAGTGGTGGAGGGTGCTGACTGTGGCTGTACAGAGCCTGCTCCTCCTCCTAAAACCCACAAGACTTTTTAGAGTAAATCTTTTCTAGGCGCTCCCTCCATTGGCAGCTTCACAAGAAATACATCCTCTTGTGGGGGGCTCTTCCCCCTCCCAGCCTGAACAGTTCACTTCAGAATGTAAACACTGGATTCCCACAGTGGCTCCAGGTGCCACAGAGATCCCTTAGTCCCTTTTGTTTAAAGACAGTGGAGAGGGCGGCTCTGGAGATCAGATATCAATGGCACCATTTGGGAAGCCACTGCCTTGAAGTGAACTCCACGTTGTTTCCTGCTGTAGGATGGAGGACGGCAGGAGAGCCCACACTGCCATTGTTGGCTGGGCCTGCACCACCCTGTGCCTGGTCTCCTGTGCGGCCGCCTTCTCGCAGGGCGCGAGCCTTTCCGCCTGCACCGACATGATGCCCAGGCACCTGAGGGTGCAGCTGCACAGCTCCAACAGCAACTACGTCACTGTCCACACCAACACGTCCTTCTACTTCCCGGGAGACAAGGTGCCAGGTAAGGAACAGCTTCTCATTCCCGCATCTGAAAAATACACGGTAACTTATCTCAAGTGATGGAATTAATCTCTGCAAGGTCTGGGGAGAGGGATAACTGCTCAGAGTGAGATACACCACCTCTCTCGTCATGAGGATGTATTTACAGAGGAATTCTGTTTGCAGCATGGGTGCTTTGGGTGGGATTCATTTATCTCAGCTGTGTCTCAACCATACCAGACCTCATTACATGCAATGGCACATGAGAGGCACCTCCAGGAGGTAAAGTCACCCTCCCAGCCCCTCTGCACCACTAGAAGGGGTCTGGGTGACTCACCTGACTCTTGGGCATGGTTGGCAACATTCCCCATCCCTGGCATTGTTGCTCCTCAGGCAGATGCAGACAGAGCTGAGAGGCACCATTCCCCAGCTTGGCCACTTGCCCATTCATCTCTGTGCAAAACAAAACCCCTCTGAGAGCAGAACACGAGCTTTCGCATACGTACAGAGTGGTGTCCAAAACTCTTTCCTCAAAAATGGCTGCATGCTGCCTGATCCAATGTGGTTAACAGCTTATCATCAAGGAGGGGGGGGGAGAAGACTCAGGCAAATCCTGTGTACAATTACACACTGCAAAACCAAAGGTAAAAGTCTGGCCTTCTGTATCCAGCATGTCCAAGACAGACTGTGAGGTCAAAGACAGTAAGGTGTTTTCAGTAGTGTTGCCCAAGGATTTTTCTGGGAACTCCATTGCAGGCAATTCACTCCATAATCGCAAGACAAATCCCTTTGTGTCCCATGTTTTGTCTCCCAAAAGTGACAGTAAGAAGCACGCGGGATTACATGGGCTTTATGCTGCAAGCTCGCAAAGTGTCCAACAATGAAATCGCTGGCACGTTCATCTTCCTGCCTCCTGGTTCCAAGCTGCTGACTTGTTTTGAAGATGGTGACACTGTCACACACTCGGACAAGTCACTGAAGAGAAACCTGTCCTTCGTATGGAAAGCACCAGACCAACCCATTGGAGACATCAAGTTTTTGTAAGGACATGCTAGTTCCTAATCAGAATTTGTGTTTTCTCAGTTACAGGCTGTCCAGCGCAGTGGTTTATGGATCTTGAACCCAATATAGCTAAGTACCAAATGCCACAGTAGTATCCCAGCTGGTACATAAATCACCATTAAAATCTGCTGCCTAGTGCTGCTTTTTATTTACATGGTCACTGTTTTCTCAGAATCAATACACTAGAAGATGACAGCTTAAGCATTTTAGGAAACAGAAATATTAAGGCATAAAGAGAGAACCGTGACCATGTTGCCTGTCTTTGTAAATAATACAGCCTATAGGACTTCCCTGCCTACAGGATAATCTTGTATATCACTACTTTTTCTTAAAAAAAAAAAAAAGTTAAATGTAAACAAATTACTCACAATAGAAAGAGAGTGAGCACTGTGTCAAAACCTGACATCTCTGTTTTGCACCAAAGTCCCAAACTGTCCAAGTAACTTGGTTCTGATTTGGAATGAAATTAAACGTCTTCTAACTGACTGCCTTAGAGAAAGCACAGTGGCTTTTCATTTCAAAAGAGATTAAATTGTTGTATTTCAACTTTACAAAACCACTTAGAAACTGCTTGGCTAGATCCTTGGCTGCTTCCCAAAACCTAAGTGTCCTGTTGAGTGTTGTGGCTTGAACATCTCATCGTGATTCAAGAAAATTCATTGAAATAGAAATATTGCTGCTTGGAATTTCCAATTTTTGGCCATTGCTTTAGATCAGAAAATGCTATTAAAGCATAAAGAAATACTATCAAATTCACAAAAAACCCCAAACCAATTAAACCCAAACAAATCCCAACAAGACTTAGTCCTAGCCACTCACTCTGATACTTTGTTCACACTCTGGCTTTTGACCCTCTGAGCTGATATCTGACAGACTCTCCCTTTTTACTCTGTCACAGCATCTGGAAAAATGCCTTGTTACGCTTAAAAATGCCTTGTAAGTGTCATCTGGCACAGGAAAACCCAGGTTGGTTTCCCCTTATATAATTCTCAGAAGCAGCTGAGCAATCTCAGCTGAAATTCTCCCAAAATCGCCAGCTTAAATAAGGCTCGGAGTGAAGTTAAAGGTTGGCCAACACAGTTTTGGCACCTAACAAAAAGCAGAGGATTAGGCAGGCTCAAATATCAGAGAGCTGAGAAGAGAGACTTTTTCTTCCCCTTACCTATTCTGCTGTTTGTACAAGTTACATTGGCTTGTTTTAATTAATAAATACCACTGTTGTTTCCCTGCCTACAGAAGATTATAAGCATAGCTAGTCCAAGTTTTACAAATCTACTTCTATCAACATGATGGATGTAATACAGCTTTTTAATTTTTTTTTTTGTTTAAGTTCCCACACATTTTTTGGTGGAACTTAATTATTAATTATTAATCGAGTGGTGATTCTTCACCCTGAATTTTTCTTATGGGACATAATATCTTTTATTTTTAATAGAAAATGTACAACAGGCTAATACTTTAAAATACTTTTGCATTGGTTCTCTCTTCAGATTAAAGCAATCTTTGTGATTAGCTAAACAGTCAGATGTTTTATTAATGCTATAGAGCCAGTAAATTCTTGCCTGATTATGTTTTAACAGCATCTCCATAGTCCAGTCATACTTTGTTTACTGGGCAAAGATTGAATCTGCTGTTGTGGCTCAGGGAGGGCAAAACAAGTCTCTTGCTGACAAGACGCCCAACACCGTAGCCCCTGCACCCCCACAGGGACCAGCTGACCCTCAGCCCACAGGTAGGGTGAGAAAACCTTGTTGTTTCTTACCTACACCTCCTGCAGAGTAGTTTTACAGCTTATTCTGGGCAAGTGTCCAACACAAGTGGCCGAAACAAGCTGGGGGGACCCATTTAACTCCTGTGTCTGTCGAGGAGATCAGTGATGGCCATGGTGAGCCCCCTGAAGTGAAGGTGTGGGTCAGTATTGGAGATGTGGGTCAGTGTTTGAGGTGCCAGTTCCAAGGAGGGCACCAGACAGTTAAATGGGGTTGTCAGATCTTATTTCTATGCAAATCTTAAAATACTTTACCTAAAACCTCAGGTCTTGAAGAAAAGGAAGTGCAATTAGCAATATTGCCTAAACAGAGGAATATATTTGTCTCTCAATGTGATTATTGCCCTCCAGGTATATATTTAGTTGTATTTATGCAGCCTTTGGTCAGTAAGATGCTCCAAGAATTCACTTACACCCAAATCAGATGTATTTCTCAGTATTTTTGGCATGGCACCAAGGCTCAGTTTTAATTATTTTACTTGACCAATTACATAGGCAGTGAGCTTTGCTGCTTTAATTTCCATGTGGGTTCCCTCTTAAAAATAAGTGACATGAAAATAAAAGAGTCACTGTTACAAACCTTTCTGGCAAACGCTGGCACCCGAGTGGGATTTGAAATAAACAAACCGAAGACAATAGACTTCTGCTCCTCTCTCCCTGATTTTTGTTTTGTCTCCCTGCTGGACCAGGTCCCATCTCTCCTGCAGCTGCCACTGGCTCCCTGCTGCCTGCCAGCCCCACTGGCATCGTGGCAACACCAGCACCGGAGCCAGGTTTTGGTGTGGGGTCGGACACTCATCCCATTGCTGAGCCAAAGCAGCCGGCCCGGATGTCACGGGCTGTGTCCGGCAGGAGCATCCGCTCCAGAGCCCGGGGGCTGGAGCCATCCCTTCCCACCCAAGACGTTGGAATGGTGGATGCCTTGCAAAGTTCCCTCTCCCAGGAAAATGCCTCCAGCTACAGCACCTTCAATGGGTAAAAACTAGGTGGTGGGAAAAGCTGTTTCTGCAGTCCTTGTGGGGAAGGAAAATAGTACTAGTTTCTCTGCAGATGAACAAGGAAGATACAGGAAGGTGTTTGTGTGTAGGGGGAAGGTGAGAGGGTGTTTGTTTGCTGAGGTTTTGAGAAATAATCCTTTGGATATTGCACATGACAGACAGTGACAGGGACAAAATCCAAAACTCCTAAGAACCCAATGCTGCGTTGCTCAGCACAGTGGGGGACTGGCCAGGTGGTGGGAAAATGTGATAAAACCTATTGATTGTTACAACAGTTTTCTGAAAGTGCATACAAATATTCAGTGAAACAGTGAACTCAGCAGACCTATTTCACCATCTGAAGGGAAAAGGAAAAAAAAGGATGCAAAGCAATTATGAAATTTGGGCTGGAGGATGTCTGCTCAGAAGTATTAGAAGGTTTGGACTGCATCAGCTTTCAGGCAACATTTCATACTGTGGGTGAAAACGATGGGGATAGGATTCAATGATTAGGCATAATTCAAAATACAGCTTGTATGACCTACATTGACTGCATGCATCCCAAAACTGCTCTAAGGAGCAGCACTTCTTGGAGTGGTGTGAGCCACAAGTGTCACTTGCTAACCCTGCCTTTCCTCTGTTCCATATTTCAGAGCAGGAAGCAATACCAGTGCTGTCACCCTACACTTGTGTTTGATGTGTACAGACAACAGGAAGGTAAGCACCAGGGGCAGGGAGGATGCCCTAGCAGTCATGGAGGTGTCATAAGTGCCTAAAACCACATTGAGACTGTTAAAAGTTTAAAATTTTTGTCCTTAACTGGAAATTGGGGTTTATATCTCTTTCTAGTTTGGTGGTTGTTGTTTTTTTTTGTTGGGGTCTTTTTTTGTTCGGGTTTTTGTTTTGTTTTAATGTTTTGGGGTTTGGTGCAGGGGATTGGGTTTTTTTTCAGCCCACTGTGTGGGTTTTTAAGAGGCCTACTGTAAAAGCAATTGCTTTCCCTTATGTAGATGGGACTACAGGCTGCTGGAAATGCGTGTGCTTAGAGATACAGGATACAGAGTTAACGGGGTAACTCCGCTATGCAGGTGATGGAGAGAAGAAAGATATAAGGAGAAGAAAGAACTAGACCTAGTTTTCAGGATACCAAAGGAGGAAGAGAAATAATCACAGAAAATAAAAAGGGACATACAGCACAGAATGAGCCAGAAATATTTAGGAAGGAGTAAAGGACAGAGAACAAGTAAAGGAGAAATGTGTACCATGAGCACTTGGCGTAGCCATGGAAAGAAGTGGAGAAGTGGGAATAGATGGAAAGCAACGCGAAGGATGAGTTATTGCACAAGACAAGATCAGAAGAGCATAATGAAAAAACAACACTGAGAAATTATGCAAGAATGGAGAGGAGCATGAAAAGAGAGAAATGAGTTGAGATAGTTCCATTTTCTATCCCAAAGTCCCAAATCCTGCAGTATAATCCTTACAGTATGGCATTTGCATTTTGAGGGCAAGTGATCCATACACATGCAATCCTAACTTTGCCAGCCTGCTACTTTACAGTTTGCAGTTCAGCCACTGAAAGTCTTCTATTTACTACTGTATTTTAATAGTGCCTTCAGAAACCATCCCTTCCACAAAGGATGCTCTGACCCTCCACTACTTTGCTTCACAGCTTGCCAGGGCTCCTACCTCAGCTTTGTGCTCCTGTCACACTGTCTTCCCAGGAAGCTTTAGAAATCACTAATGATGGTAGAGGGTGAGAGTTTCTCTGGTGTAATTAATGGATGTGTGAAAAAGCCTGCTGGGCTGGACAGGCTGGAGATGTGCCAGCTACTGAGGGCCAGATCCAAATCTCAGTGGAGCCAAATTAAAAACTCCAGTACATTTTACAGGTTTTGGATGGGGGCTCAGGTGCACAATGGGAATGGAAAAATTCATTGGGGGCCTCCTAAATTGCATGCTTGTTCCCCAGTTAGTCTTGGATGATACCTGCAGCAAAGCCTGGGCTGCAGAACTGGCATGGAGCAGCTGGCATTTTGTGACAGATAAAATAAGGTGCATGGAACCAGGCACTCCCCAGAAACAGGCCCAGGCAGGAACTGTCATTCCCACTAAAATGGGTGGTTAAGCAACACAGAGGGGCAGAAGATTTAAGACTGGCTGTGTAAACTGAAAAAGCAAGACAGGCTTTGGGGAGAGTTTATAGGTTGTATGTGAATGTTCCAAAACTGCTGGTGGCAAAGGCCATCCCAAGTCTCCTGTGTCCCCACTCCATAGCCTCAGAAGGGCAATACTGAATCCCAGTGGGTCTGTGTGAGCCTACAATGCACCTTGTTTGGGAAGATCACACCTACCCTTTCAACATGACCCTGGTGCCACTCAAGGTGGGAATTGTTTATTAAGTGATATTATTTTGTGATAATGATGCCTGAGAAAAATACCACCACCACAACTGGAACTGCAGAAGTTTAGTTAGACAAAGCAGTGACCTTCCCCTCTACCTGTGCCCTTCACCTTTGCCCCTCCAACCCACACTGCCTTTGCCCCTGGGACCAACTTGAGTGCCTTTGCTCCTCCCATAGCAATTTTGGTATGGATGGAGCAGGGTTTCATCTGCTTTATTTTCTAAAAGCTGCTGAGTAAACAGGGAATAGAGAAGAGTTAATCTAAAGCCAGAGGGACACATGGGCATCGTCAGAAACAGAGCTGAAGTGTTCCATGAGGTAAGTAGTGAAAACTTAATCAGCCCCCTTTTCTCTTCTTCCCTCACGGCACGTTTTGGCACGTTTTTACCTTCAAAGGGCAGTACTGAGAGTGGGACCACCTTGAAGGCCTCCCTACGTGTGACAGCGTCTCCCTCTGCCCTGCACATACGCACTCACCTGGGTGACATTGCTGCAACCACAGCCTGGATTGGTGATGCCAACGCTGCTGGCAATTTGTCCTCGGCTTCAAGGCAAATGGCAGAAAGAGAGTTGGCACCGCAGCCAGAGGAGGCAGGCACCAGGGGTGAGGAGGACAAGGATGAGCAGGAAGCAGCTGGGAATACGCTGCCATGGGTGACCAGAGCAGCTCCCGAATCTGCTGTTCCCGGGAGAGGGGAAGGCCCTGGCGGAGGAACCCGACTCCTCGCAGCCCAGCTTGGCTTCCTCCTGGTCTGCACGGCCGCGCTGGGGCTGGCGCTGGCGGCTGCCGTGCGCTGTGTCTGTGCCCAGCACTGCCACAAGCGGGCCGAGGTGTCCTTCAGCCAGCCCGACCCCGACGTCATCACCGTCACGGAAAACGGGGAGGTGATGCACTTCCGAAAGATCCGGGAAAACAGCTTTGTGCTGGTGCAGGCTGAGTACAACTGGGTCAGCCCCTCCAGCAGTGGGAAGAAGACAGTGGTGGTTTAGTCCCTCTATGTGCTGCCATATAGGCAAACAAACCCAAAGCAGCCGGTTCAGACAGAGGTGTTAGGCAAAAGTATCTAAACTACAGCTGCTGAGAAGATAGAAGCTGATAGATTGCTCAGTGTGTTACACTTACTGCAATTAATATTGTATATCTGCTCATTAGCTGTCACTGTGGCAATGACATGCACTTCCACTGCTGCCTTAAGGGTGTAGCCAAAAATAGAAATTCTTCCTCTGCACTGTGGTATTGACTCCTGTTTAATCTCAGAAAAAAGTTTCTAGTGTTATATTTTTTTCTAGGAACTACAAACCCAATCATTCGCATTTAAGAGCTTACAGGTTTGACTCTGTGCACTTGGTATCCCTCGGATGACAAATATTTGCCACAAGATTTCAAGTTTCAATTTGAAAATAAAAAGCAATAACTCATTAGTGGAGAACATTGATCCCAAGAATGCTGAATTGATCCATGGAGTGAAACACAGGATGGCAGACACCAGCTTTTGGGGGAGAAACATGCCTCCTCATCAGGTGCAAATGGAAGAAAATCTTTCCTGTCCATTTGCACCTGATGAAGAAGCTTGTTGACGCCTGACAACCATTTATTTAGTCTTTTATTTTGAGTCAGCTCAGTGACACTGTGCAGAAACACAGACTGAGAAGTACCCTTCCCAGGTTGCTTTGGAGATGCCCTGCAAAGGCTGCATGGGAAGTTAACACATCCTTGTGTTCTGAATTTGTGCAAACTTCTCTCTGACCATGTGGTTTTCTGCAGGAGACCCCTAAAGCAACCCTTGGAAAGCAGCAGGATCCTGGATACTGCCTAAGAAGGAGAGGTGATAACAGCAAGGGCAAAGTTTTATTTTACTGCAGCTTTAAAAGAGCCAGAAATAGACCTGATCATGATCCTCTTGAGATGTACATTTTAGAGTCTTTCAGAGAGCAGGAATTGACCCTTCTGGTGTCCTTTTCTAAGGTGGATCAGTTCAGAGCTGATCATTCCCGAGCCAGGTAGTGGGGGACAAACTTATATTTTGGTGCTGCAGCCTAATTCACAGCCCACAGCAATCCCCCTGAACCAAGCAGGTAATGACAGGACTCTGATTGTTCACCCAGCCTCCCTGGTGACAACTTCCCCTCTGTCAGGAGGGCCCTGTGGCCATCTCCAACTACTTGCCCATCTCCATGCTGGATAGTCAGTCAAAGCTCTGCTCTCACATCCTCCCTTACCTCACCACTGACTTCAGAGGAGACAGCTGGGACATGAGTTCTGCTCCAGCATGATGCACAGAGTGCAGCTTTTGCTAACAGTGCCTTCCATTAGCATTCAGAAAGAGCTGGCTTCTGATCATATGCTGCACTGTGATCAGTGACATTTGTGCTGCACACATGGACAAATTTTTATCAACTTCACTTCTAGGCCCAGTGAGCCCTGGGCAAAATGAAAGAGTAAGAAAGGAAGTGTACTCACAAATGCAGCTTGCAGAGATGAGCTTGATGCTCTTAACCATTGCACCTTGAGAGAAGTGCAACTGCACCGTAGCCCTTTTCTGCAGAAAAAACAAAGGTAGTGCTGTAATTGAAAAGACAAAGTTTGGTTTAGGACTCAGAAAGATGCCAGGTGAATGGTTTTATATTCACTAATTGAGCTTATGCCCTACCCTCTAGTAAGTCTCCAGGTTTTTAAGCACACATCTAGACACTTCCAATGGCATTCCCCTCCTGTGTCATGTGCCTTAGAAAGAAATCATGTTTCTGTAACCCAGTGTAGCTGAACTGTGTAGTGACTAAAACAGACTGCATTCAAGTCATTGTTAATGCAACTAAAAAAAAAAAGTCCTAATTAACTGAGAAAATAGGTCAACAAACTGTTAAATATTTAAAGAAGTATCACATATTATTTTAAAAAGTTTCTTATGATGGCATAGCTGTTTATGAATAAATTACAAATACCTATAGCCTCTTTCACTGTCTCTAGGATTAATGTTACCAGACTGCTCTGGCTATAAAACCAGAACCTTCCTCTCTTCAACTCTTTCCCCACAACCCAGCACTGCTTCTTTCTAGGCTGACAAGAGCAAGGGAGGGCCTCATGGAGGTGTCTGACTGGGAGAGTGGCACTTCAACAACATTCTGCCTTCTGCCAAGCTCTGCCTTCTGCTAAATTGATGTGCCCCAGTATTATTAGTAGTAAGACCAGTAATGGTGGGATCTGAGGGATACAGCTCCTCTGAATTAGTAATGGGTTTTGTGACTTTGTGGTTCTCTTGGCTGAGACCTAAAGTGCCTCTGTTTTTTTCCTGACTTCTGAATGATGTTCCCTTTGTTGTAGTTGCCATGACAGGAGGAATGAGGGTCTTATATCTTCTTAAGGTTGTTAAAAAAACAAGCACTGGTTAATTTACTAAAAGGCAAACCACCCAGACATTCCCGTTCTTAACTGACTTGCCTTATATGGGAATTAGTCTGTGCTCATGCTTGTAACAGATTTCTGAGAAAAAAAGAAGACAGAATTAGGAAAACAAAGGCACAAACCATTCTTTTTACTTGAGAAACAAGTGAAAGACTTGCCTTGTTTCCCTCTCTAGGTGCATGACTGGGCTGGTCACAGATGTTCTGCTGGAACTGGGGATCTCAGTTCTTCCAGGGCAGCTTAGCCTGCAGTCACCTGTGGTCCAGGTCAGGCTGTGACTTCATCCCTCAGTGAAGTGACACGGTTTGGGGTCAGAAGTACTGACAGCAGCTAATGCACACCTATCCTGAGTCTATCTCCCCACCAGCCAAACAGGCATCAAACATAGCTTTGGCAGTAAAAATGTCTATGGCTATTGCAATGCTTGAGCTATCCTAACCCAAGAAAAAAAAATTAGAAATAAAATGTAATGTGGAAAGGTTGCACTAAGCAAGACAATTGATCCAAAGCTTGGACATCACAGACATTTCCTGCATTGGTTGAATTGCCACTAGTAAGCAAAAACCCCCAGATATGCACAGATTTGGCCAGCTCCAAAAAGGGTGACATGACTCACAGGATAAGCCCCAGGGCCCTGTGGGCCCAGCAATCATGGTCAGCAGGGATGTGAAAGCTCAGGCTCTCCCAGATCAGTGTGGGATGCAGACCCAGGCATCTCAGAGATCTAGCTGGCTGGCTTGGCCAGCCCTTTTGGCAGTTTCTGCAACTACTCAGGACCACAAAAACCAAGGAAGGCAAAGCAGCAAGGTCAGGAAGCCGGAGAGTAAAACATTCAGCAGATGCATGTGTTATTTATTCACTCAGATTTAAATAATAATGACAAACCTGTAAAAAAGAAAAGGAGATGCTCTAACAATTCCTGCAACATTCAGCTCCAAGAAGACAGCTGCTTAGCAGCAAAAACAAATTACAAAGTAGCAGCCTGACCTGTAAAGCTGGTGAACAGCAGAACAGACCCCTCACTCCTCCTGGCAAGCTGGACCCTTTCATTGCCCCTGCCAGGCCCTTAAGGCTCATTGTGTCTGGACAGTTCTACAGGGCTCCCTTCCTTCCTTTGCTTTGCCTTCTCTCTCCTGCCAGCTTGTCCAAGGCTACAAGAGGGCAGAGGAGGAGTTGGGGAGTCACAGCTTCCCCCAGACCAGGAGCTGCTCAGAGATCTCTCCCAGCTCCTTCCACACCGAACTGCTTCCCCTTCACAGGTCTTGTCTTGGCAGCCCTCCTTCCTCACTAGTGTGCGTGTGACTCTCTCAATAAAACATTTTGCTACATGATGTATGAAGGACCGTGTCTCAAACCACATTTTACTGTATATTTAAGTGCATGTTTTGCTGATTTACTACTGTTCTAGAGAATGTCTCCCTCCCCGAGCAGGGCAGGCCCGTAACGGATACATCAGCTCTGACTAATGATTATTAGTACATTCCAAGGTTATGTCCCACAATCAAATAATGTGTAGGAGGGAAGAGAGACTCCAGCTTACTCGGCTGAGGACAAAGATCACAGATAGTCTCTTTCAATCTTCAGATTGCAATATCCATTACAGATTGCCACCTTCTAATGTCAAAGTATAATTTGTTGTGGAGAAAATGTGTCGCTGTTCCAAAGGTGAGTCAAAGATCAGCCTGGCTGTATATCAGCGCATGTTGATGTACATTAAGAACTGACGGCCAGGTACCAAGGACATCGGGCAGCTGGTGCAGAGGGAACGAGAGCAGATGTGACTTGCTGATCCTTCCTGTGCAAACACACGGCCCGGAGTGAGAAAATATTTAACCCAGTCAAAGTGAGATGTCACCAATAATTGCCAGTGTCTAAGGCAGCACCAACGCGACGTGTCAGAGGCAGCGGCTGCCTGCAGCGGTCTCTGCCCGCGCGGCTCGGGGCAGGAATCGTGCAGTACCTGCGTTCCCGGGCAGATCCGTGCGGGCCGGGCCGAGGGATCCATCCCCAGGTGTTCCCGCAGGGCAGCGCCGGCTGGGCCGCGCTCCCGCCGCCAGGGGGCAGCCTTGTCCCGGCGATGGCGGCCCCGCGTTCCGGGCCCGGTGCGGCGGTAGCGCTCGGGCAGAGGGAGGGTTTGTGATCCCTCCCTGCACTTATCGGAGACATTTCAACTTACGTGGGTTATACTCTGTCTTAATTATCAAGTCAGTACAGAACATACACAGCTATCCTCAGTGCTATTTCAAATTCCCAACTGCAGTTTGTGGGGACTTTTTCGTCAAGAAATCCACTACACAAACGCTGCTGGGAAAACAAAAGGCAGGGTGGAAGTTGTCTTATGCCCCCTTCTCCTGACAGCTTCCTACTAATGAAGAAGTTTATGACAAGAAAAAGCAAACCTCTCTCCAGTTCCAGCAGTGCCACGTGGTCTGTCTGGGCCCGGCTGAGCTCAAGTGACTCCAGCAGGTCACAGCCCTGGCCAGAGAAGGCTGAGGCAATGCTGTCCTGGTGGGTGATGCAACCAAAGGCTCTGAGAGGGCTGTATTTCTTACTGGAAACATCTGCCTGTCACTTGGCATTTGAACGAGCAGTTCTGAAGCTGCTGGTAGGTGCTTGTGTCACGGTACTGGCTGTGACAGGCTTTTTCCATCTCTGAGAAGGAGATGGTTGTGACATTTGCTTTGAGTGTAACTTTGAAGTCACTGAGTTCCTGTGGTTGAGAAAAATTTCTTCCTAATATCCATTCTAAACCTACCTTGACTTTAAAGCCATTCCTCCTTATCCTACTACTACTTGCCCTTGTAAAAAAGTCCCTCTCCAGCTTTATTTTAGCCCCTCTGTCTGCAGGGCTCTCAGAACTTCCTGCTAACAGCTTGCAGGAAAATACCCTATGTGGCATCACGGTCTCTTTGGGAGGTTCACTACCACCCTGCTCTCTGCAGCTGCTTGCCAGCATCTCCTTCCTAAAAAACACCCACTAGAGCACATAGCTTCTGCAGACAGCATGCACGTCCAATCTGGTTACAGCCATGGGCAGGTGAGCAGTGCAGCAGCACAAGTCAAATACGCCAGAGATACTCAAGCACTGTCATCCTTCCCATGCAAAGCACGGGAAACATGGATGCAGCACAGTCCATGCTGGCCACAGCAACAGCCTCTGGGAGGCTCCCTGTCGTTGATGTCTGCAAGGGCTAGTGCTGTTCTGGGCCCACACTGACAAGGGCACTTGTGGCACCTGAGATGCAAGGCCAAGGACGCAACTTATGTCTGTGAGACTGGCTCCTTGATCCTCTCTTCTCCCTATCTGCCATGCTTACACTTCCCCCTCATCTTCCTTGACTCATCTTTTTCTCTGCTCTTCTGTCCTCCCTGCTATCTTTTCCCCCTGAATCCAAGGTTTGTCCTACCTGTGAACAGACTTGGTGTTGCAGGTGCTGTTAACTAGCTCACCTTGGCCTTCCACAGCATTACAGATGCAGTTTCCTGGGTCCTTCTGCTCCTACCAGGTTCTTCTCCCCAGAATGACCCCAACTCTTCCTTCAAACATCCCTTAAGTGTGGCCATCTCACACGTCAATGTCCCTTTGCTACCTGTGAAATCTTGCTCTTCCTTAGGGCACTGCAGCTCCTGTCAGCTTCTCCCTGTCTTTGAGACAGTCAGCAATTTTGCTTGTCACTCTCAGGAGCTTTCCCAGCTCTGCTCCATTAGCTAAGGCTTTTGCCAGGCCCTAGTCACCAGCCTGTGTGCCTCAGTGTGTTCCCCCCAAGGTGTCTGCATGTGGCATTGTCTTCTCCTGTCCTCTTCCTAGCCTTGATGTGCCAGTCTTCTCCATCCTGTGGTGGCTCTGAGCACTCTCCTCTCTGACCACAGTTCCAGCCCTTTGTGCCCAAGTGCTCTAGTGCAGCTTCATTTTGCAGGTTCTGGGCAAGGAAGTCCTAGCCTTGCCCAGGAGACCAAACTGGACTGAAAGCATGGTTAACCACAAACATAGGCAACTTTATTTCAGCAACTAAGTCAACATTAGCGTTTGCATACACGCAGAGGAGCAATGTGGGCAGGACAGAGCAGGCCTTTGGCACTGAGGCGGCCTTTGGATCAGCAGGCATTGCCTCAGCAAGAAACAGTCATGGTCCCATGCAACCTGCACTGGATCCTGTCCATTCCTGCTCAACCTGCAATTCCCTGTAGGCTCTTCAGGAGCTCCTGCATCTGAGTGAAGAATTCTATCAGCTTCTTGAGTGGAAATGGGCAGGTGTTAACCTCTTCCACTGGTGGTGGTGTTGGCTTCTGAGTGGGGGTTGGTTTTGGCCGTGGCTTCTGAGAGGGAGGTGGTCTTGGCCACGGCTTCTGAGTGGGCCATGGGGCGTTCGTCTGATGAGTCCAGGGTTGTGAGGCAGTTGTATAATGACCCCATGCCCGAGAAGGCGCTACTTGTGGAAGCAGTTCCATCTGGACCAGAATCCAGTTATAGAAGTGCTGAACAGAAGTGTATATTCCAGGCCGTTGTGCTCTGGCGCAGCCTCTTCCCCAGCTGGTCACGCCAACAACCCAGAAGAAATCAGCACTGCTGTCTTTGCACATGAGGGGACCCCCACTGTCACCCTGCAGAGGAGCAGAGAGGATTAAGGTGATACTGTGTGGCCCCTGTCGGCACTGGGGCTGCCTCCTCCTCTCTCACAGCCCCTGCCAGAGCTGTATTCCCAGCAGAACAAGGCTCTGCTCAGGTGCTGGAGCCTCCAGAAGCTTGGCTGGGAGCTATGAAATCAGACTCTCTCTCAGCTCTGCACAGTGATCCTGGATGTGCAGAGGACAGATGTTCCAGCATTGGTGTCTGGACCTCTGGGCTGCCAAGAGCACTAGCAGGGCTTTCTGGGCAGAGTGCCAGGCCTGTGGGACAAGGGAGACCCTGGGCTAGGCCTTGCAGATGTGGGAAGTGGGTGGGAAGCCCCAGCAATGATGGGGAGCTGGGGCTGAGAGAGTGACTGGCCAGGGAAAGCAGGGGCTGGGCTGTGTTGGGGCGGTGCTGCCTGCACTGCTGCCTGCACTGCTGGGGGCTGGGTGATCGTCACATGCTCCTACCTGGCAGGTGTCGATGCCACCCTCCGGGTAGCCAGCACACAAGTTGTTGGACAGGCCGTCCCCATCGTACCACTTGCTGCTGTTGCACATCTGGACATTGATAAGGTGGACCTTGGCCTCCTGCAGGACATCGCTTGTTCTTTGAGCTGTGAGCAGAGAAAGAAATGAGGACCCTGCAGCTTGCTGCCACTTTCCCCATCTGGGGGTGATCCCCTTCCCTAGGGCTTGGCTTTGCCTCTACAGAAGGGCTGGAGATCTCTGTCCCTGCTGTCTGCCTTTAGGGAGTGGGCAGCCTGACTCTGGCTTTGGCCTTTACTCTCAGGAAGCCCAGCTTATCTTCCCAGTGTATCAAGCTTGCCCTCCATTTTTGGAAACTCACATCTTGCAGTGGTGGCACCCCAGCCAGCGACATAGCAGGTGTCCAGCTGTGCCACATTCAGCGTGGCGTTGGGCACACAGACCAGCTGGATGTAGGGGCTGCACTGGACAGGCTCGTTCAGCTCCAGCAGTGCGATGTCGTTGCTCTGGTCGGAAGGACCGTATTCCTGGTGAACCAGCAGCCGCTTAATCAGGCGCACCTCGGCCCCAGAGCCTGGCTCAGTCAGCTGGGTGCCCCCGATCAGCAGGCGCATGGCGCTGATGTTCCTGCACGTGGAGAGAGGGGTGAGAGGGAGCAGAGCCTGGAGCTGTGGCAGCCCAGCAGTGACCAGCCTTCTGCTTCTCAAGGCAGAGAGGAAAGCAGCACTATGAAGGTGGTGACTGCTTTAGCATGCCTTAGGCTTCGGGAATGTCAGCTGGAGGCTGCTAGGAAGTAGTGGTATGTGCCCAGCTTGCTCCTAAGCAATTTCTCAGCTGGGCTCTGCACTGCCCAGGCACTGGGCACACTGCAAGGAAATGAGAAGGGAAAAGCATATGGCATTGCTGTCAGGGCACCTGCTGATGTGGGGATGTCCCTGTTTCCTGCTCCTCCTTACCTGGAGTCAGCAAAGCAGTGGGCTGCTGTGAGGACCCACTGTACATTGATGAGTGACCCTCCACACAGATGCCCCGTGCCTGCAACCGAGGGATCTTGGATACTGACGAGCCAGGGCCAGGCCCCAGCCTTGGCACTGGTGCCACCCACGACGCGTGTCATGCCTTGCTCATCATCAGAAATCAAGGGCCGAAGCCCACAGCTTCCTCTGCAAGTAGAAAGTCATTTCCATCCTGCTCCATGGCTTGCTGCTGCTCCAGAAGAAGCTCCCCACAAGGTGTGCAGGGACAGCAGGCCAGGGAAGGCTGTGGGGTGTGCACCTGTCCACAAGAAATTGAGGCTTCCCCATGGGGTTTGGGAAGCCGTGGCCTGGCCACGGAGGACAAGTGGGCCCTCTCCAAGGAGCCCCCAAAGTGCTGCCCAAGCTCCCTCCCAGAGCATGGGGCCACTTACTCGCAGGTGTTCCACATGCCCTGCACAGGCCTGCACATGGCCAGGAGGACGAGGAGGCAGAGCAGCAGCATCACTGCGAGTCACTGCCTGTGACTCGTGTCAGCTGCGGGAGTGAGGCCTCTGTGTGCTAGCACAGCCACAGCCACAGCCACAGCCACAGCCACAGCCACAGCGCCTACAGCACCTGCAGTGCCCTCAGCCCCGGGCTGATGTCACAGAGCAGCCAGTTCCACGTTCTGGGCACTGCGGCCTCTAGAACAACATGGAACTATAGAATAGTTTGAGTCGGAATGGACCTTAACGATCATCCAGCTCCAACCCCTGTCACAGGCAGGGACATCTCACACGAAATCAGGCTGCTCAGAGCCCCATCCAGCTGGGCCTTGAACATTCCCAGGGATGGGGCAGCCACAGCTTCTCTGGGCAACCTGTGCCCGTGCCTCACTACCCTCACAGTCGAGAATTTCTTCCTCATATCTATTCTAAAGCTGCTGTCTTTTAGTTTGAAACCATTCCCTCTTTTTCTTACCACCACTTGCCCTTACAAAAAATCCCTCTCCAGATTTTTTGTAGGCATCTCTGCTTGAGGGATGAGTGTGTGCAGGCCCTGGGGCATAGGGAAGCGCAGATGCATTTGTCAGCAAATGGACAGTTTTGCTTTCATTCTTTAAAATATGACAATTTGACTGACTAGGTATTACTATCACATAGTACCCAAGTAAAAGTCCATTTGGTCATGTATGTGTATCTAAAATGGAAAATACCTGTGTCCCTGCTCTCCAGGACAACTTCTCAGCCACAGTCAGCACTCTCTCTGAAGGACTACAAAGTGCTGCCTACAAAGAACAAGGCATAGAGAAAACACTGATGATAGCACATGGTATTAAGAAGCATTGAGATATATCTGATAAAATCTAGCTTTGCATTCCACACCAGCCCATATATTCTGAAAACCTCCTGAAGATCCTTAATCAAACAAACAAAAAAGAAAATATGTTATTGAAATGGCATCTAAATATTAACCTGCTGATTGATACAGATGTACACAATTAATATGTGTATATACACATATTATTCAAGTTCCACAGTGCTTTCTACCCCTTTTTCTGTTTTCAGACACGGCAAGGAAAAGATGAGAAACTTGAAAAAGAGTAAAAATCTGTATTTGCAAACAAAATTAAATTTTTGGACACCTCGGTGCTAAGCCTTTAAGAACTTTCTTTCCGATCTTATTAAAAGTGCCCAGTTTTCAGAGAGTATCTGTCCTCCCAGAGTGCTGGTTACCTGATGTCCCTGTGCCAGCTGAGCATCTGCCATCATTTCTTATTTTGGGAAATGCCCCATGTGTTTACACTTCCTCAGATTGTCAGTCTCTTTCAAGGAGTTGGCAAAAGTTTTGCATTTGCATTAGTTTTACTTATCTGAGTTGTTTCCCCATTCTCATGGTCACCCTTTTTCTCAGTGAGAGGTTGAATTTCTGGTGTAGTAATATCCATCCACATAAAAATGAGGGCTCAATACATTTTAAAAGGGAGAGTCATTTAATCATTGATGAAGGTACAATATTCTGAGTAAGTCTTAAAACCACCAGAGGTCACACATGGGTTTCTTCCTTCCCCTTTTTCTCTTTCAGCTTTTTAAAAAATTTTAATTTGTTTGTTTGTTTGCCAGTACAGTTGGATTTTTGATAAAACAAGGGAGTTAAACCTAACGTATGGAAGATACAAAATAACTGCATTCAATGTTTGAACAGACCTAGTGATTCTAAACACTAATATTTAGAATCACCTAGTGATTCTAAATATTTTCCTTTGAGAATTAATGGTGTGCCTAGAATTTGTGAGGATGCTGGTTTGCATGACTTGGCAAATTCATAATATATCATTTTAATGACAAACAGAAGAAATTAAAAGTATGTGGGTGGTTTTTTGTTGTTGTTGTTTTAGGGGATTTTTTTGGTTGGTTTTGGGTTGTGGGTTTTTTGTTTGTTTGAGGGGTTTTTTTTCTTTTAAGATGGATACGGCAGTCAACACATTTGGAGAAATCTCATACAGTGTTAATTGATAATGTAATGTCAGCTAGAACCACAACTTCTGCTGCCATAAAGGGTCATCTAGAAAGTTCTCTTTTTTGGTGAAGATGCTGAACAGATGAATATCTGAATGGAATATATGTCTCAGGCTGCTTGAAATTTACTAGAGAAATACAGACTTCGGATAAACTACATTGTTCCTGTCTTCTAATTTCAGCCTGTAGCAGCATCCTCTGTGTGTGGGTACAAATACTGGTATCTAGGACAGATGTTAAGTACATATTAGTATTTGTTAATTCATATAGTTTTGTGGTATTATGTCTTGCAATTAGTTGAGACATATTTCAGCTCTAAATCAATTCCCAAACAACAACCAAAAAAGTAATCAAGGGTACTTAAAAACTAACTGGAAGTGGGTGATCAGACTCTTCCATTAATTAGGAAAAAATCAAATAGATGATGGAATGTGTATTGCAGAAGCAACACTGAGTGCACCAAATAAGCTCAAATCAACAAAAAGCTAATTAAGTGAACATAATAATTACCTACAATGCATTCTTGAAAGATAGAAGGAGCACAAAGTATCTACAACTTCCAGAACAGAGAGAACTTGAAACAGTGGAAGATACTGGAGTATTTCAGGACGTCGTCAGGGCCCTGGGCCATGACTGACACATAGACAGACATATGGACACAAAGGGTGTCCAAGTTGAAGAGGTTCAACTCCCCTGTCACCTCTGGCTTCTCAGGAGACTTGGAGTGCTCCATAATACTGGGGAGGGATAAATAACTAAGCCATTCATTAACACAAACCAGTTACCTCCAGTGTCCAGGTGTGGTCGAGTTCCCTAGAAACTAAGAATCCATGCCTGCCAGCCCTCTCATTTTCCAAACTGCATAAAACCAAACATAATAAAGCCCAGGACAACTGCCAGTCCAAATTTTTCACTTCAAGTCAAAGAACTGATTTGACTTTTGATTTTTAAAGGACAACTATCATGACTTTGAAGCAATAATCTGCAGAAGAGATGAATAGCACACTTAGGATCTGCATGATTTATTTGGCAAAGCCTATTAGTTCTTTCTGGAGAAAATTAATAATAATTCTCATCTGTTTGTCAGTGGGAATTTAATGTAGGCTAAAAAGTCACTGAGAGTTTTCTTCAGATAGAAATCTGTTCCAAACAGAACAAAAAAGATGAGTTTGAGAAAAATGCTTAATAAAGTCTTCTTTAAATGAAAACTACTCAAGACTTGACTGTTAATCAAAAGAACATTACTTATCTTACTCAGCATCGCTGTACCAGAATCTGGCAGCAAGTTTTAAAAAGGAACCCTTTTCTCTTTCTTTACAGACATAATTTATAACAGCTGAATTATTGGCTATAAAAACTCTTTCTACTAATGTATTATGGTTCTGGGATTGTTCAGAGCAAATATTTTGTTACTAGGAGAATAAGCTCCTAAATTGAGGCTTCTGGAAAAAAAATTAAAAGACATTCAAAGTAGCAGCTATTCAAAGAATATCACTGTGCCATCTTAACAGACTAAATTTTATTTTCACTAGTATTAAAACATATTGAAATTTCTCAGTAAATTTATTTTTTAAGCATAGGAAGCTGCTGCTTGCCATGCACTGGAGCATATTTATGCATATACCAAAACTCACAATTCAAATATAAAAATTCAAATGGGATGAGTTAGCAGAGGGAGTTTGCTTTGAAAGCAGAGAGTTAGAGAAGCAGAATACATTCCTAAAAATATGTGAAGTATCAAATTACAGAAAATAATTATAGAAGACAATGGTTTAGTATACATCACAATACACACAGAAAGGTTTTTCTACATGTACTATGCACCTTACTTGAAAACTACACAAAAAAACCCTACCAAAAACTCTCCTGAAAAACCGATACCAGCAAGATTTGAATTTTGTTGGGTTCTTTTGAAAACGACCTGATAGATACTTAAAATGAGATGGTTTGGAACATTGATATGTGCTAGTGTAGCTATATACAGCTCTTTATGCCTTTTATAATCAGAGAGGTTCCATGTTAGTGTTTTGTGTCACAAATAGGCGTTACCTGATTGCAAACACGATACAAGTCAGGCTCCGCTGACTGCAGCACTTCTGTTCTGTTCCCTGACTCACAAAATCTCACATATCACAATTCCCCCTATGTTTTTACACCTGGAGAAGCCAGAGGGAGGAAGTTTATGAGTACAGGACGACACAGTACTGTGGAATTTGGCTCTGGCTCCGGGAGAGATCCACGCGCGATGCTCACAGCCAGCCGCGCTGGAGAGATACAGGCTTCTCACATTAACACTCTGTGAGCTGCAGCTAACAGAGTTACCAGATTAGCTGGCTCAAATTGTGTCATACTCTTATTTTTAGCATGCTATTATGCCTCTGGGATATATTTTATTTATCAGGGAATTGGACCTAAACAGATGTTGTAGCTGTTTTCTAAAAAAGGGCTTTATGCAACTCACTGTGAGGTACCTGAAAGACTGTATATTTTGGGGAATGGGGCAGAGTGAATGTGTGAGGCAAATATAATAGTCCTGAGCTGCTTTGGGAAATTACAGTTAATTTTTCAGACAAACAGAGACCTAAAATAGATTAAAAATTTTTTTTTTGTAATTTTATAAAGAAAAATAGAGGTCCTCCAACATTTCTCTAATTTGAAGCAATATTATGAAATAGAACAAGTGAGAATTTGTTGGAGAACTTGGAAAAAATTGTCAACAGCAGTATGGGATTGCCCAAAGGACTAACAGTGACTCTAATGGATCCAGCAGTGAGCTTCAGGTCTGCATCATGTGGGTGTTCCCTTCCAGGGGAGCTGCTAGTCACAGAATCACAGAATGTGTAGGTTGGAAGAGACCTTCAAGATCATCGAGTCCAACCCAGCCCTAACACCTCAACTAGATCATGGTAAAAGAACACGAGAACTGTAATTTGCATGGCTTAAGTTGTTCAGTGTCAGCACAAAAAGCTGACTTCTGCTTCCTCAAGCACTCAAGCATCATCTTGGAAGGCTGCCCTGGTTTCTTGGCTACAGGACAGGGTCTCTAAGAGAGCGTGGAGAACAGATGAGAGCATCATCTTAGTGACGACACCAGGTTCAGTTAGGGACAGTTAACTGGGAGAAGTTAAAATAAGAAAAAAATAAAAAAGGGAAAAATATATTTTATCACTTCATCAAGCACTGTTGACAAGAAGTGGCAAAACTACACAGGGAAGGCACTGGGAAATAAAACAATTTTGTGATATCTTGGGTATGGGCTGTGCAGCAGACAAAGGATAGAAACAGAGAAAGACTGCAGTCACAATGCTAAAGAACAGAGGGAGCACAGAACTGCAAAAGCTTTTGTCAATAGGATTTCATACCCAATTATTGTCACAGGACTCTCAAATTTTATTTCCTGCATTTCTCCTGGCAGAAGGCCAGTTCTCACATGACCTCCATAATTTTTTAATCCTATCAATGAAATTGGCTTTCCTTCAAGGAAGCCCATTTTCTTCCCTTTCAAGACAGCTGATTTCCCTTAGAAGTTGGAATTGTTTCTTAAGAAAACTGACCATAAATAGTAAGTTTTCTCTTACAGAGATGAACCAGTGCCAGCATGCCAACATCTGCAAGTCTTTGATTTTGTGACTGTTATCCTAGATGTAGCCCACCCACACAGGATGCCACTCAGAGGCTTTTTTCCTTTTTCTTACCTGGGTGTCAAGTGGTTGTGCCAGGTGGCAGTTTGGAAGACAGGCAAAGAGCAGATGAGATGCACCAGCACGGGATTCTTAGGAGATGCACGGCCTCCTCCATGGGCTGCAGCTGCTGGCTATGAGCTGTCCCTTGGAGCACGGATCACAATCACTTCCTAATCTCACACCTGCTTCTGGCTGGGGCTAGCAACACAGCCAAAGTTCATCTGAACCTACCAGGCAGCCTAAGAATTCAAAGGTTATTTCGTTATTTAACTAATCCAGGTGTTCCTGTCAGCTCAGCAGGGCTCTTTTCTGCATAATTCCAAATAATTCCTTTGCCCTCCCTGCCCCTGACTATGGTCAGAAGGGTAGGTGGCAAAGAGCAAAGTCTGATTCAGCAGCAGCTATTGCTCATTTTCTTGTCACTCTATAGGTCACTGGCTGGCAGAAATCTCTGTGGAAATACATCTAAAAATATTTTGAAAACTTGGCCTCACTGATGAGAAAATTAAGTGGTGACTCATGCTCCCATCAGCTCCAGACTTGATTACTGCAATCTGATGGACTGAGAAGCTGATGTTCCACCGAGACTGCAATTTGCTTAGGGGAGCAGCCAAGAGGCCTCATTGGCACTCCTTGTTTCCAACACATCTCTCTTGTCCTTTTAATCACTAATAAATTCAATTTCACTTCTCACTGAAGATCTCACTCTCCACCTTTCTGGCAAGAGGAACAATCCAGAGGCTGCTTTCATGACCTCTGCTGCAACTTTAGATGCCAGCACAAAGCAGACTTGCCTGGAGCAATGCCTCCAACCTGCATTTCCCAGCATTGCTTTCTCTAGTCCTGCACAGCTTGTCCATGCAACTCCAGAAGATTCCTTACCATCCTGCAGGGTGCTCTCTGTTCAATGCGAATTTTACATGAACAGGACACATCACCTTGGAGGAATTTAAGTCAGAATGCCTCCTCGTAGAAGCTGCAGTCTAATGATCATGAACGATAATGTGGTTGAAGCAAGAAAATGGCAAAGAGGAGAGTACGTCCCTCTTCTGACATTGTTCTGACAGGATGCTGTAAGTTTTGGTCTGGGAGACTGGGGCTACCCCATGGAAACAGGAACAAAAGAGAATCGGTTTGTAAAATGCTGGAAAGGGCAGGCCATCAAATCTAAAGTAAAATACTCTTCATTTACTCTCATCATGTGCTACATTATCCCCGAGCTTTGTTAGAACGATGGCAGGGCTCTTCAAAGCTTCCCTGGGGAGACTGCTCTGCAGCTTAACAACCTTGCACTGGAGATGTGCAAGTGTAACCAAGGGCAGAATTTAGTCTCTTGTCTATTTAACGTGTTTGCGAGGGACTGCCTGTGTTCCTGGCACTTTATAATAATAGTAATATAAATGCATTTGGATTATAACCAAACGGAGAAACTATGATTTAGCCCTTTACTGTGTTGTAATTCCCAAATGCATCAACATCTATTTAAGTGCAAAACAGTCTACAGTTTACAAATACAAAGCTGCGATTGTCTGCTGTAAGGGTTCTGTATGAGATTATGATTCAATACAAAACACAACTCAGTGTCTGAAATTTCATTTTTAATGGCAGAATAACATCAAAAAAAGTAGCTCTTTCTCCATATGCAGTCTTGCAAAAAAAAAAAGTATCCCAGGGACTTGGCCCTTTCTAGTCATTTCTACATATATAACTGCTCATCTCTTATGCACGTATGCACTCGCACATAAATCAATGTGCTTGCAGACAGACCATATTTCATCTTGCCTTCTAACCTCCCGCTGTCAAGATATTTCCACAGAAAAATGTACACAAATAAAACTAACAGCTCCTTTTTCCCTGACTGCTAGAGTAATGTAGGGGACTACTTCTGTAAAACCAAGCTCCTTCTGCTCTGTGAACAAGCACAACTGTGCAGCTTCTGCCGAGACTGCCTTCCTACCACATAACCTGTTCACATTAACTAAAGGATCAATGAGAAAAAGCCCAACCACCATCTTTGATTTTAACTACATTAAAAATTGTTTACCTTGATAAGTTACTGGAGTCATCAAAAGCTTTTCAATTTAATGCACAAAAAGGGAAATAAAATGTTTGTGTAACTCAACACAAAGTGCTAACATTGCCCATGACCTCTAAGTGCTGTTTTATTGTTTGGGTGGGTTTTTTTCCTCTGCTATCATTAGATGAGATTATAGAGATGCAGAAATAGCAAGTATTGATGACCAAGAAAATCTTCATATTGTAACATGGACAAAGTTCTCATTTGCCATCAGTTTTGTCTGATTATGTTTAATATCAGTTAAATTTAAAGATAAGAAGTTGAAAAGATTCCCAGCTGTTCTAAGTCTTTACTGAAAACCTGGTTAGGTTCAATGCATTAATTTTCAATTGATGACAATTAGCAGTATTCTGATGACTTACTTTCCCAAGTATTTCCAAACAGTTAATTGGCTTTTTTTAAAAAAACCCCAAGCAAACAGTTTAAAAATTCACCCACAAAAGAATAAAACAGATAACAGAGGTAAAAATGTGACTTAAGAGGATAAATAATTTTATCTTGTTTTCCTTTTAACAAAATTGAATTCAAAACGATTCTGTTTATTAAAGACATATAACAAGTCATAAAACAAACATCTTAACAGTCTTAACAGAATTGATGTGCACAATTCAGTTTCATTAAGTATGGATTTAAAATATGAATTTCAGTTTAGCTTGATATTCCCTTTAGACCAACACTTCCAACACTCATAGACAATATTTAAGCTGCCCCAAAGCAATCAACAAGGACTTTGTAAAGACTAACAAAACTACATTATAAAACAGTTTGAAATATTCTTGAATGCAGAAAAAAAAAAACCCAAAAAACAAAGGATGTGTTCAATGGAATCTAAGCAAGTTGTTGGAAGTACTGAAAGGCAGAGATTCAGTACACAGAGGTAGCTCAGTGAGGGTACTTGCAGTGTTCTGACCATTTAGTATTGACACAACCACAGTCAGCTACTGTCTCCTTGAACTCTTCCTATGTATTTTAAAAAAGGGAACACTGCCTCTGGGCCTGTTGTCTGACCATTCAAAACCAACAGAAAGAGTCATTGATTTCAGAGGGATTGGGATTAAATCTTTATATTCTCTGGAAATTCAGGTTTATGAAAGCAGAACAAAAAGAAACTGTCCTGAGTTTGGAAGCAGTCCCCTGCTGCAAGCAGGGTTTTTAAACCCAGAGGAATTTTTTCCCATATGGAACAAGTTACCACTTAGAAAGCTTAAGGAAGTGGAACCTTGAATTTGGCCCAGGAACTCTCCAGCTCCTCTCAGGCCTGTTGGTGGATCTGCCTGTGCCATCTAGGGATGCAATGATCAAACTGTGAGCTCACTGCCCAGTGGCAAGAGAGCAGAGCCCTGGGGACATGGGCAGTGGACAGTGTCCTCAGCCCTCTCACCTACTCAGCAGGGAGAGCTTGATCCCCCTCCAGAGAAGGAAGGAATTCAGCATGTGCTACCTCCCATACCTTTGTCACATGGTCCTTTTATTGGTGTGCCAGTTCTGAACAGGGTGATGCTGTCGGCTCCCTGTAGTTTCTCATACAGATGGCGACAGGGAGTGGCCATCAGGTAAAGCACCAAGGATTGGTACCAGATTACTTTTTTCCTGTTGATCACAGGACTGGAAGTAACAGACTAGGTAAACCAAGCACAATATATATATATATTTTTAATAAGGCAAAAGGATATGAATTTCACATGCCTATTGTCACACAGAAGATCTTCATCTTATGTAAAGGCTTACGGCCTTATCAGAGCTTCAATAATCTCCATTTGCTGAAGACTTGCTCTGAGGTGTTTGCACTCAGCCACACCGTTAGCTGCAGTGTTAACCATGACACACACAGGAGCTCTGCCTTTATATTGATCCCACATTGACCTATTCCTTTCCTTACTTAATATTTTAATGCACATTTGCCAGCACAGTTTTTGCACATGGGCACACCCCCCAGTCTGGACTAGAGCACGTTTCTGAAATCTTCAACTCCCAGAAAAGATGTAGTGCTGGCTGCATGTTTTAATATATTCCTGTATTCCTTTCTCTATCATGCCTAGAAATAATATTTTGTATCTTTTTATAAGCTTATTATAAAGAGTAATACTATTTTTAAAAAAGTTGTGATTGATTGTCAAATGAGCTAGGATAGGGTTTCTGCTACTATAAGAATCCTTTTAATTAGAAAAAAAAAAAATCAACTTTCTTGTCCTCATAAGCTACTATTCATTACCAAGGCAGCAATAGAGAATATATAGCTCGGCTTACTACAATAAAAGATCTGTTTCAGCATCCTAAATTCTCCGTGCAGGTCTCCGTGCATTGCACAGGGGGNAAATGAGCTAGGATAGGGTTTCTGCTACTATAAGAATCCTTTTAATTAGAAAAAAAAAAAAAATCAACTTTCTTGTCCTCATAAGCTACTATTCATTACCAAGGCAGCAATAGAGAATATATAGCTCGGCTTACTACAATAAAAGATCTGTTTCAGCATCCTAAATTCTCCGTGCAGGTCTCCGTGCATTGCACAGGGGGAAGGAAAAGAAAAAAAGAAAACCCAAAATTTGTGATCTTCAGGGGTAAATTATAAAAAGATCTCCTAGCTGCAAACACAAATACTTCACTCATAACCCAAGCACCAGACCATTTCTTTGAAGAAGCTTATGAGGCATTTAAGATATACAATGGCACAATATCATACAATGGAATTGAAAGAATTTTCTTGAGAAACCATTAACTTTGAAGGAATGTCTAGACAACTGTGTCAACAAATGCAAATAATTCATGCTTTTCAGCTTCTATCCATTGGATGGCCCCATGCTGAGTATACACAAACTCAGAAGAAAAAGGCATGTCACAGTCATATGACTAGGGAGTGTAACAGAGTCACACAGAAATTCAAGTCAATCTCAGAAAAAAAACCTTCAGAAAGCTCTTCCCTAGAGTAAGCCAGCAGTGGGATAGGCTTCTGGTCATTTTGGCTAGTTTAAAACAGAGACTTGCAGCTGGTGCACCCTGGCTTCAAAGCAGGGGCAATGGAAGAACCAGCTGTCAGTCATGACCATTCACTCGGTTAGAAAAATAAACTAAAGGACTCCAAAATACTGTACAACCTCTTGCAGAAACCAACAAAGTGGCTTCTGAAAACAACGCTTTTGCCAAAAATGCATCTGTAAGGCACTTAACAGGTATCTTTTAATATATATATATAGATATATATAAAAAAATAAAATATGCACTGAAGCAACATTCACAAAACCCAGCTGTGTCAATTGTCCATGTGTACAGTATAGTACATATATACATTCACTGTGACACAGGCCATCTCCACAATTATACCTTCACTGGTGCTTTGGGCTGCCTGGTTAATTTCAGTGCCTGTGAACAGGAAACAAGACAGTCACTTTTTTATACCCTTAAAAGACAAGCAACAGCACAAGGTAAGATTCTTATTTATAAGGGGCAACAAAACACTGTGTGTACTTCTGAGAGGCTGAGAGAGGAGTCAGGGTGCAGCTGACAGGCTGTGGGTTCTGAGATGATGTTTTTGTCTTTTATAGCCCATTACAACTTCCACTTAGAGAGCCTTAAGAGAGGAACCACAAGGACTGTGACTGCAGTGCCAGAGAAGGAAGCAGAGATGGGTTTCAGATGCCTTTTAGAAAGCAACTATTTGGACCCCACTCAAACCACTCGTGGCACAGATAGAAGAGCTTCAGACCCACTTAAGGAAAGACAGTGAAGAAAATTTGTGCCAACAACTTTGTGTCCCCTGCTTCCTTCCACATGGCTCAAAGCCTGCTCAGAGGATAAAATCACTGCTGCAGTGGTGGATGTCATGCATCTCTGATGTTTATACCTTCCTTTCTGAGAAAAGGTAAGAATAAGCCAAAGTGGTCCAGAGGTGATCTTATGCCAGGGGACACCTGACATCTTTGTAGCTCTTTTGTTGCTGAGGAAGAAAGAAACCCCTTTATTTTTTGACAGCAAGGTCCAGGTCCATGTCCCTCACAGGGCTGGCCAATTATGGTGCCTGAGCTGTTTATTCAGTGTGTGACAGAAGTGCAGCTTAGTGCTCATGCTTCCAGTTTGGCAGGAAGCAGCCTCTCTAACTAAAGAGAGAACCGTGATAGGTTTAAGAAGGCGCTGGGTTTTCAGCTGCTCCTGTACAGCAGTGTGGTCATTGGGAAGGATGCTGACTGTTGGTGTGCTCAGCAGCAAAAAAAAGCTCCTTGCCTTCTAATGTGGGACAGATTGGCCCAGGTGAGAGAAAATTAGAGAAATTAGCAAATTCCTGAAATTTGGAACCTCCGTTTTTCTGCAGTCTTTTGGGTGAAGAGCCCTGACAGGCTGGCATTTGTCTGATTTCTCATTTCCAGCAGGTTGGCTAAACAAACAATTTTCAGTCTGAGAGATGCCTGATGGGGCTTCTTATTGTAGATATTAACCTTTAATATTGTACACTTAAAGCTTGTAAGCACTGCTTAAAAAGCACTCCAGCACAAATGTAAACCCTCAAAAACCCCCCAAACCTTTAAAAATAAATGGGCTATATTCTCCTCAGAAACACCAGCATTTAACTCTTGTTAAATCCAGCCCTTTGAGATTAGTCTTTTGGATATTATTCAGCAAGAGACTTTGGAGAGAGAAACATCATTCCATACTTTGTTTGGGGAAACAATTTTTTAACTTTGTAGTTTGGCAGATTGTGCTGCCATATTTACAAAGTAGAAATACCTTCTTGTAGATGAACCTCTAAATATTTAAATTCAATTTCATACAACAGGATCACATGTACTATCATAATTAAGTAAGAATGTCACTGCAGTTGAGTACTGTGACTGGGTAACTGCCTCCCCCTGCAAGAGAGATGCCAAAATGAAGCCAAGGTGTTTGTAGAAAATAAACATCAAGGGTGATGATGACATGTTTATTTTCAAAGCAGGAGACCATTATCCAGTCACAACATTCACTTCTATTATACTTATTGCAACTGTACCAGTCCCAACCTCATTGATTTTTTTCAAAGAGTAATTAAAATAACATTTGTGAATAATACAGAAGACCAACTGAAGAAACTGCTGCAACAGAACAATAATCCCCCAAAGTGGTTCTACAGTGGCATTACAGTCTGCCTAGCACAGGAGGTTTATTTGATGCTTAATGAATAAGAAACTAGTGCTGGTGAATTGTAAATCTCTCCAGTACTGATTGACTGTTCTGATGCTCTGTTTAAAGGCTGTTTTAACTTGCAGCAGCTGACAGCAGCCCCTGAAGGCCGTTAGTGCCCTGAGAATCAGGGAGGTCTGGACGAGCTCCAGCCCCACTCCTGAGATGCTGAAGAGAAGTCAGCATTGCAGAGATTGTTCTGCACCAGCAGCATTAACTTTAGGCTGTCTTTCTACAGGAATAGCATGGAATCTTCTTTACACCACCTGTAAAGTCTCCTGATAATTTCTGATGGAAAGAAAAACCATGATTTTCAGACTGATGAATAATTGCCACTGGATTCTCAGATTTTCCTTTTCAGATACTCACACCAGTGTATATTAACAATGTCTGATTTCTGAACACAGTTTCTGAAAACTGAGAGTTTTCCTGCTTTTTACAGTTCAGGTAACACATGAAAATCACTTATTTGGGGAATTTTAGCATTCAAGATAGCAAGGTTACTTTAGTGGTGTGAAGCTGTAAAATGACAGCCACAGGGTTTTGCTGAAAATTGGAAATGTGAGTGCTAGCAATAAAATTTCTCCACCACTTAAGTGGAGAATGCAGGGTGCTGATGGAGCTGGGCTTCCCACAGTAGCTCTCAACCATCACTGAAAATGGCTGCCAAAGGTTGCTTCAGTTGATGCAGCTTCTTGATTTTTATTATCTCAGAACATAAAAAGATAGAAATAAAGTAGATTTCATGGACTAGCTTTTCGCAGTGTGGTTATTCTGAGAACCTGGCTAAAACTGTTGCAATTATTTCACATAGATCACGGAATGGCTGTCAGATGTCAATACCTTCAATTTGTACTGAAATAAGCATAATTTGAATCAGTGATGTTGATTCCAAACCGTCTAGTTTATAGTTTATAATCCTACAAGTTATCCCATACTTTAATTTCGGCATGAAATGGGACGCCCCAGACTGCTGTAGACTTCTTGCCATTGTAAAGGGTGACCCAAGTGGAGGGGAAAGTGAAAAAAAGTTTTCATCCTGCTTCAATCCAGTTCAGAAAGTGTCTTTATTTTACTTCATTTCCCCAGTTCCCATGCCAGCCAACACATCTTTGTCACTTCTCCATAAAGGAGATCCAAAGCTGTGATTATTAGTCAGTTAATGGATTGAGACAGTCTTAAGGGGCATATTCTGAATTCATAATTTGAATGAATTTGTCATTTGAATTAACTGTAAAGGTTTAACTTAATGCTTTGAACTTTTCCAGAGTCTTTTCAATCCCCTTTTCAAGTGGGATAAAGTTCTGCACCTTTAATTGGATACTGCTGTGATTATCACTGTTATAGAAGAAGCAAGGAAATAGAAAAATCCCTACCATAGGAGGAACCCCAGGAGTTTAAGACATGTGTTTAGGTATTTTTCCCCTCACAATACTCTTGTCATTATAAATCAAATCCAGCAATTCTTACCTTTTGCCTAGAAACCATCCAGGATTTTATTGTTGGTACCAACAGACTGCCAAGAAGGATCTGAGCAGGATGATAGATGAGCAAAGGGACGGAAATTAAGGACAGGTGTTCATAACCTGCAAATACTATCTTCAGCATGGGAATCCCTGCAGGCAGAAAAACAGGAGACAGACTCTCACCTCAGACTTTGAGTTCCAGATAAAAGCAAAGCATTTTATGCTGCACTGACATTTCAGGAAAAAAAAACAAAAAAAAAAGTTCCCAAAAATCCCAAAATGAACTGAAATGTTTTATACATTAAAAATCCAACCCAAACAGCAAGAACATGAAAACAAAAAATACATGGCAGAGAAAGTTCTGTGGCAGAAAGGGAGGAGTAGGGAATGCCACAAAAGATCTTTTCTAATTTTGCTAATATTGCAGTAAATAAAAACTGCTGCTGAAGACTTGATATACAATACATTCTGCTATAGATGACTGTTCAGTTGCTGAGCACAGTTCTGAACTGCTTATTAACTACTTCCTCTCACTGGGCTGTTCTGTGTTCGCATGGTTGTCCTCCATCCAAGTTGCCCAACTCCTGCTTGTTACCTTTGCAACCTTTTGTGGGTCTGTTCTCACTGGAGGAGGGTTGTGTTTTCCTTGTACATTCCCTCCAGCTGGTGAGTACTCAAATGAGAGGCTTCCCTGCCTTGACTGTTCCATGAGATAGAAAAGGTTTAGTCAGCTGGGTGAGCAATATGAAATAATCCTGCCCACAAAGAGTTAGGCAGCAGCTGCAGTAAAGAAGTTGCTGGATGCTGGAAGAAGTGAGTGCTAAGACCTAGAGATGGGCTATTTTTCCTAATTAGGACTTGACAGTGCTAATTCTATCAGACATCTCCATGTACAATCTTCCTGCTTGATGATGTGATATGTAAAATTAAGTTTCATTCCCTTTTGCAGTAATGAAACTAATTATGCCTACTTTGAGCACATTACTGCTCAAAAGAATCTGTTTAAATCTTGAAATTTTGCTACTATGCTCCACACAGTACAGGTGTGGGCAAAACCTGCAACCAGCTCTGTCCTGCCTGACCACATATTTGCACAGCTGCCAACAAGAGCAGCTGCAATTCCTCAGGGGCCGCCTGAGAATGCACCTTCTTTTCTCTCTCATCTTAAATGTCAGTCTTGAAATCCTCTGCCAGCATCAACCTGGAAGTGAAGCAGACTATACACAGTTTTCACAGAGCTCATCCGAGTGTTTCATAAAATCAGAGTGGTTTGGGTAGGAAGAGACCTCAAAGACCATCTTGTTCCAGCTCCCTGCCACAAGGACACCTTCCAGCAGACCAGATTCCTCCAATCCCCATCCAGCCTGGCTCTGCCTTGTCTCCTTTCTCAGTAATGACAAAACACCGAGCTTTGTGCCACATACCCTCCATTTCCCCAGGAGGACGTGTTCCAGATCAGCCAAAGCTGTTATATTTTTGGAGACTTTTCTTTATATCTTGGATAAACTCCCATTCTCAACACCATTTCAGGTTTCCTTTAATAAAGTTGATGCCTCCCTATGTGAGCAAACAGCTTATTTGTTGAATATTAAATACTTCACCAGTGCCCCACTATTGCTGACATGTGTCTAGGCTTGCTGAAATCTTCATGATGTTTCCCCAGCACCATTTCTTGTAATTATTATTATTATTATTAGCTTCATCACATTACACCACTAAAAATCTCATGCCTATGCTAGTAGCCTTTACCTATGTGTATATTTGCAGGGATGGATTAAATTAAATAAATAAAGGCTTGCATGTTTTATTTTGGTATTAAAATTTCCTTCAAAACAACATCATGGACCTATCACACAATTGCTTATTATTAACACTTATTTCTGGGGCTTGGGAATAAATAGTATTTAGATAGAAATTAAATGGGCATTTGCATTATATTAAGGCATAATAAGGCATAATTTACTTCAAATGCCCATCATACTGTTTTTGTAAACAGATTAAAGTTTTATTGCCTATTTCTACATCTCAAATTGACTCTCGTAGGTCCTTTTCTATTTTCTAATCACAGAAATATACACTAGAGTCCCAAGCTATGAACACAATCTATTTCTGTTTGTAAGACAGTACCTGGTGTTTTGGTAGTGCAATTTCATCCACAGATCCAAAAACATTTTAGAAAGCTGAAGAGGGCTCCTACAGAGAATCAGAAACACTACAATGACTAGCCTAAGATCACACAGAAACTAATGGCAGAGACATGAACAGAATGCATCCAAAGTGACTGAGACATGCTTTAGATAACTGCACATTTTCTGAAAGAAATATAAGAAATTCCAGCCTAAAAGGTAAATTCTCTAGAGGAAAACTATTTCCGTAAACTAGGAAAAGAAAATTAAAGTTGTCAAATATAAATACAAAACACTATAATTAGTGTGACAATATAATTAGATCACTGGGTAGAGAGAAGTTCTTAATTCACAGCTTGTTTAAATACATGTCACAACAATAGGTTCCTGGAAGCTACTAATGTGCAATTAAAGTTCCTATTATTTACCAGGAAATGCTAACTGGTGAAAAGAAGAGATAATAATCATTTTTGCAGGTAAGGACTAGTCTAATGGAAAAAAAAAATCCCAACCTTGTTGCCTTTTTATGCACTTTCTGATCTTTATAATTCTAACTTTGCCAGTATGCAACTCTCTCAGAAAATATTTCGTGACAGAGATCCCCATAGTGCAGTCACAAATGCTTGTGTCAGTAACATTACCACAAAGCAAAACAGGATAAGTTGTATTTATTTTTAAGAATGCCATCTAAACTTTTTAGTAGCAATATGCAGTAGCTGCAAGCATCAGTATAACTGCTAATGTTTTTCAAACATTTTCCATGCAAGTATCTAATTGGGAAAAACATGCTCTAATAGTTACTTTTAACTCTTTTAAAATGAAACACAGAAACAACAACATTTTTCTCACATACATGTATATATGTATATTTATATACATATATAAACACTTGGGGAAAAAACAAACACTGAAGGCTCCTCATGCCACAAACCCCCATTCATGCTGCTGTGGTTTATGGAGTTACAAGCTTCCAGCAATCTGGTTCAACTCTCTGGCGAAGACCCTCACTCACTAAATATCACGAGATCTGAGTAAAAAAGTTCTCTTCTGTACTTTGGTGTTGAGTTGGTCAGCTTTGCTCAAAGTGGGGGTTTAACAGGCATCCCATCCCCCTCCAAAGAAAGGAGGGGGGTGAGACAGCAGCACTCCACCTGACTAGAGCTACAGAGAGCTGAAGCAGAAGGGAGAAAAAACAAAGATGGTTCTACAGGTATCCCTTTCAAACAAGATCATTGGTATTCCCAGCTTTTTACCCCAAATTTCCCTCTTCCCCTTTGTTTGGGTATGTTTCTCCTACCAGTGCTCCCCATGTTCCCATCTTTCTCCTTGCTCTTTGACCCTGGTATTCAGAGGCACTTTTTCTGTTTGGATTTTCTCCCTTCCTCCTATTCCCTCCTCCACTCTCATGCTTCCAGCCTCTGAGGGTTTGCTTCTCAAGGCCTTTGATTCTACCCATTGCAGCCATATAAGTTTTGGGTACTGCCACTAAAATCACTCGGCTCCACTAAGGGCAGGGGCATCAACATCCCAGTCCCACTGCAGCTGAGAGAAGACAGGCCTGTGACAGTTTCATTTTTCTTCCTTTTTTGCGTCCTCACTCAGCTCTTTTTTTTTTGCCCCCACATTAAGCACTTTGCAAACCTGAGGAAAGCAAAGGAAACACTGTTTTTCCATAACCTTTAACAGCATCAAGGAAGAGTGAGAGCACTGCTCTTGCAGCCCAGTACAGCAAAGCCCTCTTTGCTCTCTGTCGCTCCAGGGCGTTCCAGTTTGGCTCCAAGGCTGTAGGTTATCAGCTCTGGCCAAAGGCCACTGCTTCTCTAAAAACCTGCTCAACTGAAAGCTCCTTAATCCTTCCCCCAGTTTGCACCCAGTGTAGCCCCCCACATCCTCCCCTTTCCCACTTGCACATTTCCTAAAAGGCCCTTGAAAATATTATGCTGCACTTCACTACATTTAGTTAACTGTAAAATAATAATAATAAAAAACCCTAAAAGATTTGAAGGTATTTTTAAGATAATTTAAATATAGGACTCTTTTCATCTAGCTATCACGGCAGTAATATAAATGAAGCAAATTAATTTTAATGCTCCAAGGTACTGATTCTGTGTCACTGTCACTGACAGGATCCAACTAGACTTTATGAGATGGCATTTGACTTTATGGAAGTGAGCACTATGCACGCATTTACAATTTTACAGGGACTTTAAGCTGTCATGCTGAAAAATGTTTATAAAACATTAATCAAAAAATGCCTCTTTAATACAATGCATTGTCTGAAAGATGTTAGAAGGCACATATTGTAAATGGGTTCTTTTTCTGACTAAAGTAATTTCTACCAAAAGCCTTTCCCCACTGCTATACAAGTACACAGTGTGGAGAGATAAAGAGCACTTTCTCAGCACATTACTACCTGATCCAAACACTTGGGAAATCACTAATGTACAGCATGCCATATTTCCATGTCACACATGACACATTTGTCTAAAATTACCCAACAGAGTTTGACATTGCAGCATATTCCTTAGCAGAGCTTTCAACTGACATCTGCCAAGTAAGAACTTCAAGTAGGAGCTTTCTTCTTCTAACAAGCAAGTAAGAGTTTTCTTTTATCCTATACCCATGATGGAAATGATAAAACAATAAGCACTGGAAATCAGGGTGGTTTTTTTCTATTTTAATATGTTTATTTTATGCTCGCTGGATGTGTAAGCTCCCCTTAAAGCACTGTTTCATCATTTGCTGTTTTCTAGCACATTGCAATGGGTTCAGAGAACTTAATAGAACATTTTTATTACCACCAAAACACAGGCCATTATCTCTCACATCCAGAGCAGAATTATTGCTAGTGCTCTACTTCCATACTTCACTGCATAGGTTTTTTCCCTTCAATGTCTTCATAACAAACAATTTATCCTAAACCTGGATTGCCTACATTACTGAAACACATTCCACATCACATAACACTGCAGCATTTCTTCTCAGGAAAAGAGATTTGGGGCAAAACAAAGAGGTCATCCGAGGGCTATGGAACCATCAGGCATTCAGGAATCAGAATGCCAAAAAACACTCACAAAGAGGCAGTGGAAATATTTGGAAGAAAAGCTTTAGCCTCTCAATTTTCACCTCTCCCTTGTACTTCTCAATACATTTCAGAACTCTCAATTGCCACAATCTTCAAGTGTAATACACAAAATGAATCAAGTGTATGATGGCAGCTTCTCTGATGCTCTCCATGCTACTCTTCTTCTGAAGGATCCTCTCAGGGATCGATGTGAAAGGAACGTTATTGGTCAAACAGCTATTTCTTTCTTCGTCTGAGAAAAGGCCTGTAAGGCGGGGCATATATTGCACTGAACCCCTCCCAAGCTGCCAGAGCAGGGGGGTTCTGAATTCATGCTGCAAAGACAGAACCAAATGAGCACCTGAAATTTGACTGCCAAGTTTCAGAACAGCTCTGCTTTGGCGCCCAGTGAACCACTGCAGGGTGGGAAGGGCCGGTGAGATTCAGGCAGTCCAACTTAGGGGATTAGAAAAGAGTTGCTCATGCAGAGAGCTGCCAGAACAGCACGATACTGCTCATCTCACTTGAAAACTTTCTTAAGGGTTTCCCTGTTTCTTCCCAGGCAAATCATTGCTGTGGTTAGTTTTGAGGAGGCAAAAAATCACACACTATGCCTGTCCCCAGTGAAGCCAAACCAGGGATAGATGTTTCTTGCCCTCATTCAGACTGTGCTATGACATACTGAGATCATGATAGAAGAAGATGCTTTTGACAAATTAACTGGATTCTTTTTCCTGCATTCATGCCCTCTCCAAAGCACACCCTGAATTCAAGTTAAATGCTTTTCCTTATGGACCAGCTTTTTTCAGGTATGGGAATAGCTAAATGATACCTGACAACCTCTAACAATACAAATATTTGTTCGCTACTGAGTATTTCTGTTCCAGCCAAAGAAAGCACCTTCCATTGTAATATGAGATCACCTTATACTGCAGAGAGAATTGTGCCCTTTTGCCCACATACATGCTGTATGAAGAAGACTCATGCCTAAAACATTCTCAGGGAAAGAAAGACAATTTATTTTCAGTATGTTTTCATATTTCAGGTCAGTGACAAGTGTAATGGAAAGCAAAAACCAGGCTCATGGAGTGAAAAAAAAAAAAAAATCTGAGGTGGAGATTACACAAGGGACTGTGGGATGTTGAGAAACTCTGGAAGAACTTGAAGGGAAAACTGCAAAATGGAGGCTGTCCTTGCTCAGTTTGGAGGTGTGGACCCTAATCTTCAAAACCCTTTCCCTCTCTTTGGGAAGAAATAATCTCCTTGCATTACATGAACTGATTTACCTCTTGCAGGACTAGAATTACCGGCAAGTCTCTTAATCAGTGATGTGGCCCCATACTGGCCATACAGTCCTGTGGGATGCAAGAACTGCATGCAATAACTGTGGGATGCAATAGCTCCTATGTTATAAGAGACTGGACTGGTCTAATATTTAAGTAAAGGAGGAAGAGGAAGAGAAATTAATGAGAAAGAGGATGTTCCTTTTGCTGTAACTCTAACAAGGATTTGTAAAAAGAAAAAAAAAAACTAATATGCTTTGAATGCTTTTGCTCATTCTTTATCTTCAGGTAATTGGCCCACTATACTCATACAGAAATCAGTAATTCAAGTGCAATGTAAGTACAGTTACCAGGGAACAGCATATCTTGATACTGTCAAAGTTTTAAGGAAATAGAACTGCAAAAGCTGGGAGGAAGAGAAAGAAAGCACAGTTTGTCTGTTTCTGGGGTTTCAATGGGTGCATTCAGATTGGAAGTGATGTTTAATGAACAACATAGGCAATCTTACCAGCTGCTAACAATGAAACATTTAACACCAACACCTGAAGATTGCTCCCTGAGAGTCCAGAACACCTCAACCTGGCTGGCAATATGGTGGCAGGAATTAGTTAACAGGGAATTCAGGACTGATTTGAACCTCCATAAGTCATTTTTCATGCGTGACTTACTCTTAACTTGGCATCACAATGCAGACCTAGCAATGTTGTAAGCCCACACTCACACTTCAGGGCTTTTTTTAATTGCTTGGGTATCAGCTCACTCTTCATACACATGCCCTACTCAAAGCACAGGCAGCAAATTGATAATGAATTACAAATTTGCTATCAATAAGCTACAAAGCTAAAATTAACAGAATTTAAAACTCTTTTTAGAGGTTTAGTACAAGAAATCTACTAATGAAAGGAATTCTGGACAAAGAGATGAAGCAAGCTAAACCCAGGAAGCTGAGGTTTGATTATTTCCTTGAAGACTACTGCCCTTCCACACACAGCTGAGACTAAGATTTCACAGTATTAAAGTTTTGATTTTGTAGATTTATCTACACATATTATTAAAAAAAATTTTGAAAAAAAGTTTTATAGTTCTTATTATATTTGTAACACAGGCAAGAAAGGTTTATGCTCCAACCTATTTCATACTATCATTTCATCAGCTTTTTTTAAAGCTTTTCTCCACCTGTAACCTTAATGCAAAAGAAAACATGATACACAAATTCATGATAAACAGTAAACCAGAAAACTTCTTCTTTTCATAAAGGAATAACCTGTAATTTTTCCTTTATTCATCTATTTTCTGTAGCCAAAAAAACCCGCAATATATGAGGCCAGAAAACCTTACTGCTCCGTTTGGGGAAGGCATTTTGAGAAAATAGCTCTCTGCACTTGAAATCCTGTGGAATACTATCTTCTATTCTAAAACTCTGTGGATAAGGTTATGTGCTTGCAGTGGTCATGGCAGCTTTTAGGGCTGGATCCCTGTTCCAAACTCCCAAACTATCCTGCAATAGGAGACTTCTAGGTTTTGCTGCTGTTGTTGATTTCTCTCATGTTTGCACCCACTGCTTTAGAAGTGTCTGGAGTGAGCAGCTCAGACTGGCTGCCAGAAGGTGCACTGAGAGCAGCAAATGTAGATACAACTCTCTCAGGGAGACTCAACATCATCTTCAATAGTCACCAGCTTTAGTATGGGTGACACTTGTAGCCTCTGCCAGCTTGAGGTAAAAAAAACCAACTTGAGTCATGTCCAAACACGGATCTTCCCAAGGGTAACCTATCAGCTGTCTGCTGAATATAATGTAGTTTCTTAAAGTAGATAAATTAACTTTAACTGTTTTAGGTGGGGAGGCAGAGCTCCTGTGTCATTATCATTTTACAGATGGATATGTGTGTTTACCTTTTTTTTATTTCATTATAAAGAGGTATGAGCTTGCTGTCATTAAAAACCTGCAATCTGGTTTTTAGTGTCTGATCCAATTACGTGTGCTTCTGGAAAGACACACAACCAAATAAATAATTGGAGAGGTGCAACTCTGAAATGACAATTGTTATTCATCGATCTCTTTCTGCAAGTCGAGATTGAGAGATGTAAACTTCAAGTGAATGAGATCTCCTGGGTGAGATTCTTCAGTTCAAACACAGTAAACAACTGTTGTCCTCTGATGCACATTTTAGTACTGCTGCAGGCAAACTTTCTAAATATTAATAAAAAACCTACACAGATGAAAAGGAAGCCCTGGGAGCTGGTACAGAATTTCTTGCCACATTCTAGGTCTAATCAAAGAAACACATGTTTCAGGTCAGAAAGCAAAGGAGATTCCCTAATTTGCTCTAGTATTTCCCCTTCTGGAATCACAGAGAGGTCAAAATTGACTAAACTACAACAGATTAAATGTACTAGATTGTGGTTAAAAAAAACAAACCAAGGGAGAGCCAGGTATTCTGTGCCCCAAAGCCATCATAACTCACTGGATTATGACCTTTCCTACAGTCAGTCTGGCCTACCAGCACATTTCCCTCTGCCAAGTTCAGACCCAGGGATGCTCTGCTCTGAAGGAGGCAAACAGGGGCCAGTCACATATGAGTAACGAGAGAAAATAAGAGAGATGCTCTGGCATAGATGATCCCAGAGACCACAGGCTACCCAAAACTGTCAGTTTGACTTCCTGTGACGATAATCCCCCCATGTGAGGGATCATGTAAGTATTGCAGAAATGCATCTGTGTGCAACATAGCATCTCACTAAACGTGATTGGTGTGTGCAAGCAGGAAACACTCACCTAGTTATGGAAATCTTCTGTCTATATTTCAGTTTGCTATTATTCTGATATAGATAAACCTATCTATATAAAACCTTGTATTATATATATCCAGATATACAAGGGTTTGCAGCTGTGCTGAAAATAGGTAGCAGCATTTCCCAGGCATTTTTAGGGTCTACTGAGAAAGAAGACATGACAATTACTTGGTGATAACCTGACTGATAATATGGTGGGTAGCAACCACATGTTGGCTCTAGAAAGACTGCCAAGCTACAAAATGTAACTCACCTCCCTACAAAAGAAAGATGCTAACATAAGAAAAGGGCAATAGATCAAGATGCTTCAGTTCTCCCCACTGTTATCTCATGTAATACAAATTCCTTGGTTCTTATTTTCCAGAGACAGAAAGGAGAATCACAGAGCTGAGGAAAAAGCCCAGACAATAACTTGCTGTTCCTTCCAAGCAAATGCTGGGCAATGGCTAAATGATGAGAAAAAGATTTCATTTTGGCCCAAAGAATCACTGTATCAAAACTTAAAAAAGGTTCTAGCAGTCACTAAGCCCACTCCTGAGGGATCTCAGAAGAAGAAATAGGAGAGTTCCTAACAGCAGCAATGAGGGGTCCAGACACAGCCTTTAGAAGACACTTTTGGAAGCATTCTCCTCCCATCAGCTTCCCTTCTGCCCCGAGGGACAGCACCCACAGTTCTTGGCAGAGGAGTAGCCAGATCATTTTTACTTACATCACCCTATCAGACACCTGGGGAAGGAATGAGACGAAAAGCCTGTAAAAGATACAGATGCAAATTCAAGCACTACCATCACTAAGAAGTATGACGGGATGCAGTAACATCTTCTGTCCAACACTCAGGGGAAAATTCTGAAGGTAAAGAACAGCATCAAAAGTCTTACACTTGGAAACTTTCAGAGAGCAGTTACCCAGGATTATTTTCTATATCTTCACGTGAAAAGCAGAGGACCTTGATGAATAACTGCCTTAGAGAAAAGTTCTCTGCCAGGAGCAGAGAAAAACCACTACGCTCCAAAAATACCAGAGAATAGCCTGAATACTTGCTTAGGGCAACACACATGATTCTGCCATCTTACCTTTCTATTACAGAATGATTAAGAGATGCCTCCTTTTTAAAATCATCCACCTTTTATCTTAGCACAAGTTAGAACACTTTAGCATTTTTCTGTTTAAAGGAGAAAGGTGATTTTCACCATAAAATAAAAAGAGTCTACAATGGATACTACAGCATTTCAATACATTATTTATCCCGAAAAATCTTATGAGATGATGCCTGTAAAAAGCATGATAGAAAACTATAGATAGCTGGGAGCAGACTGGAGCTATATATGTGAACATGATGCCCTATGTCCCACTGTGCAGCTGGGGAGCTCAGGGGGAGGCATAGGCTGATTAATCCACAGCCTGGATGAGTTCCTCACAGACATTCCTGTCTGAATCTACTTGTGCACTACATCAGGCTTTTTAAGAATTGTTCAAGTACAGGCCATTGCTCAAGTACTTGAGCAGTAAGAAGCTGAGTATTTAAAAAAAAAATTTGAATTAAATTAAACAAGACAAAAAAAAGTTGGTGTTTTGGCTTTTACTTCTAGAATGAACTCTATTCTTGCCTGAAAGTATTTGTTAGGCTAGAAACTTTGATTGTATTACTCAAAGGGCTTCATGATGAGAGAATTGCTATGTTGCTGAATCCAAATGAGGGAAAATACATCCTCCATCACAAACAATACCCTGATCTTATTATTAGGTAGGGTTATTTTTGCTGTTTTGTTTTACCAATATGCTGTTCCTCATACCTCCAATATTAATATTTGCCCTTATGGTAGCCAAAATAGGTAACAGTACTTTGATTTTTTACTGATAATTTTTACAGAGTAAATACCAAGAATTAAAGCAAATATACATTTTTTGACAATCCTGAATTTTCCTTTCAGAGTTGTAACTTCTAGCTAGCAATTCACTCTGAAAAAAATCAAATAACGTTCTGTATTTAGCTGCAACTTTTGTGTAAGTGCAAGCAACAACTGCAGTATTTTTTCAAATGAGCCACAGTGATAGCTTTGCACTTCCTTGAGGCCTCTTCTCTTCTCACTGAATGAACTCCAGGGAATGGCATCATGTCGGGCTTTCCAGATGGATTATGTGAAGCCATAGCTCAATGTCATTTTCAATAGCAAGGCTCATAATTAAAGGTCAAATAGTCACTTCATCTGCAATCAATCAATAGAAGAAGTACTAATACTAAGTACTAATCAATCAATGGCAAATGCACTAATAAAAGCCATGCATCAAATGTCTGCATATGTGTGTGCTCACATGTACCATGCATATATGTGAGCAGGGAGAGGGAGAGAAAGGGAACAACATGGGGGTGAAAATGCCAGAGGCCATTGTGGAGACTATATTTATCTTGGCTTCCTTGCAAGTTTATATCCTGCTTCACTCATTAGGTGAAATGCAAATAAACATTGGTTTTTCTGCATGTGTGATGGCCTGTATTCAAACCTCACCTCTATGCAGAGGTACCGGCTTGTGCTCCCAACTAAGGAACACAAAGGCACCTTCCCTGTGTAATTTGTCCTTACACAAACACGCCCTGCACTCTGATCTTTCAGACAAAAAGTGTGTCAACAGTTCTGTCTACAAAATAAAACCCAGCATATGGGAACAGCACTCATCTCCGTGCAGAGCAAGAACTTATTCATGGATGCAACAGTGGAAGTGGCAGTTGGCCTCATGAGCATGCACTGCATGGGAATTAGTTGGTTTCATAATATGGTGTGGGAGAAAGTGACTTACAAAAGTCTTCTCATGCCTTTCTTATTACCACATCTAAAGCTTTAAAGCTGTCAGCTCTTCTCCCACTTTAGTTGGTGCCATTCTCAGCTCCCCAAGGAATGGGCCAGACGTACCTATTTGGAGTTTCACCTGCCAAGCTGAGAGAAATCAGTTTCAAAGCGAAAGAACAAGTGTTGGGGGGTCATTTATACACTGACACTGGAATCTTGAAGACAAACAAAGCAGAGCTCCACAATGGATGTGAAATGAGAGCGTGAGCCGTGTTTGTGCTTTCAGGCATTGCAGTGACAGAAGGAGAAGCTCTCTCTACCATAAGCAAGCAGAAGATCTTTCATTGCATGGTTTGTTATAGACAGCTATGGACAAGCAGAAATGTGCCAGAACAGCAAAAGAGTAAGGGCCAAAATGCCTGTGTTTGTCTTGTTTCTGCTAAGACCAGGGTGGACAGGGAAAGATTTAAGTGTAATGCAGAAACAGCTAATCCTTAAAAATGAATTAGATCTACTCTGCTCCCACCTTCAGTGAAGGAAAAATGCCGCCTGCTCTGGTTAACATATCTGTTTGCATCATCAGCTCAGGGGCATGCCTGTCTCATCATACCCTGGCTTTGTAAAATTCAATACTCCTTATTTTCATACAAATTTGTTTTTATACAGCTCTATGTCATCTGGAACTGGTACTAACACCAAACAGAATAAAATATTAGTGGTCCCAAACTCAGCCAGCTGGAATCTGATACACAGCAGGCACACTTGGACACCCATGGAGCAGGGGTGCACACAAGAGCAGCAGGTACTTCAGGCTAACCAAGGGCAGGCTCCCAGGGGATTGCCAAAAGGAGCCATTTCCCCATCCCTCTCCCAGCACGACTGGAAAGCAGCCTGCCCCAAAGCTGACAGACAGGACAATCCATAGCTGAGAAACAGCCCCACAGTAGCATGTTCCACTATCTACCTGTTTCACTTCAACCTGCACACTTAGACATGGGATATCTGGACTAGGGAAAAGGGTATTTGTGGCCGGGGAGAAGCTGCAGGAGTCCTTAAAGTCAAGGTGGCTAAGGTATTTTTGCTGGTGTACTCGGGCAAAGAAAGCTGCAGAATACAAAAGCTGGCTCATGAGGCTATGCTAATATGAGCAGTAACTTGGAATTGGGAAAATGTGAGCCAAAAGGTCAAGGGAGCTAGGAACCTCAAACTAAGTTCTTCTAAAAAAGAAAATAAAATAAAAAATTGAGAGTGTAGTAGCAGAAGAAAAGTGAACTGACTCAGCTGTGTGCACAGAGTCAGGTCAAGACAGGCTGCATAAGGATGCTTGGTAGAGTGAGTAAAAGAAATGAACAGTCCTCATTTTTTGGGGGGGTGATGGCAAGCCCCTTTAGGACTTAAATATTTAAAAAGGCTTTGTGCTTATTTTCTCAGTGTCATGGCAAGCTGGCAGAAATATTCAACAGAGCATATATAAAACTATTCTCACTGGGGAGAGAAGGGGAAACTTGCACATTTGTGCTGTTAAACACAACCAGCTTCTCCAGTTTTTCTTCTGTAGTATCCCAGTTGTGCCCTAAGTTCATACACACCTCCAAACAGCAAGCACAGCAGCATGGTATGACTTATGTGTGCAGTTGCTTTCCACAAATACAAGTGTAACTGTCCTGAATACATGCTCATTTATTAGTCCAAGCTCAGTTTCATAGAACATTTGGCTGGAAAAGACCAATGTCATTTAATCTATGTTCTGCTCCAAGGCAGGATCAACTCCAGCTATTTAATTCCCATCTGAGGCTTGTCTACAATGATAGGAGATTGAACACATCAATAGGCAACATATTCCAAAGCTGAACTGTTTTACACTAGACAGGTTTCCCTGATTGTTAGCTTAAATCATCATCACTGTAACAAAGTCCTTCCCTTTACAAAGTCCACTGTGACAGAGTTACTTTCTTCCTTCTTTGCATCAACCTTTTATGCATTTGAGGATCACTGCAGTATTTCAGTTATCTTCTCTCAACAATCCCAAGTGCTTCAATCTACCTCTAGGGTCATGTTTTTGAGGTCTATGATCATTCATGTCACTCTCTTCTGATCTCTTTTCAGTTAGTCCACATAATTTTTGAATTGTGGAGCCCAAAACATTGTGCAAATATCAGAAGCCATACCATTCTAAAGCCACACAACTTTTGCTACTTCTCTGCAACTCACAGGACCCTGTGTGAAAGGAAGGTAAGTTAGTTTAGTATGCTATGTATTTGACAAAGCAATGGGGCTGTTACTCATTTCCTTGTTCTTCCTACACTGTTAAAACAATTTATTTAATGACTTGGTTCAGTAGTAGTCTACGAAATGAAGTTAAAACTCACTGATCTATAATTCCTTGTCTCCTCATTTTCACTGTAAAAAGAGACATTTTGTTTGACTTTTCCTTGTCTTTCAGGAACTCCTCCACTTCCCACAGACTTTCAAAGGCACTTGCTAACAGTTCTGCAGCACAGTCCTGGCTGAAGCAAAGAACCCTGAGGTGAGTTTTACTGTATCAAATCGACTTGGAAAACACCTAAGTCCCAACTTGTTCTTCCCCTGTTTCAGGCTGAGTTCTTACCTTTGTTACTGACACTAGCTGTGTTCCCCTTTCACAGATACACTCTTGAAAAGAGTCAGATATTCACTCATGTAGGCTTTACCAAACATCTGTTTTTATAATCTGAAAACAGTCCAGTTGTGTCCGTGACTGAACATAATGGATGAACCAGTAGCAAGTGGCTGTAAGCTTCTCTGATTTAACAGTATTTTGTGAATATCCATCAGAACATTCTATTATCACTATGGGGTCATAAGTGACAAATACCTCTATGATGTTTTGATAAATGAATTCCAAGAAATAAAGCTGTCCAAAGTACCTGCACACTTCAACACATACATTTTGCTCATGTTAAGCAAAAGAGTATTGTCTGGTTGTGATTTCTGAATATGCTATGTCCTTTGATTTTCACTTGTACATCCCAGCTTTTAGATGTAAGATTTTACTGTCAAACTGGGCAGATACACTTTGCAATCTCTTCAGAAACAAACCTGCCATTTTATCAACATTGGATTAGGCAACAGAACAGAATGAGGTCAGAAAGAAAAATACAGCTTGCCACAAATCAGGTGGTCTTACTCTACAACCACTAAAATCTCAGCTGAGAAGATTGTGTTCTCTGCCCTGTAGGAAGCATTTACTTCATCTGTGCAAGAATATTATCCTACTATTAGTATCATACTGGTAGAAGTACTTGTCACACTAAACCCCAAACCATTTAAGCAGAAAAAACAGCAAGTAAACCATTTTTTTTTCAACACAGCAAAGCATGAATGTTACTGCTGTTTTGCTTACAAGCTCATCTCTTGACTTACCCAGGGTGAGGGATTTGTGTGTGGAACAGAAGACAATAGCCACTGTGTCTGCTGGTGTGAAAGTAGAGTTACTCCTACAAAACAAAAGAGTTTTAATAACCTCTGATAGCAAAAACCTTCTTAAAACAGCATCTATCAAATTTATTACTTTGAGGATCCATACACACTTTCACATCACTTTGATCAGTCTAGTGATAGAAATAATTCCACCCATAAATGAACAGTAGTGTTTGATTTTTTTTTTTTTAGCAGAATTGTTTCTCTATTGTGGCAAGCTCTCTAATGATTACATTCCCATGTGAAGGATAGGAATTTTGAAGACATGGTGTGTAGGACACAACTTTATTCCAGCCAAGTTTATTTTGTCAAAGGTGCAAAAATATCACAGCAGGGGTCACTTGCCTCCACAAAAGAAGAGAGAATGACCTATGATTTCTTTTCCTAGTATGGAACAGTAACAAAATACTCGGTTTGGACAATATATTGAGTCTGCACTAAGGAGTTAGCTTCCACTTCAGAGAAAAACTACTTCTAAGGGTTTAAACACTGGAACTAAGGCCAGGAGGGGTGGGAAAATGACATATATACAGAGAGAGAGATATGACTGGCCAATGGATCACTCTTTGGTCCAAATTAGGACTAATTCTATGAGATTATAAATATTCCCCATACTGAGTTGGTTGCTGCTTAAGGCATTCTAGATTTCACAGTTGGGGCATATCTTCCCCCCAGCTTAGGTCTAGCAGTTCAGAAGTTATTTAAAAATGCCTTTTAAGGCCAGGATATGATCGTGTCACAGAGAAATTTTCTTGTGGTACTAAAAAAAGCCTAAGTAGCTCTAAGACACTGTACCCTTCTTTGTGATTCTCCCTTATGGATATTGTATAATTTATATAAAACATATGCCTGGAGTCTGCTGTATTGTGGCACTCCCCTTTCAGCAGAGTGCTGCTAAAACAAATACTCCAGTAAGGCTAAGTGAGAGGACAGCTGTGGCTACTCCAAGCAGCACCAGTGATGCCCTGAGTCACTGGCTAACACCATTCTCACAGTACTAGTTTTTGAGAAGTGAATGTACAACTGTCCTTCCTGGTTGATATTTTAAAAAAGAAAAAAACCAAAAAACCCCAAAAAACAAATGCTCTACCAAACATTAGTTCAGGGTAACTGTCTTTTAAGAATCACCATATAAATGTAGCAAATTTGACATGTACAGAGAGGAGTGAATTGCCAGCACAGCAAATGTATCTTGAGATGTAAAAAGTCAAACTGAGTTCTCTCTCTCATATGTCATCAGCATGTCTGCAGGGCAAATTATACCTCCAGTGACATCTGTGCAAATCCATTTTTTTCAGTGGATGAGGTATAGCAGTGATTGATTGAGATTTAACAACTCTGTAATTAACACACAAGAAAGGACAGAATTCAGGTCCTGCTCTCTTAGCCTATGAAACTCTAACAGAGAAAATGCAGTAAGGACAATACAAAATACCAAAATGAGGTTACCCCTATTCAGAAACCTGCCTTTACACATTTGCATAAACTTTGGCACCCAAACCAAAGATATCACACAAAAGAAATATTCAAAGGTTGTGATTCAGCACATTAAATTACCTTGTGGAGAAGAGGAAAGTCAAAAACATGAAGCTCATCTGGACAGAAAATACTGAAAGAGAAACAAGCTAAAATTAGATCACAATAGTAATTACCATGTCCATGCCTTTTGTTCCCATAGTACAGGTCAGAAACAAGGCTGGACCAAGTCTAGCCAGAGAAATCCACTGACAGGCAACCTTTAAAGACTGCCCGGAAGAACAATACAGATCATTCTATCCAGGGAAGCTAGAATTAATGTTATGGCTGCACAAGTTCTTCCTGGGGTAACTCCTCTGATTCAAGAATTTCTTGACACGATGAATGGCAGGAAATAGGACATAGGCTGCACCTCTCTTTGTACAAGTTTTGCTATTTGGGTTGACAACATAAAATCTCTGATTGCTGGGCACTTAGACTTGCTATTTTACAGGAGAAAGCACAGTGTGTACAGATGATCCAAATAAATATTCTCAGCCCTGGCTATATTAATCATGATCATGCATGGGGAGAGGAAGAGAAGATCATCAGAGATGTTTGAATTCTCTCTGAGACAAAGGCTAATTCCTGGGCTGGGCAATGTGTGTCAGACATTTCCTTCAAGCTCAGTCAGCTCTGTAAGTGCAGGGAGTTGTGAGCACCCCAAAGGGAGCTCTTCTCTCTACCAGCTCTGCTGACACCCACAGGGGCCCAGGGGGGCACAGAGCCCTCCCTTGGACTGCAGAGATACCAAGAGAACCAGTGGCTTTCATAGATAGCTGCAGAGACCAAATGTCACCCCAGAGCATGGGGACTCCCCAGAAGGCTGGAGGAGAGACCCCGTGACCTTCACAGGCCTTTTCTGAGTTTGTGGGTTTTGGAGGAAAGGCTTTTACTTGCAGCAGAATCTGAGGTGGGTCCTCTCCCTATTCCTTGCAAAACTAGTGAATGCAATGAGGCTGACATGCCCCATAGGGCAGTGTAAGTCAAGACAATGCATTTGATTTTGACCCCAGTTTACAACTGGGAAACATGGCAGGAATATTAGCTATTACCAGTGACATTTTCTATTCTCCTGCATACATTGCCTAGAATGTATAAATGTCACCTCAGCATGCACTTAATTCCTCCTTTGTGAACTAAAGGAGCAATCCATTGTTCCTGAATTACAATTTTTCCTCCAACTAAGTACAATAATTTTATATGCACAGAAAAAACCAATCCCTTATTACACATAATTCTGTAAAGCAATAAACATGTGTTGCTACCAATTATTCCTTGTGAATATTTTTCCGTGGCTAGAATATTAGCATAAAAATTACATAAAAACATTAATCAGCAGAATTACAAACTCAGTTTCACCTCAAACTCCTCGTGCTAATTTCACTTCCTGGTATAACACAATACATGCACCCACCGAACACATCCAATGTGATACAGAAACTTTTTCCAGAATACAATGTGCGTACCCATCTCCAAAACTTCCTTGGTTCTTGGTATCATAAATATTCCAGAAAAAATCCCCAACCAATTGTCTAATATGTTCCAAGCAGCTCCAATGCTTATGTTAATGTTCTTACTAAGAAATTCCAGTTATGCACACTGGCAATGAACACGTAGATACGATTTTCAGTGCATTCCACAGCAAATGGTACATTTCATTCTGCATGGCACGAGTACAGAGTTGTCTTGAAGAGAAATAAAGGCTAAGCAAGGCAACAGAAGCAAACACTGTACATCAGCTATTCTAGGAAGAACATGCCTTTTTTAAATAAAAAAAGAAACTTTTTTTTTCCAAAGTAGTGATCAGCAGAGTAACATAAAATTACTTCATTCTGAGTTTCTTTGCATGTTAAGTCTGAGTTGAAAATCTCTGTACCATTCTTTTTTGCTGACAGCTCTGCACTGATTTAAGTGCAAGGTCCTTCTTGGGTGCCAGTGCAAAGAAGTATTTATTCCATTTCTAAAAGAGCTCCATAGCATTGCTTCCTACTTCTTTGCTTTCAGAATAAAACATTGGTACAGTACCATTTATAATTGCATTTATTATTTGACACAGGTGTAGTGTTTCATAATCCAAAAAAATGCTACAAATAGGACAGAATTAAGATCTGCTGCACAACAGGCAGGGGCAAATTTCCTACTGGCTTTAGTAGAGGTCAGATTTATAGAAGATACATTATTTTTATTAGACAGAAGCATATACAGATACACACCTCAAAGTAGGTGTGTATTTCTTGAAATCTAACTGTTTTAGAGTATGAGATATGATTTATGCTGAAGTATACTGTAGTTACCTCTCCTCCATGCAAATTGAAACTCCTGTCTCTGGACAGTGTGAGGCAAGATGGGAATTCCCTGCTGGGAGAGGAGACAGTGCCTGTACAGCACTGCCTTTCCCTGGGAGGGAGGGATCTGCAAGAGTGTTTCCAGCTGATGGCAAGGATACCAGCAGCCTATTCTCACGTGGATGTTATTTAAGGCTGAATGACTTGAGTGCTTCTAAAACAAACTCCAAGAAATGTGCTCATCCACAGAAACAGATCAACATATTCAAACTCCCAACTAGTTTCTAGGTTTATAATATGCTAAAGAGGAACAGATTAAAAATTGTAACAGTGCTTCTGAGTAACAGCTCAACCCCAAATCTTTTCTTGCTGTTTGGAATGTGCCATCCGTGTATTTTATGGCTGTTTAATAACAAAGAAACCAAAACCAGAATGCCAATAAATGCTTCTAAAGTACTACTATGCCCTTTCAGAGAGGAAGGACCACAGAGCAACCTCAGGCACACCTAAATAGCAGGGTTCATTCCTCTCTAAATGCTTACTCAATCCCCTAAATGCATGCAGCTCCTAAGAAGTTTGGCAATCTGGTTTACTAGATGCTTTAGAAGCTCTAACACCATGCCAGTACTCCCATAGCTCCCCCACTACATGTAGCTTGTTACAGACCTGAAATACGAAAAAAAAGAGTCACTTTAGGGCTGAACTTACTTATGAACACAATTATAATCAAGCTAAATTTATCCAGGTCGATATTTGGATTGGCAAAAGTATCACAGAAGGTTGTGTAGATGATCATCAGGAGCACACAGCTGCTGATAGCACCAAATGGAGGCTTCTTCCTTTCAAGCCAGTCCTTGATGTATCTTCGGACAATCTGAAACACAGAAACCAACAGGTTGCCTCTTTCCAAAGACGCAGGGAGCCAAGTTGGGCATCACAAAGTGAATCTGACAGCGGAAAGACACAAAGAGAGGAGAGTAATTTGGATGACGGCCACAGTGGATTTCAAAGCTTCCCTGCCACACAACTCTTCTTCTGGGGAATTTAACATTTGTAGTGCAACTTCCACTGGGCGTCCATAATGAGAGTATATTTTCAAGTACATTCAAATCCATCCTTAATCATGCCAAATGTTCTTTGCTAGCTGTCACTGAGACATGCCCATTAAGCCTCCCCAAAGTTTATCTCCTCTGCTGATACTAATGGATGTATGTAATTATCACAGTCCCCTTTGCATCAACAGACAATTCCAAGTGCAACTTTGGGAATCTTAAAAATCTGACATCTTCAGGAATTTCATGATGGTAGATAATCGAAAGTGATCCATGGAACATTTTAATATTTAAATAGCTAGCGATGCACCAGAAGTTTTTAATTAAATTATAACTCAAGCTTGAAAAGCAAAAGTGCATGTGTTGTGGGAGTTTAAATAATTCAAACTCTGAATATCTGGAGTTTTTGTAAATCCAAAGACAAATGCCATTTGCACGCTTTTAGAATACCAGAATTAACACATGAAAACAAGGAAACCTACTGTACTTAGTGGAACTCTTGCACTTTCAGGAAACAGAATATGAAGCAGTTTTTCAATAATTTTTTTAGACTACTATAAATTTTAAAGCAACCTCAACTTTCAAATTGTGCTGAATACCACAGCGCTAAGCCTCAGCAGATACAATGCATCTATTTTAGTCTTGCCTGGGGAGTCGCTTTTAGTTTTTCTGTTTACTTTATATGGTTTGAAAAAACTTTTTAAAGCTTTTATCATACAGCTGCAACTTGTGTTAATTTTTCAGCAATCGCATTATCTTGCCTAATTTCTCCTGAGGCCTCCTGATGTTCTCTGTTACCATACTCTTTTGGAAATCACAGCCTGGGATCCTGAAGCACTTCTGCCAAAGGGCTCCAAAGTTGTCTTGTGACCTTCCCTTAGTGTGCCATTAGCAAACATCACCACCACTGGTTTAATAACACAGAAAATCTTAGAGGGTAGTCAAGATTAATATCAGGGTATCATCACCAATGCTACCATAGGACCCTTTCACATAACAAATGCCAAAGCCATGGGATCAAGTTGCTCTCAGTTTTCCTCAAAGCTCTCAGTTTTCCTCACTGCTTTCCTGGCTTGTTTGCAAGCCTCTCAGCAGGGAAGTCCTGGGAGCAGCTGTCCCAGTCACCACAGCAGTGAGGCTCCATCAGGGCACGCACTAAAACTTTGGCACATGGGCTTCATGCCAAGCTGAGCAGGATGAAGATCAGCACTCACCTCCCAGCACTTGTGGGCTTCCTGCTGATGAAAAGTAACAAATTTGCAGGAAAATGTCTCAGGGAATGCTCAGCGCCCCGGTGAAAACACTGAACTTTAAAATGTCACACTTGCCAGATGTTAAAGAGAGAAAATAACAAAAAATATAAGGCCAGACTTCTGAAAGAGCCTCCACTGGAGCTCCTTCAGCTACTGGGAATAAGACACTGCATTGATGAAAGAGACACAAGAAAGTGAAGGCATGCAGGGTGAAATGTGAAAGACATCTATTAGGAAGTTCAGATTAGTCTAAGTCTGAGCAAATTTGGGACTCTAATTATCAGAAGCAAAAAGCAAAGTCTTTCACTTCTAAAGTGAGTGGGTTTTTTAAAGAAAGTTAAAAAAAAAAAAAATCCTATTATCCCTTAAATTGTCACATTGGGGAAGAAGAAAAACTACTTAAGGCCATCTATTAATTTATGGTCCTTCCAGAAGATTTATACTGAAAGTAACGAGATGTTGAAAAAGTAAAGTGAAAAGTAAAGTGATGGTTCATTATGCCACAGTACAATTTCAAGTAGAAGTATTTAATACAAAAACTATAACCCTGTGCTTGTTCAGGCTCTAATTATAACACACATGACATAATACATATATTTATCTTTGACTGATATAGAAGAGAAATAAAAAAAAATTAAAAAATGAAACTGCAATTATTTCCTCATAATCTTCAATTGAGTGATACCTTCTTTAAATATCCACCTCTACCTATCCTGGAATTTTTGTGACTCAACAACCATAAATACCAGTACAGCTTCTTACTGCACACTGTATTTTTTAAAAAAAATTACATAGTCAGACCCTGAAGAACTAAATTGTGGCTCCAGGAAATCATCTAATCAAGCCAGTGTCATGCTAAATGTGCACAAAACACAGACAAAATACATCTTCTCTAACACAGAAATCCCTTACATTTTGATCTTCTCACAAGGTTCAACATGATCTCTAATTTCAGAGGTCAATTCAGCCTATAATCACTGATTCAAGATAACCTAAATTCTTGTATAACTTGAGGGGAGAAATACAACCCTACAGAAGCCCATGTCAGCTGATTCACTTTGACTGAAAAACAATCCATTTGTTATTCATGGCTGGCAGAGTTGCTTCAGGACAAGGATGCTTTGAAAGCTTTTTAATTCTTAACCCAATTCTATAACTTTTCAGGGCAAACATGGAGCTACAAAAACCAAAATTGTGAATACTTGTAGTGAAATAACGATAAATGCCACAAATACAATAAAGACAACACACATTCAGAGCCTGGGCTGAGATACTGAAGCTTCATTTGTCTGAAATGCAGTGAAAGCTAACTCAGTCAGCTTTGAATGTTAATATGAACCACTGGTATCCACAACAGATGCATCACACTGATGGAAAAGAGCAAAAAAAGTGGATGTATTGGGTTTTGTGGCAAGCTTTGGTAGCAGAGCAGGTAACAGGGGTGGCTTCTGGGAGAAGCTGCCAGAAGCTTCCCTAATGACTGATGGAGCCAGTGCCAGCCAGCTCCAAGATGGGTCCATCCCTGGCCAAGGCTGAGCTCAGCAGTGATGCTGGTAGTGATGCACTGTAAAGATTTTCCTGCAGATTCAAATGCCAGCCCCAAAGAGCAGGGAAAGGCTGACCCAGAGGTTGCACATGAAAGAACATGAAGGTGAACCCTTCCCTCAAACTACAGTTAAATAGAGAAAACAGTGGGAGAGAAGCAAAACTTCATAGTAGGTGATATTTTATAAATAACCTGCATGATGAAAGATGCTGATAAACTCACAGAAAAGTTAGACAATAAAAGAACATAAACATGTCCAGCAGGCAACCACCTCCTGAAGACTACATTCTGGCAATCTCCAAAGGTTTTGGAAAGGCATCAGCTCAAATTTGCTTCAAAACACAGTTTCAGGCTCAAACTTTCCTCTTGCCCCAGATTTAATTTTTAACAACAAAGAAATGTAATTACACTTGAATTAACAGTAGTGTCCCCATTTCAATTTAGTTCTTCTACCAGAATAGTTATATCCACAGTATTTTTTCTACAGACTGCTCTGTATCCTGCTATAACCTCCTCGTCTAAACACCAACCTCCCTAAGCAAACGGGCTCACTGCTCATATGCTTATTTCACTTAACATCCTTGGGCAAAGAAACATGATCTGCCATTCCAGGAAAGCAGGTAAATAATGCTGACCTGTTATTAGATCACACATGAAATTAGCAGAAGGTATGTTACAGAAAAACAATTCACTTCTCTAATTGTGCCTTCAAAACAGTCACACTGTATGCCCAGAGAAATCTGTCAGTAAAATACAGCTAGACTGTTTCCACCTGTCTGCCCAAGTGCTGGACACACAAGGTAAAAATGCAATGAACAATGTAATTCATTAATGTTCATTATTAATTGAAGTAAATAGGGCAAGGAGCTCCTCCCCTCACCACCTAATATGGAATGGAATAATTTCTGACATTAGTCATGCAGTACATCTCCTAAAAATTACCTAGATCTGTAACTTATTTGTTTATTAAACCCAAGAAAAGAAAAAACCAAAAAAACCCAAAACAAATAACAACTCCTCCCTCGAAAACTAAAAACAAACAAGCCCCCCAAAAACAAACAAAAAAACACCCCCAAATACCCAAACAAACAACCCAAGCGTAAAAAACCCCAATGGAATAGATAGGAAATCACCTTTTCTGTATACACAAGAGTGTCTCTTGGTATTTACATCATTATGTAAAATAGATTTTCCTGATTCTACCAACTTCTACTAACTCTTTTGGACCGACTTCCTCTTTAACAGAATTTACAATGGTTTTACTGCACTTCTGCTCCTTTGGTTTATTGTGTATTGGTATGTTCTTCTAAATACCTGGGAAAAACACCTGAGGCTTTACCATCTCAACAAAGAAACACAAGTAACCTTTTCTTTGTGTTCAAACACATGAGTAAAAAAGCTGAAACTGCTGGATTATCACCACACCCAAATGCAGCAGTAACCTTACCTAATTTGTCTTCTAAGGTAAGATTCCTAACTCATTCTTAATTAATATTATTACTACCTATAGCAACAGACATTTGCAATGAACTTAAAATTGCAAAATTTTCTTTTGAAAAATCTTTCAGTCAGGCTAGATACTTTCAACAGTCCAGTAATTTTTCCATATTTCTTCTTCCATACTGCTAGCAAACCAAGAAAGACAATTGCATGGAATATTGGGAACTATGTCAGGGAAGCCTGTAAGACATGAAAGGTGAGAAAAATGGGAAGAAAATCAACTAAGATGACAGCAGCTCTAAAAACCAGTATAAAGAATCGGATTCTGGAATGAAAGAGAGATTAATTGGGTTGTAGAAATGAAATAAGATACTATGATGGACATCCTTCACAGATTTCTACAGCATAACCAGCCTCCATAGGTGTGCATGCCAGTTCAAATGCACAGACCCTTTTACACAGCAAAACTTGCACCACTTCAGCCAGATCCTGTCCTGATAATTTTAGAGGGATTTCACCTGTGTGAAGGCATAAATTCCCACCGGTTCCTGAATACTGCTGTAAAGTTTCAGACTTTGTGATGGCTTATGTGCTTTCCTAGGGCATCAACAAATGTCAAATCTATCCTTATGCTACTGAGTGTACAAGCTAATATTTCTTTTCTGAACATTTCTTTTCTGAAGATGGGGTAGAAAAAAGCCATTTATGCAATCTGAGGGGAAAAAAATCATCTTTTTCTACAAGCATCTTGTTTTTTTCCCCTCAGCTTACCAAACTCCCCTAAAAGCTATTGTACTCCATTATGTCAGTCAGCTTACTCCCAAGAGGTAGCTCCCGATATGTGTACACCTTTAAAGCAAGGTTTATAAAAACCTCATAAGGCCATTTTCAAAATTAACTTTCACAGTTTGGGGTAATTCACAACTGTTGCTTTAAAACCTTATAAACAGGTACAAAACAGTAAAAATGTGAAGGGTGCCTGTAGCAGCACTATGTTTCCTTCATAGTTTGCATTCTGTGGAAACGAGGCTCTGTTGCCTGTTTGAGTCAGGTGTTAGTAAGGAGTGAACAGTGCTCTGAAGGCTGTTTATCTGCTTTTTTGGTCCTCTGCAACAAGCTCCTAGGAGAGCTCATCTCCCAGGGTACCTCTCCTCCCTGCAGCTCCCCTGGACTTTGAAGAGAATCAGGGCTACTTCTATGTGCACTTAATTTACAAGAACAGAAAGATTTGACACTGTTCCCCTCCTTTTTTAATAACAGGTCTGTTAATTTTTGTTTCCCCCACTGTAGTTAAATAGTTCCTTCTGCTCCATATCAACTGCCATCTACCTTCCCCCTTTCCATTTCTCATTCTTTAAAAATAAATACCTTGCTAAGCTTTTTAGTTTCAATTTCACTTACAACTTGTATTGCAACATAGCACCCTTTTAGACTTGTGTTTATAAGCACGGCTCCCAAATGCTGATAGGGCTCCTCTGGAACATTTTGGGCAACGATGCAGAAGGCACTTAAAATCCTTTACTTGTAGGACATCAAGAGTTTTTTGTGTGTGTGATTAGATTCAGTGAGGATTTCTGTACAACTGGTTTCATTTTATAGATTTGGGAAGAAGAACTATACAGAATCATAACATTAATTTTAGCTTTAGTTAAGGTCTGTTTAATGCGAAGTGCCCACTTTACGCTGGCAGACAAATCACCAATGGGGCAACTAGAGAATGCATGAATGATAATGTACAGACAAGCTTTTTATTATTTATTCATAGAAAACAGTGGGTTTTGGTGTGCTGCTTTGAAAAAGGTTCAAACTAGTAGAATATAATGAAAGCACGGTGAAAATTCTATTTCATTAACATTTAATCATAAATCACTCTTTAATATAAAACATAAAATAAAAGTCTGTCATAAGCACTTAGGTGTAGGGAATGGAGAAAGTCTGCAAAAGGGGGGAAGGAAACATTGCAGTGGGTTTCACTGTTCCTGTTATCTGTCACTTCAGAAGGAAAAAATAAGCAAAGAAACAACAGTCTCCAGCTAAATCTCACAACTGGTCATGATGAAACTGCTTGGATATTTCTCAAAATCTTACATTTTGATGACTAAAAGTATTGCTAATATCTATGGACAGGGGAACAATGATTGTAGGAAAAATCACAAGAGCTCAAGAGCAGAAATCTTATCCAGGACTCTGCTACCCAGATAAAAAATAATCAGAACTTCAAGCTGCCACAGCAGATTCAAAAATCTTTTCCATGAAATATCTATTACCATGTTTATCGTATAACAAGTATTCTCAGATTCCCCTTAGAGGTATACAAGAGTGATGCACAAATAACAAGCTCTTAACCACTACAGATCTTCAAGGCTTATAGTAAATTAGATCTTTATAAAATAGTATAGATTGTGTCCCTTTCCGAGACCTCTTGTCAGAGGGGTCTTATTCGTTACTCTACAAATACAAATGCAATATTATACCATCGATACTGATTTGAGTAACATCAGCCTGTCAATTAGCAGAACATGTCTGTAGACACCAAGGACACTGGCTACAACATTTTTTAGGTTCAGGCAACCTGCACATCTCTGACAAAGAACAGAGGGTTTCTCCTTATTGGGGACCGTCTATCAATCACTTCCATCTGTGAGACTAGGTGCCTTTCTGATACCATAGTATCTTGTTCCTCCTTTAACAGTTCTTTCTTTTCCTAAAGAATGGGGCACCATCTGAGCAGAGCCTGTACCTGCAGCCCTTTATGCATTTCAGTGTCAGCAGCTAGAAGAGCTTGTCTCACTTCTGCCAATAGTAGTCCTAAAAAAGCTAAAAAAATTGTTCAAAAACCAGTAGAAAATAAGCATCAATTACACTACTGTGACTTCTTTCTCCCAGCCATCATCAAAAATTCTGACCAGCCAGCCAAGAACCAAAACTCTTGATCCGTTTTGCCATAAAGCAAATAAAAAACCCCAAACAAAACAAATGTAAAAGCACCTTCTTATCTGCTTTGCTTATATCCCAGGGGCTGCTCAAACAGCCAGCTCTGCAGCCGGCTCAGGAAATGAGCATTTAGGCAACACAGGTTTTCCCAGAGGCAAGAGTTTTTTAAGGAAAATAAAGCCCTTGGAGAACGCTTCCTTTAAGCAGCCTTCTCTGTTTTACACTGATGTGGTTTGAGCATAAAGCCTGTGTTGATCACAGATGAGTTAGGAACGCTGAGGAGAAGCAATCCTCCAAGCAGGCAGGTTTCAAGCTTGGAATTTTTTTTTCCCCACTCAAGCTCTTTGCTACCAGGTAACGTTACCAGGCATTCTTCCACTGACTTTTCTGCTGAACAGTATGGCTGCAAGTGGTAAGGAATTGATGTGGGCATGAAATGATAAATTCAAATTAATTGCCGAAGGTGTCATTCAGGAATGGTAGGCCATTATGTCCTAACACATCTGGAACCCCAGAGTGAGTGACCTGTCATTCACAAACATGTTGCTGTGCCACATGTCTGGCAACAGTTCAGTGATGAGCCAGTGGTGCTCTATGAACAATGGGCAAAACTTCCCAGTTAATTGCAGCAGATGAAGGGCAAGGAGACCTGCCACTGGATCTCTTGGTATCAGTCCTTTTCTTGCTTACTGTCTTCCCCAACTCCTGCCCATTACTTCTGGATATCCACCTTCAGAAATGGCTTCTATTCCTATCTGGGCAGGTTGGTTTATCTTTGTACAGCTCTGACAATCAAGACAATCAATGTAAACGACTGGCATTTCTGATCTGTAGCTTTCACTAGCATTTCTTCTCTTCCACATTTCTTACTACTTCCATAGTGCAGTAACTTCAGAAACAAAGTCTTTATGCTTAGAGGAATGTGAGTTACTTTAGTTGAGCTTTCACTTCCAGAAACTGCTTCAAACTCTTTTAAACAAGAATCATCCTATTTCTTGTTGAAGTGTATTTATAAAAACCCAAACTATTAATTTGTCATTGAGTTACACAAGCTTTAAGATTCTCTATTTTTTCTTTCAGTTTTTATCAGAAGTCCTAAATCCCTTCTCAGGTATTTTGGATCCTTCTCAATTCTGAGTTTGATGTTGTGATCACACGGAGCACTTAGTTAATATGCCTACTGCTCAATTAATGATACTCAGCCTTATCACTTCTTACAGCTGAAAGAACATCCAACTCCACCAATTAGCTCACATATCAGTTTCTTATAACATCTTTGCAAAGCAACATTCCATTATATTTACAGATATACAGATTTACAGATCTTGAAATTTTGCCATTTCTTTGTCCAGCAATCTACCATCATCTTTGGGCTTATTACATAGCAGCACAGATGCTGATACTCTATGGCTATAGGACACTTTAGTGCTAAATCTGCTGTTGTGCATTTGTTTCCTAGAAATTTCCACCTAAGGCTTCCAACTGACAGCTTCCAATGCTTGGACCTTTCAGAAGAGGATTCAAGTACTTTTGCTTGTCTGCTTTTGGTGGACACTTAATTTTGATGAGGTAAGAATGCAATACAGAGGTAGGTTAATCAGTAACCCTTTGTCCTAATTAATAAGGAAGCTCTTTGGCATTTAATTAAAAGCATGAGAGCAGTTCCACAGCCTTCAGGGACACAGAGCTAATGTCCATTTTCCAGATGATAGGGTTGCAGAGAGGTTACACAGGTGCTGATGCTGGTGACTACTGTCATGCTTATCATGCTCATCCTTTTATTAGACTTCAATGAGTGTTTTTAATCAAAAGAAACTTCAAAAGGAATTTGTTAATTTTCAGTTCATGCCAATTTTGAAATGTGCAATTATAGTTGGCTACAAGACTGATTGACTGTCCTGTGTAGCACAGGCAATGACAAATATTCTCAACCTTGTCCAGGTGCTCCTTTATAGCCTCTGCTTTCATTTGCCTGTATTTTAACCATGCCTTCCATTTCAAAGTCTGTTTTAGGCTGACAAAATTCAGAAGGTTCCAACTGAACCCAGAGTTCAACTGGATGCTAGAATGAGCTGCAAATCCCACTGATATTCCCTCTGTGCACTCTGAATGCCTGAGAACAACAAATACTTACAAGTAGGTAAAAATTAGACTTTAAGGTGTTTTAGTGTCCAAGAACAGTGACAACAGTTATGACAACTTTTGGACAACTACTGTGGTTTCCCACAATGACATGGGAGAAAAAATAACTAATATTAACATTTGTGGACAAACAGACACTACAGAGACAAGGATCACAGAAAACCTTATATATGCAATTAGCATTTTTCACATTCAGTAGTTTTCCATCATATGCCATGAAAAATAAGGCTTTGTGCGCACATATGAACAAGGAGTATAAAATTAAATGTTGACTAACATTTCACAAATATCTTCCACCCAGTGTAACATGATAGAGAAGTCATGTAAAAATAGTTTGCAGTTGTGCAACTCAACCCCTTATTGCAAAGCATAAGTAAAATGGCTTGAGCAGCCTTAATTTTAGGATTTCTTGTGATCGCTTAGCCTTTATATGTTTATTAATATTGAGATTTTTTTATTCCTGTAATTATTAGTAGATACTACCCAGGGAGGAAAGACTTCCTTCACCCCCAGGCAAAGGGCATGTGAAAAAAAGGACTGTGTAGTATTCTCAAAGCTCATTTGTATGGGGCTAGAATTTCTCACAGCCTGGGCTGCCATTTCTCCCACTTTATGTTCATGAGCTCCCTCCTCGCTCCGCAGCAGTGTGTCTGTGGTGGTGAGGGACAGATGCTCAATCTCAACAAAGATCAATGTGGCTCCAGGGAGCACTGTAGCATCTTTTCCCTGATATTAGACTTCACTATCCTGAGGCTGTTCTTATGTGGCAGCTTATCAGGTTGCCAGTCTGTCTTTCAGATAGCTCTCTTTATCTTGTTTTTTTAAATAAGAATGTATATTTAAAAGACATACCTGTCCAATAATAAGAGGGACTACAACAGTCATAAACAGCTGCGAGAATATGGATGTAAAAGGCACAGAGGAGGATGATCCAAGCTACAAAATAAAGATATAGCATTAACATGGCACTTTTTCTTAGTATCTGCAAATTTCATACAGAGATATCACACATTAATATGCATTTTATTTTACATAAAAACTGGGAACTATGTACACTGGAAGTAGATGCACACATGTTTAATAGTTAAGTCACAATAAAGCATTTGGTGTTCCACAAAAGAGAACTAAACCAATCTCTGATTATTTTATAACCTAGGGTAATATTTCCATCAATATTCATTTAATTGAAAACCTGCTACACATATATGCCAAGTAAATTATATAAGCATTTGTAGGATGATAGTCTAAAGAGACAGGGAGTGAATCCTCCTAACTAAACAGTTAGCTTGACTTACTTTACCATTTATACAAACATCAAGCAACAGAAGTCAGTGTAGTTACTTCAATAAATAAATGAAAATAATGAAATAGTGAAAACAACATTCACATGTTTTATTTCAGTGCTGCTAAAAAGGAGACATACTGGAAGTATAGAACTATTCTTTTGTTAAGAATACTAAACCAACAGGCTTAGTCCTCAGATAGGTGATCTCACTAACTATAATTGCAAATGCTAGAAATATTTTTTTTCAGATGCAGGTAGAAAACAGGAACACACACAGTCAGTGGGATTTTTGAAACCTGCTTCAGAATGTTTAGGAAAATATACAGTATTTTTTACATTCTGACTGGACTTGTTTTAGGCTAGATAATTGGAAAATTTCTTTTAATGTAATTTAACATCTCTTTAACAGCAATAGAACACACATTAAGAAATGTGCACTAAGAAGACTGAATAGCATTGTCAGAGCTCCCATAGACAACCACTTGCTTCATGATGAGGCAAAGGACACAACATTAAGGTTTTCACAGATCCATTCTATTTTATATTTTGCACTTCACTTTAAAGATTCTCAAAATGACAACAGAATACAGAACCTTTTCAGCACCACCTAAATGATGCTGATTTCCTAAAACATTCTTACATACATCATTCTCATAAATTATACTCAGATTGGATTATACTTTTCATACTTACTTTCCTTTCCAAGCTACCTGCATGACAGACAAGGTGATCGTACAATCTAGTAACTTTCTATGAGCCTGCCTTGAAAAATCCACATATGGCCATACAAATGGGTTTGGCATAAAACAAGATTCTTCATAAATTTGAAGAACAGAAAAATCAGAAATTTCATACAGTCAAATATTTTACTTTAGGCAGAAATACACAACTGCACTGCTTTTTATACCTGTACATTTGTATATGCATTGCTTGGGAAATCCGCGAACACGCCTGTGGGGGATGTTCTCTGGGCAAACTGAGCTTCTGGTGCAGGCAAATGGCATCAGATTTCATATGTCCCTTTCTGAATACACTCTGGGTGAAGAGGCTCAGGAGGAAAGTACAGGATCTGGCTGTTTTCTGTGTCCTACCTTAACTGGCAACATCAGCTAAGGGTCAGTCCGACTGCTTAATAAATTACAACATCTCATCACTATCACCTCCAACTTCAATAATGTGGGCACATGGGAGGAGACCTGAGGACGACACCACAGCTGAGAATTTCGGTCTGCAGGCAGGGACTAAGTGAGCCTAAATTTCCCACGAAGTCAGGAGGGAAAAGTAAAAGCTTGCATAGGAAGATTCAGGTCACCGACGAGTACCTAAAGTCTGGCAGTGCAGCTACATTCCCGAGGGACATAGGGCACTCTGAGTGCATCCCTACAGAGAGCACAGACCTCCATCATCCCCCATGCATGATCTCCTTGTTGCTTTAATTCTTGTAAGGAGCTTCTGAAATTTTAAAAAGTTCTTAGTTTTTCGAATTGTATTTGGACTTATTGTTATGTGCTGAGGAGCTAAAAGCATTACTTACTGTGTATTCCAGGAAGCCTTTTCAAGTGAAAGTGAAGATTTTTAATCTTTAAAATCTGCCTGGGCGACAGAGAAGTCAACCTAAGCAAGCCAGGACACTTGCACAGCTTCACAGAACTATGACACTTTGGCAGTGACTCCTGTGCTTTTCTATAAAAACGCTGATTGGACTTTGCTTACTACTTTTTAAGTTTTATGCTCAGTGGATGCATAATCAGTTTCTAAGTTAGGAATGAAAAACTATTCAAGAGCATAATACACTGCTGAAAAAGACACAGTCTTCCCAGCTTTTTAATATATTACTTCAAATGTAGTGTCTTCAAACTGTTGGGAATTTTTAAGCACTTTGCGAAGATAAGGATATGTTCTGCTTTGGATGTGGGGCTTTTGTTATTTGTTCTGCTGCATTTTTTACACAATTACAAACCAAATTAAAGGTACTGATATGTCTTCAAACAGACTTCTAAGTTTTGTTTCCCTTCTGTATATTTTGACAATAATTTCAGTGGGCTGGTTTTTTATCAAAATCTATCTGTTGGATTATGTGTATCAACTCTTGTATTACCTTAACCTTAAATTTATTTCCTGAGAAAGACACAGAAGATATAGGCTGAAGAGAAGGCATAAACTTCCCAATCACACAGAAAGTAAGGCCATTTTAAACCAGACTCAATATTATTCTTAAACACAGTGGCTAACCATGAGGAATCAAAAATACTAAAGAACCCAAAGCTAATGGAAGCATACTTTGATCAGGGCCTTCTCAACATTTGCAGCATGAAAACTCATCAGGCTCACAACTCTAAGTGTACCATGGAGTCTCAGACATTGCCTGGGTTCCAGAGTTCCTTTGAACTTATCTTTTGGATATGTTTGCCATGCTTGCTTTGAGAAAGAGAAGTGAGAATTGAGGAACAGAGAAAAACCTTGATATAATGTTAATCAAGCCTTCCTACATGCTTACAAAATGCACATATTCTGTCCAAATGAATAAATAGGATTTCTCTCAGGTTTTAGTTGGATCAAGCAAAGTTCTGTGCTCCATTAGGTGTCACGAAAGTTTTTTTTAAAAACTACCTACCTAGATGATGTGCACTTCATAGAAATTAGTATTATGTTAATATGGCTGATTATCTTTGGCTGCCCTCCTTGTTAAAATAATCTTTGTGCCTAAAAATGAATCTTTCTTCAATGGTAAACAGACCTACTGTAAGAACTGGCACAAAAACATCATAAAATGAAACTGCTGATTTATAGCTGAAAAAAAATCACCCCTACCTGATTGGAATGACGTATGGCAGATAAAATGCACCACTTAATGAAAAAGAAGTCATAAATTTCATGCCACCATGTTGTCTATGCTTATTGAGAAACATTTTTTAAAGTTTGATATTGTGAAGAGATTGTTACTCATCATTCTGGATAGCAGCATGTCAGTTAAAAGTTTAGTAATAAGCCATCCCTGCTTTAATGGACTCCCCATTCAAGAAAGACCCTGAAAATTCTTGACTGAGGAAAGATACTTTTCACTTAAATAATCCGAGTGATTTCAGCAGGGTAACTCATATATGCAGAAAGATAATTCCAGACAAATCTTGCCAAACAATTCTGTCACCATGCAGTACTTCAAACTCAACCTGCAGCATTCTTGCTAATTTAGTCCTGGACCTTTCCTCTCAAGAGACTGCCTGTTTTAAAAAAACCCAACAAATAATTTAGTGGGTTTCTTTATGAGTTTGTGGTAGAAGCACTGGCTTATCCTTAATTAAAAGGTTATATTTAACTGGATACGGTAAAAAAACAAAGAGCAAAACCCAACCTTCCTTACACAAAAACAAAACAATTCCATCTCCCAGCCTAGACTGTCTCCACAAGCCATGCTCCATTCTCATCTTTCTGGCTGACCAGGCTGGTATCACAGTGGGTGTTCCCATGTCGACACTGCCACGGACTGAGAAGAAACACATCCTCCCAGTGCCACCAAATTACAGCCCAGTGACACATGTGCTGCACACATTGTGTCCACTTTGGAGCAGGCTGTCCTTTGGGGGCAGCTTTTGCTCTCCCAGTGCTCTCCTGCAATTATTGCTTCCTCAAGTTGTGTCTTTGTGCTCTTCACACACCATCAACCAGCTTCAGCCTCACCAGCGGTTGAATTTTAAAAAAGAAGTGAGGCAGGGGTGAAAAGAGGGCACAACTGATGGGGAGGGGCACTACTGGCTGCTCTTTTACACAAGATAATAAATTTTAAGCTTTTCTTTTCCACATTCAGGTGGAAAGGTCTGGCTACTCTGACACCCTCTTTAAATTTTGCATTCAGCGCTGTATTGTCACTGCTTCTAGTTGCTCTCATCCAGCCCAGATCCAGCTGCCTCAGAGGCTGGTCTGGAACACCCCATGCCCTAATCCCTTTACATCCTCTTGTGGATGGCAGGCCCATTACAAAAAGGCCACGGAAGGCAATGCACTTTTGGAAAAGATGTGGATGGGACCGTTTAGTGATGAAGGGCAATGAAAAGGAGTTATCAGCTGAACAAAGCCCTCCCTCACTTTAGACTCTTTCCAGAGCCTTTACCCTGACCTAGTCATTGCAGCATATTACAGTACAGCGAAAAAATAACCACGTCTTCCTCAGTAAGCCAGAAATGGAAATGCTGTGATGGGAACTGCCATGGGCACTAATGATGCTGAGGCTCTGGGAAGCAGGGAGCAGTTGGAAGAGCGCTGGTGTGCTCCTGTGAGTTCCACAGTGCCCAGCTCCAGATTTCAGGTAGGAGGTCGAAAGAGGTAATTCCTACACAACACCTGAGCAGAGCTGACAGGTCACTGGGGTGTCCTTCCCATCCCCTGATTTACAGGCATGCTCATGGACAGCATTCAGACATCTTGGTAAGGCAGAGAAGCCATGTGAGAGATGCCAGCTCCCAGCCACTGACCAAGAGTCATTGACTGGTACCAAAATAATCCACCAGTAACGGGTGGAAGGGAAGGGGAGGCATGTCACTGAGAATGGAGTTTCTAAATAACATGTTTAAATTTAAAACTAATGTCAAACCCTGCAAATTGTCTCTTCCCCCAGAAAGTGGTGAAGGTACAACAGAGATTGCATCCAATGCTTTGGCAGTCGTGTATTTTAACAATGAGATCTTTCAATATTATTCTTAAAAATTAAACTTCAGCCTCCAGTTCTGGTAAATAACTAGATATATTTTAGCATATTCTATATGCTTGTGTGGCTGTGGGAGTTGATTTGGCACAAATGAAAATATATCTATTTGTCTACATATACCCTCCAGTTCTGTTGTCAAATTAAAGAAAAAAAATTTTAAAAAAATCGAAGTTTCACATTCAGAAGTATGGAAAAACAAAAGCTGACAATCTTGACCTTTTTTTTATTTCCTGGCTTGGGCAATGAGACTGTATATTTTGGGTTTCCCTTGTTAAAGTGATCACAGATGCCTAATCCCTTTTGGGCTCCCCTATGACACATTAAATACCAAGTCAATCCAAACACACCTGTGGATTTTAAAGCCTTTTATAGAGCTTTAAAAATAACCATAGGTATTCTTCATCTGAAATACACCAGAGCTACTCTTCCACTTAACTGTGTTGCAATGATCTGGAGGGTGAATGTATAGAAACAAGATCAAGTTTACAACCCAGAAACACCTAAATGAGAATTAGATTAATAACCTTGGAGAGCTGGGACTTAAAGACTGGCATCCAAAATTTCTGCTGCCAACAAGGGGCTGACTAGCTGGAAAGACATACATTGGTGAATACAGGGTAGTTAAGAACCATGAATATTATTTATCCATGAGAAAGAAAACTGTGATGTACCAGAAGAAATAAATCGGTTGAGATAGGGGATACTGGAGACATTGCATGAGGCCTGGATAAGCCCTTGGTGAAGCAAATTGCACAACTGTGCAGGATTTGTATTACCTGGGCTGAAGGAGGAATTAAACTGGAGCAGGTGCACAAAACACTTCAGATTAAGGGATTTGTTTTATGAATTTAATGATTAGAAATGCATGGCTTGTTCAGCCTAGCTGACTGAAGGCTGGCAAAGAGAAAGTCAGAGCCAGGGTGATAAATTTCAGAGAAATGCTATCCAGATGTATAACACTGGCAACAAAGACAAATGGATCACACATCTTTAACCAGTACTTACTGGAAATTAGTTTTCTGTTTATCAGAGATACAAGTTTCTGGTACTGCAAGGGTGGAAGGAGAGCAAAAATCCTTATTTTTAGGTTGGATCACGCTCAGTTGTGAGGTGAATTGCACAGCATAGAAAAGAAGTGGATTGAGTGAGTTAGGATGGGATTCTCCTGGTAGCCTGGTTCTATGATCCTATTAAAGATGTGTGGTTAACTTCTGCCCGTGTTGAAGCAGGTTGTGCACTTGAAAGGCTCCCCTAGTTTCATATAGATTAAAATATTAAGAGTAATAATGTAGAAAAGCATTTAGAATAATCTACAGTATTTTGTGTGTGAGTCAGGAACAAGGATGGTCCCTATTATTCTCTGTCACTTGTTCCAATTTAAATCACAAAGCCATAAAAGTGAATGTGGAAAAAAAGCAAAAAAATGATTAAGTATTTCACAGCAGTCATTGAAATGTTCTAGTTAATTGTAAAGAGTTTGGATCAGAACAGAGAATTTTGTTTTCCCAATGATTAAAGAAGAACGGAAAAAGTGAGGTAAATAACCAGGTAGAAATAATGATGCACTTTAAATCTTCCACATGAATGAGTTGATCTGTTAATAGCTAATGCACTGTGCTGCTCCCCCTCCCTTCCCCCCCAACTGTAATCAGCCTTTTGTCACATACCAGTGAAATCCATTAGCTGCAACTTCCTTATCAACTTCCAAGGCTTTCCAGCTACTAAGATATTTGCATATTTAACGATTCATTTGACTGGTATCAACTCTCATTTACCAAGTGCTTGAGAAGAAAATCAAGGCATAGTGTGTAGAAGTTCTGTATAAAAACAAAAATGTACTGACAGCTCCTTCCAATACACAGATTTATCTGAATTAATGGGACTGAAGTAGACTTGGTAAAAAATCTGAGAAGCATCAACAACTTTTAGACCCGTATTTTAATTTAAAGATTGTGATTTCACTTGTGAATACAAGTGAAAGCTCTTCAGCATTTAAATCAGCTTCTAATTCACTCACTTTATTTATTTCACTTTTCTCTGCTCTACTAGCACCAAATTTCCTTCACTTGTCTACTCCTGAATTATTTCAGCAGTGCTACTTTCTAGTACTTATGACATCACCACTACAACGCCAACACAAAAATAAAAATTCAGAAATCAAGAACAGGAGCAAGCTGATAAAGCCTTGGGAAGATTCTGTTTTGACACAAATGTCATGGTAGTTTTATTGGCAAAAGAGCGAATGGGGGAGTAATGCCTGACAGTCACACAGAGGGTTTGCCAAGTGTAGCTTTAAAAATACACATGAATTTTGTATTGGGTCTTTAACATGCCACATTAACTGCTTCTGAAGAATGTGAAGTACATAAAAATGTAAAATACTGATTTATCTACAATATTTTTGATGGCTTTCAATAGAAGTACATAGATTCACACGTTTCAGATTTTTACTACTTTGATAACTAACCTTGGAGAAAACAGAACTTATTCTTCTGCTTTAAAAATTTTCCCGATCGATCTGTTACTCTGGCTTCAGCTAAGTGTGCAAAGTGACAAGAGGGAGATGGACAGCCTCACCCTCTGAATGCTTTGGTACACAGCCTCCTAATCATTGTTAATGAAGCTTGCAGAATCCTGCAAAGAAATATCAAACAGCATGACCTCCTGCTAACTTGAAACTGATTTAACTTGCTTTGTTTCTACTCACCACATATATGAATTCCAGATATATACAGTTTATGGGACATTTGCTCTTTGTAACATCTTTGCTGGGAATAGGGCAAATTAACTGTTAATAACAAAGGTTAACATGAGGATGATGATATTGCTGATTAACAGATCTGGGAAGAAAGAGTCAATATCTTCTTATTAGGCAAAATGTTAATCAGAGGTATCTGTGACAAAGTCAGATCTTCTTTATAAAGTTCAGCTAAGCATCCTCATACAGTCCAGTAATTACAGGCATAGTATTTAAGGCTTCATTACATTAATCTGAACCTCTTAGAATGTTAATTTTGAGGAAGCTTTACAGCAGAAGTTTCATAGCAGAAATATACTTTTCAGAAATTTAACTGACTTCCTCTTCAACACCATTCATTTAAGATGATAAATTATTTGCATTAAATGCATTATTTATTATAGCTTCAACATGCCTTTATCAGTGTTGTTTAGACAATTTATACTTACATTACTGGGCAATTATGAACAAAAAGGCAGCTCACAACATAGGTGCACATAGGGCAAAATATAAACAATAACTGCTACCTCAGGTTAAGCTGTGTAACAAAAACAAGCTAATAGAAAACAGTGTATTTTATTTCTGGCAGCACTAAAGGTATTTTATCCACTGTACACAGGGAGAATAACAAATATGAACACTAAAGCAACAGAGCATTCAGACTATCATAGCACAACTCTGTGAAAGAGTTAATGGTCACGAGTACCAGATTCAAGAACTAAAATTCATTGATGACATTGACTTGAAAGGTCCATGAACAGCATTCAGCAGCTCAGCTCAGTTATTGCAGAGGTAAATAAAAGTTTTATTTTGAAACTTGAAAATTCCACCCTGTATTGATTAAGCATTAAAGCTAAGTTGCATGACTAAACTGTGTTTCAGTGTTTCTCATTCCACAGTAACTCCACAGTACCACATGAAATGTGAAGCTGCAGTTTGTAAGCAAGCATACAGAAACAAGTGAACTGTGTGCCTGAATCCACTGTGTGTTCACCATCGAGGAAACTCAGAGGAAAACTGGAGAGGTTCACAAGAAAAAAAGGTTTCAGCAGTCCAAACCACAGACTGTCACAGGACATGGGAACTCGGGTTGTGAATGTTCAGCTGTCCTAAATACCTATCACTGGATAAACTGAACCTTCAGAGAAGGCAGACCTCATCTTAGCAAAGTGTCCTGCTGGGCTGACCAGAATACTGCTCTTCGTGTGTGAAACCCTCAACAAAGACCTCAAGAAGTTTTCAATATTTACATACCACAAGAGAAGTACTCAAGCTTTGGGGTGACAAAACCCCACAATTTTTGTAACTCTCCTCATCCCCACACTACTTTATCACTCTGATGACAAAGCAATTCATGTGTGTATCTTCCTCAAGAAGAACAAGTCCATGTCACATTACAAACCACTCAACAATTAATGTGAATTTTACACACTTCTCATACAAATGTTTTCAGGGCTGGTAGGAAGGACAGAGACATGATTTGCCTTCCTGTTCTTGCACACATGAAGTTTTACCACCTCTTCTGAAAAGTAACAGTGAAAACTGCAATTTATGGGACAGAATATCTTGTTATCTGCCTATAAAGACACCAAAGAAAAGAACTTTATCTTGCTTGAAAAGATATACAGATCTTTCCTTAACATTTCAATTTCTGCAGAAAATACCCCTTTTGACTATTCAGCGCACCAAACTCAGTGAGGTAAAGCAGGGTGAAAGCTGCCAGTGAACAAAAGTAAAAAAGCCTACAGTAAGTCTATGGTCCCAGGTGTATTGAGAAAGCTTTACTGGTGTGTATCAATATACACAATACAGTCAGAGCAGTTTGTGTGTAAACACAGCTACATCAGTGAATTACAATTTGTTCTATTAAAATAAAAATCTTCCCACGGAGTTATTCTGAGGGAGTAGTTGATGTTACAGCCACTCTCACAGTACTATTTATCCCAATTTATACTGCTACATTTGTATACAGTCCATATGTTGTTTAGGCACCCCTGTTATAAAAAGTTCATCCCTTGCATGCCATGTACAGATTGTTTCAGACCAACTTCTCACTTCCCCCCCTTTCCAGTGTGCTAGCTTACATACAAAGCTATCAGTAAGACAAACATAAAAGAAAATGTATGTCTTCCTTGAAATCCTTGGAGTGCTTCAGCCTATATTCCCTGCTCTTCACAAAGCCACAGCCATCAGCAATTTGCACCACACCATTTATGCCAGCAAATCCTCAAGCATCAAGACTTCCTATCTGACAAGGGATTTACTAAACATTGCCACCCACCTGCAAAAGCTTCTCCATTGCATGCTAATATCCATGCTTATATAAAACATCAAGATAAAGCTTCTTTCTTTCTACCAGGAGCTGCAAGGATCCAAGGCCCTCACTGAAGGGTAACAACTGAACTAACAGGAATGAAGAAGCATTACATTTAGTGATGCACAGGGGCACCAGTAATCTGTCTTGCTAACCTCTATCACAAAAATACCCATGGGCTTAGTTGCCCAAAAGCAAGGTTCTGTTTATCTGAATAGTGCTTTTCCAGTTGTTCTCATCCACTTTAGATTAGCACAATCCTGTCCAGCTCCTGCAAGTGAAAGCTCTCCAAGAGCTCTCCTAACTGAGTTCTCTCCCTACCTGGCAAGTGTTTGTATTTTGACCAGCCTGACTAACAGCATATGATTTTACATTTCTGTAAGAGCAACAGCTTTTGGTCATCTTAGAATGAAGATGGTGTTTACATTACTATGACCATTTTGATGGCCTTCCTGGGAGGCAGCTGATTTCAAATATTGACCAGAAAAATCTTCTTCATTATTTATGCATTGTGAAAACCATCCAAACTTAGATCTTAAATATAAAGTCTAACAGGTGCAAGATTACCCAGTAAAAGATATATTAATATCATGATACTTACAAAAAGCAAAAGAAGAAGTGGAGTTATAACAATGCCCTGGAAGAGACAAACAAAAACAGTCTGTTAGTCAGGGAGGCAGAATAATCTTTACTTTCTTACCTCAGTACATGGAAATACACAGACATCATTTAACATCATGGAAATTAAATAACAAGCTCAACTTTGCTCTTCACTGAGCATGTTCTTTAACATTTATACAGCAATCATTTTATAAACTACAATCAGTACCAAGTACCTTTTTTTACCTAAACCCGTCTGTTCTAAAAGATGTGATATACAGAAACATGGATCATCTATTTAAAAAAAACATATTAAAGCTCTCCCCTCAGTGTGTTGTATCTTAACTTCACTAAGCAGTTCCTCCTTAGGGGGAGACTTGATCAAGTCCCATGCCACCCAGTCCCAGGTCCTCTTCTGAGCAAAAGCTGCATCAACTGTGATGAATTAGGTGTTGTGACTGTATAATGTAAGCAGATATTCCCCACGGAAATGAGCTGAGATCTCAAAACTCATTTCACTTGATTAGACTTCATGTCTCACTGGTAGAAGGCAAGTCTTTCATCTAATTTAATCACACAGGACCACCTCGGCTTTCCACATCCCCCAGGCAGATGCAAGCAAAAAGATTTGTTGTCTTCACTGACAAGGAACAGGTTTAAAGCTGATGATTGGACAAAATAGAGGATTTTAAGTTTCATGAAAGCAAATCTTAGAATGAGTTGTTTGGGTTGGGAGTTAACATGACATACATCACTTTCATAGCTGCAAATAGCAATTCCCCATCATCCTTGCATCTGACTTCAATATTTTATTATTGCTCAATAAAATGATTCCATCATTTAATGCATGCTAATTCATAGAGCTGGCTCAGAACTTCTCTAGGCCAGGACTATTTTTCATCCAGATAGGTCACAAGAATAGCTAGCTTTTCAGTTGTTCACAAACTTTACTTTTAAAGGACAAAGGTCCAAAACACTCTCACATTTATCTAAAAGGGTGCTTATTTTATGTTTTATTTAGCTATAAGTGGAAAACAATTGAACAAAACCCCCCAGTTATCCCCTACTTTTCACTTAACTTTGAGTAACATAGCTTTACTTCAATCTCTTGGAAGAAAACATAAAGAAAACCCTTAAACAACTACTTTTGTATTTGCTTTCTGGGTTCACAAAAAAAAAAAAATCACAGATCCAGATGGACTATCAGCCACAGAGAGTTCCTATTGTGTTCCTAAAACAAAATGCAACAAATAAACGCCGCAAATTATAGCAGACAGGAAGGATCAGGGAGGCAACAGTTAAACTGTGCAACTTGAAGGCTCTGCAGAATTTAAAAACATATTTCAAAATAAATAATACATGCCATATCTGACTGCCCTACAGCCCAGCTATCCATAATAATTTATCTTTTTGCAAATGTCACAATTGAGATAGATCATAAAAGACTGAAAAAAGAAGTAGAAGCAGTAAGAATTGCTTCAGGGAGTCACTCACTATTTACTATTTTGGTCTAGACCAAAATGCAGGTAACAGATATGAAGAAATATAGGTGTTCAAGTACAGCAGCTGGAGAGGAAGAAACAAAGTTGAGGAAGGGAGGAGGCATCAAAGGCTGAACTGACAGCATAGAGCAGAATCTATGAGGAAGAACGGACTGCAAGATCTGTGTAATGTAGGGACAACACAGTGACTTCATCAGAGTGGCCAAACTCCAGCTTTTAGGGACAACTGCTCAGAGTACCTGAGCCAGACTTTGCCCTTCTTCCCCTTTCCCCATTGCCAGCTACACTGCACACCTCAAATACTACCAGACATTACCAAGTGCCTGAGTGTTCCTTTAGCCTCCTCTAATTTTGGGATGGCAGAGCACCACTGCAGCAGGGTTCCTTTCACCTTCAGGCTTTTGCACAAGTGAGGAGGAGCATGGATGGAGCAGCAGGTGATGCTCCAAAAGCATCCCATACTCCAACTGAGCACGGAGTGTAGGGAGAAGAGAGCACAGCCAGCTCTCATCTGAACCTGAATGAACTCATTGATTCAGCACCATTACCTATTTCTTACTTCATGCCTCAGCGTGGTTTTATATGTTGACCAAAAAAAAAAAAAAAGTGAAAAAGCAAACCAAAGCAACCTTTATCTTGTTGATAAATCAAGACGGTGTCCCTCCTCCTTGGGATGGGAGCTGTGACTTGCTACTTAATTACTTTAGAAGCTTGCCCATATTAACACAGTGGGCAACAGGCACTGCTAATTCAAAGCATGTGCCACAAAACGAAACTGCACCTCTGTGACAGTAATATTTCTTGTAATTCTCTAAGTGGAGAGCAAGAGAATCCTCCTATACATCACAAAGAGATTTCTGACTGAGCATGCTGCAAATCTAGCATTCAAAAGGTCAATTTTAGCAATTTGTTATTAAATTTTGCTATTAAACCTGGTGATCTTAATAATCAGAAGTGGGTTTCCTGTTGCCTCACCACAGAAAGGATTTACAAGGTTGAACTTTTCCATTTGCAACACACACATAATTCCCTGGGAAGCTAAACAATTACCTGACAGAATAGACAAGTTCATATTAAAAAATAGATGCTGTTGCTGAATCAGAGTAATTTGATGTTAATGTTTTATTTTTATAAGAAGTGCCAGTTTGAAAAACCATAGGGATTACATTAAAACCAAAGCAGTTTTTTTCTTCAGTCAGTAGTGCAGTGGTGGCTTTACAGGTGATGGTTTACAGGTGCAAGCAAAGCACAATTTTTTCAGGGAGGAAATCTCTGTTACCCAATCAACTGATGGAACTGCTAAAGAACAAACTTTGGGGGTGTAAAGCCCATTTATATATTAACCTGAAAACACTGATGTGCTTTTATGTGCTGAAGCCCTTCTCTTTGGGTTCCTGCCCCAGATATAAAGAAGGGCTTACCGGACCATGGTGTATCGGTCCAACAAAAGGCATTACCTTTCCCTGCACACAGCACCTTACTTCCATACATTACCTCTTCGTTAGGAACACGCTCCTCAATGCTCATGAGCATTATGTGATGCATCTCAACTCATACCCACTAAAGAATAACAAATAGAGCACTTCGAGTCTAAGGCCTACTGACAGAAAATACAGGAGACAATTTACATTTTGAAGGGAAGGCCCAAAGTCAGATTCACTAAGAATAAAGAAAATATGGAAGAAAACAGTTACTCCAGAGCCCAGCTCAGGATCCAGCAGAGGCTTCACAAAGATGAGAATATTCTGACACTGGCACTGTAGCTGCTTTCTAAGATTGCAACTGGCTGAGAAGCACAAAGGAAGCTAAAAATTAAAATAAAGATGACCATTTCTAAATCCATTGGACACTGAGATTATCAGAGAGGAAAATGGAACTAAATTCGACGCTTTTCCCTGCCTTGCTTTCCAGGCAAGTGCTGTCAACTACATAGTGTATGGAGATAAACAGATTGTAGGTTAGCACTTTCAGCAAAAGCTGAGCATCTGCCCTTGAGAATGCAAGGTCATTACACAGTTTTAGCATCTTCAAAGTTCGGGGGGAGTGTTAGGCTTCCCGACTGCTGCCCACAATGGAGTCAAAGTTGCAAAGTGACTGCCGTTTGCTATTTGCAGAAAAACTTTCAAGAAATCCATTTACACCTCTGATGTGAAAGACTGACTGAATATATTTCAATGATTTTAGTGGAAAGGGCAGGAAAAAATCTCAGCCTGACATGAGACACTGATACAACACAGGAGTCTGAAGAGTCAGATATTTGGAAATATCTCCCTACAGTAAAGATCATGAAACTGATTTTATTTAAGAGAGTTTAAATAAAGGTTTGTGTGTGCAAGCATGTACATAAATGTACATATTAACAACAAGGATGTACTTGGAGATCCATTTAATTGTTATTTGCTTTGATTAGATAAAGTTGCTAAGAGGTTTTTTATAGGTTTCATCCATTGCTGTAGAGGAGGCATTAAGAGGTGTTTATCCTCCAAAAGAATATATAAAATCAATAGATGGAATTGGCTGCCAAATCAGACAGGGAAGGGAAGTCACCTAATGAATTTGAAACCATGGTGGCAAATCATTAAGAACGAAATTATGCAAATAGGAAGAGAGGTGGGCACAGATCCAGAGGGACACATGGTAGAAGACAAGTAGGGATTATTGTAATGAGGCATGAAATACATGTGAAGTTTCCTTCATTTCCTTTACCCACAAATTTCCCATGCAATTTTTCATCATTTTTACAGGTCATCAGTAGGACAGGCATGTGGCAACCGCTAGTGAGAAAAACCTCAACCAAAGCCATGTCTGATTTGTCTCAAGAACCAGGGCTAGAAAGGGATAAAAAGGGTTGAGTAATAAAGGTGTAATACACAAATGTGTCTTTTCTGAACTCAATTACCTACGCATGCTTAATGCTACAGAGGTTCCTGAATGCTTCATCAGAGCAGGACACAAAAGAAGCAGAAGTGTAAGCAGTGTTAGGTAAAAACTTACTGGGCAGCATTTCCATGCTACTGATAGGGTAAGGTGTCAGAAAAAAGCTTATGAACACTGGATAACTTTGTCAGAAAACAAGCATAAATGAGAAATCAAACTCAGTCTTCTGTGTATGGCAGTATTTCTCAAACGACTTTATTTCAAGGGTTGATGGCACTTTTTGGGAAAGAAAGATCAACCAAAAAAAAGGATTAGCTCAATTGGTTAGAGTATGGAGCTAATAACATCAAAAAACCCAACCTGCACACCCCACCTCACCACCCAACAAACAAATGTTCCAAACACAAAACTGTAGTTTTTATGATTACAATGAGAGAGAAACTTTATGTCAAAATATGTTATTATTTTTATTTATTATGTCTTTTTTTTTTTCCTTGATTTTGTACTTGGAAGTGTGCTTTCAATTTTTTGTCCTTTATTTTTAACAAGTTTGCAGAAAACTTTATAATGTTACACATTTTAAAAAGAGAACCCTGCCTCTAGAAAAGTGCTTCTAGGTCCAAATTAGAGTTAGGCACGTTTGTGAGCAACAGGACAGCTAGTACCAAAGTTCTGACAGAATACCAATGTTCTCAAAAAAACCAAACAAAACACACAAACCCAAAAAAACCCCAAACCAAAAAAACCCCACCCAAAGAACAACAAAACAAAAACCCACAAAAGAAAGAAAGTGGGCACTCCTACAGATGGAAAAGCTGATTGTTCAGTGTTCTCACCAACATGACAGAGATTGTAAAGACCACGGCAGCCCTCAGAGCCAGCTCTCAGTCTATTCAAATCAGGAGCACAAGAATCCCACTACCCTCACCCCTCAGACTGGTCATAGCTCCACAGTTCCACTTCACAGCACCACCCCTGAGTAAACACACTGTTTATTACCTGTGATACCACATTATTCATCACCTTGAATAAACTGATTTAAAGTGTACTCCCACGTCAGACTGCTTTGCAGTAGTCTTAACTTTAAATATCATTTATAGAATGATTCCTTCTGCTAAAGCATGGCTTTTACATACCAAAATCCTCAGAAATTAGCTGCCTTCTCCCTTTTTCCACCTGTCTCCACATAGATTTAGAACTATGCAGAACCTCTTGACAGACATCACAGATCAAGCTAAAATCCCCTATGCTAAATATACATACTTGGTTCCAAACCAGAAGGGCAAAATCCACTAAAAGTCAGGTTAGGACCAAGTTCTTGTGAAACCACAAGCAGGCACTGAATGCAGAAGGGGCGTAACAGAAAAGGGCCTGGTAGCAGCTGCAGAGGCAACTGTGAGTTTTACATATCTCAGTTTTAAAGTACTAAATCATTTGAGCATGAAGATTTCAAGTTTGTTACTGAAATTATTCAAAAAACATTTCAGTGCCTTAGTATTTGGATCCAGTGGCTGCAGGAGCCTCATTTTTATGGGTTCTCTAAACAGATTTTAATATTTTTGAAAGCATTGCTATACAAGCTATGCTGTTAATTTGACTTAAAGATGGCAGCAGAGATGACAAATTTCTGTTGATTGAGATGTTCAAATTAATTTTCACAATAAAACACGTTTCCCTCCTGTTTCAAAGTTTTTCCCCATGCAAATGACAAATACTTGGTTGTATCTCTTGCAATCTCAGAGATTAAATTACAGCTTTCTCATATTCTTGCAATTTCAGTCCTTTTCCTAAGATGCAGCTTGTGTCCCTGTGTTGCTCCCCCATGGACATCGCAGAAGCTCCTGGTGTCAGATAATTACTTGACTTTGGTTTTCCAATTCAATTATTTTCAAAATAATTTCAAGTGTAAAACTGCTACTATACATTCCTCTCGTGTCAGCTACTCTAATGACATTGTTGGTTTTGAGAAGGCTTATGTAACCGCAATTATTCAAAATAAAATATGTAATTTAGCTCTTTATGTCTTGTTCTATATAAAATGACTGCTCTGAAAGCTGGGGAGAACAAAGGCTTATGAACTGATGCTTTTTAGGATGCTTAATACACCCATTTGCCCCATAATAAATAAAAGGGAAATCTGAAAAGATATTGAAAATAGTATGAAGCTAAGTTCACACATTTTTGGTAAAATGATAAATCTTGTACCCCACCAAGATAACAAACTATAATACAAAATCTAAAATACAATTCTATGCAACCCTAATTCAACTATAATTATAAATAAACACCACAACAATAGCTGTAACTCATCCAATTAGGCCAATATTAGATTTTAATAACAAAACTGTGAAATTAGAAGCACTGCATCAAAATGGCTTTTGATTTATCAGAGGGGGCAAATAAACCAGATTTCATATCAACTATGAGATTATACAGAAGGCTTTGTGAGTTGTTTCAGACATTGCACCACCTTTGTTCTCTTGTATTAATCTAGTGCCCCCAGTTGTGGGAATGGGCATTTATTTGAAAAAAACAAGAATGATGAGATGACGTTAAAAAGCTTACCAGCATCAGATAACAGTAGAAATCAAAAGCATTTCCAGTATTTATTAATAATTACTATTTGCAGATGTCCCTCTTGCCTGCATTTTATACAAGTGTGAAAAAATGCAATCAAAGGGAATGTGAGCAGTCAGAGTTCAGTTCTTTCAACAAAACAGATCAGAGAAACAAGAAATACCGTGATCTGAACTACCAGCAGTAACACTACCACACTTGTCACAGATGAAGTGTAAAGAATAAAACCAAAAGGAGAGAGCATTCTTTTCAATAAGGTTAAGGGGTGAGTTTCTGGTATCAGATTGAGTGTTAAACTGAGAATAAGAAAGGAGTATTTTAGAAAGGTATAACTAGAGATAAGCCCATTTTGCCTGGCTTTCCCAGCAGAGGGCATCTTAAACACATTAGAAGTCTTTCTTACACAGCAACAGAATAGTTCAGAACACAGCAGTAATGACCCTGAAGTTGTAAAGCAACTATGAAAACTTCTTGTTGCTTTGCAGGTGATACAGGAGTAACATCTGGAACGATGCACAAAACACAACACAAGTCGCAATCAGAACTGGAAATGACCACTTCCATCAAATGACCTGAAACCATCAGTTAGGTGGGAGCTGGCTGGCAGGGTGTGGAATAGCTTCTACAACAGGTGGGATCCTGGGTGCTGCTTCTGGCCACACTTCCCAAGTGCTGCAACCTCTCCACAGCAGCTCCACTGCTCTGTGTGTGACCGAGGAGGCTCCAGTGGGCCTTTGCTCACTTTGTTTCCGGAACAGGATCAAGCCATATCCACCAACTTCCTGCAACTTTTTCTTGCCTCTCTCTTGTGCAAGGCATTTAACTCAGCTGTCTTGTTGCCATCTTCAGTGAGTTCAAGGATACTGTCGAGCCTGCTGGAGCTACATTTTTCCCTTTTTTCCATTTCCCATTTCCTCTTCAGTCGCTTTTGCTGACCGTCACTCCTGGCCTCAAGACTTTCTTCCTCTCCTTTACCTTCCACCTCAATGGAACTTTTTAAAACTTCATCCTATGCAAATATTTTTCCTAATTCCAGCTGATTAAACCACTGTCTGTTCCTATTCAAGCCAATTTCTCATGCAGTTTCAGCGGAGAACAAGATCACTAAGGTTCTGTATGTCAGGATAGGAGTTTATACACCAGCATTAAGTGGATCTTGGTTAGAGGAGCCAAAAAAGTCAGAAAGGAAATTTCAATCACACCCTTACTCTTTCCAGAGTGACCCCCTTGTCTTTGCAAAAATCACTTGGACACAATCCTGTAATTTCTACCACTGCAAGCAGGTTCTACACCGTACAAGCATGACGTCAGTGGGACTGAGGAGGAAAGGCACAGAGCTTGTAGGATTAAGGTGTCTGTAGCTGTAAGCACAGCCCTTCCTTGAAAAAGGGTTTAAGCTATAATAAGGATATAATAAACCTAATTACGTGTGTTGGGGTACACTTCAAGCACAAGGTATATTAGTGTAGTGTTAAGGATGCACCACAGTTTCTCCTTTGTTTTGTACATAGAAAATAAAAATGCAGTAGCAGTAACAAATATGTTTCGCAAGAAAAAGTAATTTTTTGACTAAATTTTTAAGTCCGTTTTGTTGAAGAAAGTTTAAAAGAATCTAAATTTCCTCTGTATTTGGATTCATGACAAGTCACAGTCAAATCTTAATTTAAATTACTAAAAAGTCATTTCCAGCAAAGCATGCCAGCATCAGCACCTCTGCTCCCACAAAACCATGTGGCACTAGGACAGGATGGCACTAGATGGTGCTGTGGGACCTTCCAGGGAAAACAATCTCATAAAACAGAAGTTATTGTATTGTTCAATTAGCCAGAGAGTTGATTCTGTATTTTGAGACACACTGAAGAGTATTAAGTCCCAACAAAAGAAACCAGATCCACAGAAATGGAAGGAAGGCACTAAGTAAACATTCTGCTTTGACCGACACTGCTTTTTGGAGTAGCTAAGTCCCATCCCTCCCCTTGAAGGCTTCTTGCCTCTCCTTCCCAAAAGAAAAGGATGCCGGTTTTATGCTCTACACCAGCCTTGCTTTAAAGGGTTCTAAACAGAATTGAAACAGTCCCAAGTCGCAGCTCCAATCATTCTTTGGGACTGGACCTCACCACCCTTTAACAGACACCATTTTATTCTGGTCAATGTTTAAAAAATTATTTTGACACAATAAGATTTGAATTAATGAAATTTTGAATGAACTGATCTGTACATTTACTTTTCCTGCCATGATGATCAGTTGTGTGAAAAAAACCCAGAAGCATAAAGGAATGATTACAGAAACCTGAGGGTAAAGCAAATTCTAGAGAAATGAGCAGTTATAAGCAGTTATCAAAATTGATTCTACTTATTTCTTTCTATAGCTTTCCATGTAATTGAAAACTATTCAAGTAGAACGGGCTCTGTATAAAGACACCACCAACAGATAAAGCAAAGTGCATTTTGTTAACATAAACACAATGTTTAAATAAACTCTGAGCTCCTTCATTCTTCTTCAAGCCAAGAACCTCAAACAGTGCAAGTATAAACACTGCAAAACCCCTCCTTGACACATGCAAGAAAATAAAAAATTTATATAATGGGCAGAAGCGTTGTGCCAATAAAAACCTATAAGGGTTAATTATGCACTTGTAGTAGTAAAACACTTTCTTAGCATTGCAAAGGTCAACCTGCTACACAGAAATACCACCTAAAACTTAGCACTAAAGTGCTGGCATAATTCTCCACTCCCCCAAAATGTGGATTTTATCTGCAGTATCCATGAGACGAGATACTATCCCCCTCACCACTGATCAAACCAACAGCACAATTTATCTGTAATTATTGTTATGAATTAGATAGGTTACATTGGCTTTATCAGAAAAATGTCTCAGCCAAAGTGCTACCTGCACTCTGTAAGGTGAGAAATGCCCTCCAAATCCCCCAGGATCCTTCAAGATCATTCCCAAGTCTGATGAAAAGTTAAGCTATCATCAATTAGTTTCAGAGTGAGCTCACTCATGTATTCCTTTTTTTATCTTTAGTCTAAGTGCCCTGAATTGTTTTAATAAAACGTATGACAAAGCTCATTTAATCTGTTTCTACTCAGCAGTTTTTATTCTCAGGTAGCATTTCCACTCAGCACTGAATACTTCCAAGGCCAAACCCAACCCAAATGCAGAGAAGCCCATGCATAGACACAAACCCCCCAAACCCAGCCCCCAATATGGTAATCTATATTGCTTGTGTTCTGTGCTGCCTGCCTGGCCCCAAGTCATCAATAATGAATAGAAATGTACAGCTACAGCAGTAGCCTGTGTCATGGGCTTGTCAGGGATTTTTGAAAAGGAACAAAAACACAGGTCTGCCATTTGATTGTGTCTTCTTCTGCAAATGCAGGAAGGCCAAAGCAAAGCGGTATTTAAAAAGGGGTAATATGATTAACCCTTTTTATGTGAAATGAATGCTTTCCTCAGCCATATAGATTAGAAAATTATTTGCTTGCAATGCAACCAGTATTCTCCTAGGCCTGAGAATTCAACAATAATGTTGATTCTGAGCCCAGGGAGAAGAGATTTTTCTATTTTAAGATAATGAATACATACTCAAGAGAAGTCAAATACCACAGTTTACATAGAGGGGAAAAGGATTTCTTTTCTTAGGAATCCAGCAAGTTCAGTATCAAATAAATTTTGTTCTTGAAACAAAAACTTAATGCATGCACATACACACACAGTCAGTGAAAGCAATGGCATTATTAAAAATTATGCAGATCATCATGAATGGGCTAGAAAATATGAAAAAAAAAAAAGGTGGTACTTGTATTTGTTATTTCTTTTCACATATTCCCAGATACATTTCTACAGACATTATGACTGTGGTCTTACAGGAGTGATTATCTCACATTTTACAAACAGAACACACCAGCTGGTACACTACCAAGTCACCCCCTGGGGAGGGTGGGTGGCAGACTACAAAATGTCTACAGGACACACACAAACTAAACTGAAAACCCAGTAGTAAACCCAAATCTTTCTGGCTTTCTACATCTGCATAAATTCCAGAAAAAGTCCTGCATTAATATATGTAATTAATAGAAACATTAACATCAGTAGGAGATGAGTACATATTCTCCACTTTGGAAGACCCAACTGAAGATGCACCCTTGTCTTCAAAAAACCTGGAACTAGACAAATTGAAGTAATTTATATAAGAAATGAAACTATATAAACACAAACTTCCAACCTGGCATCAAAAACAAGACATCTCAATTCAGATTACATTGCCAGGCCTTCTTTTCTAGAAGCCAGTAACAAGAAAAAGCACATGGTTTAAACACAACTGAGGAAAATCTTCAGAAGGCAGCAATCAATAATACAATTTAAGCAGCCAACTCTGCGTTCTGACCTAACGTTATCTTGTGATAACTGTTTTTAATGGCTAGAGTGGGATATTACAGTATTCAGCTGAGCTCCAGTGTGCATAAATCGCTGAACGTTCATGGGTTGAGTATGTTATTAATGACTGTGAATAAGGAAAAAGGACCATAAACCACCTTTCTGTGGCAGATAATAAAATAACTGCCTCAAAATCGTAAGTACATACTCAAGCACATTAAGGTTAAAAAACCCCCAAACCACAGAAATGTGATTCTGTTTAAACTAACTGATTAAGCTGAGATAATTTACTTACAAAAGAAACTTTATCCTATTTAAAGAATTCCAAAATTATTTCATAGCAGAAGTAGTTCCTTCTCAATTCTAATTCCAAACGCACTTCAGCATGACTACACTAAATATCTTTCATTTTGCAAATTCTATATAGTCAGTTAAAAGTTCTTTTCTCCTAGTGACATCTTTTTGTGGTTTTGTTAGTGCTCAGATACGCCTCCTCCAGCCTACTGCCCAAACACAGGTTTGGCAGCACAAAACTTCTGCCTTGTTTTGAATATCCCCATGGAACACACAATCTACTTAGTACACATCTGAAAGTGCTGAATATGCACATCTGCAACAAGAAAATGCAGGGGCGGTTCTCATATGTGGTAGAATGGGCCAAAATCTCATTCTTGTTATCAATGCCATACGACCCTTGGTTGGAGCATCTTGTGATTTTTTTTTTTTTTTTTTTTAAATCCATCTGCTTCAAACATGTTCATTTTTTGGTGTGTTATTCACTAGATACAGATCTCACATTCAAGAAAAGACTAGTGCCTTTGTTCAGTATAACACTATTGCTCAAGTGACAGTGGAAAGGCAAAAAATCAGGCAGAGGCATCCTAAAGAACGGCTTCAAAAAAACACAACAACAAAAAACCCAAACAAGAAAACAAACAGGAAAAGGAAAAAAAAAAAGGAGGAGGGCAGCAAACAAAACTTGGCTTTGTACTTCCATTTCCTGTATGGGTTGT
>VXBB01020063.1:256637-305232 GCA_013399915.1 Illadopsis cleaveri
CCTCCTCAGGCTTTGCCCCAGCTCTTCCCAAAGAACCGCTGCCAAGGCTGGAAGTTCACAGTATGGGATTAGACTGTTTGTGTACTTAAATTTACAAAAGCCTCAGTGCTCTGGATCCAGAATAATTCTCATTCTACAAGAAGAATATATCCCTTTAAAAAGTGGAATCCCTTGTAATTACTCAGTTAAATGACACACCCCACACATTCACAGAGCCTCATCCGCTGAAGGGACAAAACATATCCCTAAGGCCTTTGATTTTTACTGAGGCTTTCTAGGATTTTTGAACCAACAACAGACTTGTTTGTGCCTATTTTGTGTGCCTAAAACTTTTCATAAACTGTTTTATCTGCTGGGTGGCAGAGTGGACTTCTCCACAGAAGTTGTACAACACTGAACTGAATCGCTTGCTATCCCTCCCTATCCTAAACATGGGAATTGCAGGGAGAGCAGCAAGATTTAACTCATCCTAAGATAAATAAATAACTGACACGATTTTCAAAGCAGTTCTCGGATGCTCTGTTTGCCTCATTGATCTAACATAAATCAGTGATATGCAACCTAATAACACATCACTGTGATCTACCACTGTGAAAATCACAAAACCAACTCATCACTCAGCTCAACAGTACCTGATAATAACCAACAGTTACCCATTACAGGGCAGTTTCAATACCCATAACATGGAAGAGTTAAACAGCCTCATCTTGGTGTTAAATATTGGTTCTACTTGAAAATGAGAAACACACCTCCTGTCTGCCTAGGTATGAAAAGTCTGTTTCTTCAGAGCGCAGATCCATACCCACCAGTTTATTCACTACCAGTTTATTGTCAGCCTTTTTCATTTTAAGTGTACTTTCCATGTGAAAAAGTCACAATTTCTTGGGGTTTTTTTTACTGAAGTATTACTGTATACTCTCACACAGGTGACAAAGCCAAAAATAACTGGTTTGGTTATTTTCAATTACACGAAACTATTTCATTTCTGTTCCAAAGCAGTTTCAGGCAATGCAAATGCACATAATACAGGTTGGCACAACACCCCAGTGGGCAAATCAAGGCTCTATTACTAAAAGGCCACAATGCCATCATCCCTCTCAGACAAAAAGGACATCAGGCTACCTCATACACAGAGCAAAAATAACAATCCTTGGGATGGTTATTATAATATATACAATTATAATATATATCATCCCCAAACCTTGGGATGGTCATTCCCATGGTACAAATGGTACAAGCTATCCAAAGACATACTTTTTTTTTTTTTAACCACACTGTTTTACTGAGAAGGCACATGAAGCAAAGAGTTGAAAGATTGCTTGCCAGATGCCTACTAGAGCTTTACATGCACACACACGAAAGATAAAACTGCTGAGTTATTTTTTATATATCTTATGTAAGAGGGTTTTTTAAATGTAAATATTATACTTAAATTAGCATTTCTGGTTTGCCTACAATCAAAAGCCTCTAACATCACAAATCATGACAACGAGGTGGCCTAGCAACCTAGACAGACAGACACAGGAAGTTCAGTCAGTCAGTAATAAAAAGCTTTGGCTGTCTGGCTTCAGGGAGAAGAAAATTGCTTGGATGATCACTTCAATACTCTACTAGGTGATGCACTATTTTATTCTTTCTGATAGCTGCAGTTTAAAAGAACTCAAAACAGGAAAATGTACATGTAAAAGCTGAGCAAAGATGTGGACTGAAGCTTTATTTTGTTTTGTTTCAGACTCACACTTTTGATAGAGCCTAGGGAGCCAGAGGGAGAAGAAAGGAAACTGTCCCCAGTGTTTGACAGCAACAAAAGTGAAAACAGCTGCTTGAGTTGCAAGCTACCTGCAGAGTGGCTCTAGGAGCAAGGGGCTCTGCTGGGGGGGGCAACAACCTCTGCAGTGTTAGCAGGCGTCACTGCAGTGCACTTGCAAAACAAAACATACTTATCAAATCACAGGCATCATTTAATTGCTTATCATGATTCACTGAAAATACTCCGTCATTCTACTCAGCAGCAAATCTACATCTAAATTTACCCTGTGGTAAATTTACCCTGTGGTAAATTTACTGTGCTCTTCATGAGGGACCCAAGCCTGACCATGCTGCTGAGCAACTACAGCTCCTCCCAGAGAAAGAAGGTATTCTGCCCCTAGCAGGAAGGTTTGTTTTTTAAAAGAGATATTGTCAGAGCTGAGGATTTTTTCTCCATCCTACTTCACTCTAATTACATCTAGGCAGTAACAGTACTAAACTCTATGCTAATGAGAAGCTTTAAATTTTTCTGTCAACATGACTGACTTTTCCCTTCCCTAGTCTTTGAGGTTCATTCTTTTCTTTTTTTGCCTCACCTCAAAATCTTTTCCAAAAAGATAAAACATATAACCCTTCCAGGAGCTGACTTCCAAGTAGCTAACATTTTAGCCTATACTCAGCAGGGCAGTCTATACTCAGCCTATACTCAGGCAGAGGCTGTCTGCATTTTTTGTCACATATATGTTTTTTTCAATAACTCTTATTTAATCATGAGACCAAGAAACATTTTCTAACTCCATTACTAGCATCAACATGGAAAAAACTCCCAACATTAGCTTGTTTTCAGTCCCTCACAACTACTGGCAACTCACTCAGGCAACTGGCAAATAAATCTGCTTTGGTCATTTATCCAGCAAGCAGCGATTATCAAGATGAACATTTCCAGATTTGACAAGTAATTGCTGTATTAAATACCAGAAGAGTACATTTCTCACAAGTTGATGGCCCATCCACAGAATTCTTATAATTACTAGCAATAATCATTCTGGGTAAGTGACTATTCTCTTCCAAGGGTAATAGCATCTGCTTACATAAAGGGGTATTTTTGGCATATTCTCAAGGTCTTCTTTCTTCTGCTCTGCTGTCAGAACACTCATTATGCACAGCACCTACAATGGTCCCACATATTCCAGGTAATTAGCCTTTCCACTAATCAGAGAGCATCTCTCATTGCTGCAAACACACAGGACACTGATGGTTCCTTAACCCTGAGGTTTCCTCTGTTCATTTCTCAAAGAACTGACTCAACATTGGGTACCTTGAACTACTCTTTCAATGTACACAATTTAGAGCTTTCCAAATAAAATCATTTCTAAGTATTTTGCTGGAAGCTGAATTTAAAGACATGAATTATCGATGTTTCAGCTAAAATGTATCCCTGATCTTTCCTTTTCCTCCTAATAGTTAAGAAAATAAAAGCTCACAATATGTTTCTCTGTGACCATCTTCACATGCCTTTCTGCTTGAAAAATTGATCTCCTTAGATAGAAACTAATTTACACCTGTGATTTATTAAGACAAGAAACTCACGTTTAGAAGGAAAAAGGCTGCAGTAAGTGTCTATGCTCTGACAAATGGCAAAAAATACAGCTGATTTAACAAATGAGTGCTCAATCAATGATGCACTGAGGCACATGACAAAGGAAAGTCAAAATCCATTACATTCAAGAACCTCCTTTAAATTCCACTTCAGTGAACTGACCCTGTTGCTCAATGCTAAAGACTTTACAAGGTTTTCGGAAACATTTAGAGAAGCTTTTGTTTTGGCATTTGCTCAGCTGCACCTCACAATTAACACTGCCAGACTCCTCTCCAATCAATTATTCATTAAGATGACGAGCATATCTTTGGAGCGCCTTAACTCCACATCAGAAGTGTGTGAGGGATGATACATCCGTGTGTACTTTGCAGAATAAAAGGCAGACTCTGAGCAGGTTTTAACGTTAAATGAGAACAAGGCTAAAAGAAGCGAAATCAACACTTTTAGTCAAAGTTGAGCTTCAGGCGAGCTGCAGGCAGTGCACAGCGTGAGAGAATTTGGCTCCAGAAAGTGCCCATGTGTTGACAGCTGAATAAGAGCTTGAAGGCTTAATGGTAAGAAATGTTCCTTACACTTTACTTACTCAGTTAACTACTCATCTTCTCCAGCTCTGACAGCTGATGACACAAACCCCACTCAATTCAAGTTTTACCAGTTGCTATACAAACATGTTTATTGTGGTTCTCATGGCTAGTATTTTTACCAGTCAAAAAAAAAGCAGGAAACAATTTTCAGGATATAACTATCAAATACAATTGTGCTGAGAAATTAGGAACACAAAAAAAATCTGAAAGCTGCTCAAACTATAGAAAAAACTCAAATAATTTGAGCCTATTTCTACAACTATAATAACACGTGTAAAATAAGAAATTATCAATTTATGGTATGGTAGAACCTACTCTATTAAACACGTGTTGGTGAGGAAGATATTTGACCCCTTAACATAATTTAGGCACATAGGTTAGAAAGGGTCTGTACTTAAAGCCCATGAGAGATCTAACTGGGGCTCTGAAGTTAGAAGCAAATCGTTCTCCCCACAGCACACAGAAAAACCCTATAACCACAGAATCCTTCAGGTTGGAAAAGACCTTCAAGATCCCACTGTCAAGTTGAAGTTATGAAATTTTCAGTCCTTGTTTGTATCTACCTGTTCTACCTGGGTCAGAATGAACAGCCAGATAGGACAGTAGGCAAGATGAGCCTAGAGATATCTAGAATTTTTTGCATTTTCTAAACATCACAGCATGACTAAAGTCTAACAAACAACCAAATACCCACCAAAAGAAAAAAAAAAAAAGAAAATAACAATATTACCAAAGACAAGCAAATGGTAGAGCCATAACTGTTCAAGTGCTCACCGTGCTAGCAGAGCAGAATTGAGTTTTCTGAATCTGAAGTGGAATTTAATAAAATCTCATAATCTAAGTGTGAACAAGTCTGTAGCTGCTAAATAATGTCAGTAAAATGCCAGAGGTGCCTAATACTCCTCTATTCTGCATGCCCACAGCTGCTGCCATCCTGACTGAGAACAACAGCTCTGTGTTTACTTTCTACACATAGTGATAAGCACGTCATTTACCAAAATCTGGTAAATTTTGGTTTTGGTAAATAAAAAGCAGGTCATTTGCCAAAGGCTGGATATCATGTTCCAGAACCTGATCTTACATTACAGAAACAATAAAAAAACCCAACTCATCAGCAGCTGGAAGCAAGAGCCAGGCAATGGCTTTGAGCATCTGCAACAGATCTAAGCATTTCAAAATGAAGTGACATTATGCTCATCATGACTACACCTTGCTCCTTAGGTTATCAAGTGGCTTAAATGCATAACTCCCACTAACTGGATTTCTTGAAGCTACCCAAATCACTAAAGACAGACAGAAGTGCCTAGAAACATTTTAAACAAACAAAAACAGAATAAGGAGCTTAGAAGTGAAATTCCTCTTGAAATCAAATTAGGTACTTTGCAAAGTTTGAAAAGTACCTATCAGGACTTTACAAAGCATACAAAAAGCTAATGGTGTGCTTCAACAGACAACTGTATTCCTGAAATAATATTCATTATCACACATACTGTAAAATATGTGCAAAAAATCTCAATATATTGAAATCTTGACAGCAAAAGAACTTAGTGTTATCAGACCAGGATTACTGCACCCAAGCCAGCAACAAAAAGCTTTAAATTGTCCTTGGAAGAAGTCTACCAAAAGGTATGAATTCACTGTACAAAATACCAGCTTTTAACATGTCTTTTGTTCCTGTTACACTTCCAGTGATTTCAGAGAACTTGGTTACTCAGAAATAATTGTTTCAAGCAGAAATAAAATATTATGATATCTCCCAGCAAATAGACTGATATTTCAACTGAAGTACAGTCTAAATCCTTACATGATTTTCTTTACTGTCCTGATCTGTTCTTTTTGTTCAGAGGTAGCACTTGCATATGTTATCTCTGCTTTTCAAAGAGAAAATAATCATTTAGATTCATATGTAAATTCCATGTTCCTTCATGGATTGTCACAGCAATGCATGACAGACTGTACAGTATTATCACTGAAAATAAAGTATCTTAAAGGAAAAAGAAAAGAGAACAAGACAGAATAAAAACCCTAATAAAAGCATTACCAATTCTCTGTTTAGCATCAGAAGCCTGAACACAAACTACAGCTCTGCAATGTAAAGCTCCCAGCTGAGAGCCCTTTTGGACAGTTGGGTGTCAGGAATTTCTGCTGTAACACAGAGGTCTGTGTTCAATGACCAGTTTTGCAAATGCTCATTGTGGAGCTCCTCATCATTTGTAAAACAGATCAAAGGGTCCCACTCAACACCCCCATCCTGTTTATCACTGTGTACGTAGCTCTGCCCTCAGGGTGTTTATGAACAATGTTTAAAAGGCAGCAATGCACACAGCTGATCAGACCAGCAGCTGATCAGTATTTAATCACCAAATCCAATAAGGAAACAAATGAGGCAGAGCACAGAGGTGGAAAACAAAGGTAGGTGGAAAACGTTAAATGAGCCACCAATTTATGGAAGATAAAAGCACTCTCAGAAACAATTTACAGAACAATTTTCTTTTTACACGTTTAATAAACATTCTGTCAGAGTAAACGAAATCTCAGAAGCTGGAAGTTTAAAAAAAAAAAAATCAATTAAAATGAAGTCACAGGGAATGGTGGGGAATTGTTCCTGGCAGTTATTTGATATAGTATGGTTAATATTTCTAGTCAGGCAAATTAACAGTTTGGCTGCTGTAGACTTGCACTCACACAACACATAACCTCTGAGGATTTGTTCTAAAAATTACAGAAATATATGCATAAATACTGTTATATAGCTAAATTTGAGATGTACAATAACAGTTATTTACTACACAGACTCTAATACAAAGGAATTCTACACTGCTAAAACCAGTTGAGAAGAATGTCTGCATCTTAAAATAAAAGTAAAAAATACGCCATTCATTCCACAGGGTCCCATTTCACTTGTAAGAAATATTTTGAAAGCTCTTAAATAAAAATCTGTTTCTCTAGCCAGCTGTATCAATAGATGAGCTTTTCTTTAATACCATTCAGCTGTATAATTTGTACTGTGCCAGACTATATTGATTGGAGAAAATTCCAGCGAGGCAGTGTCAGTTTCTGTTTCTACAGGGAAGCCACTGAGCTGAACAGTGAGGCTCCTAAGGTCAAATCAGGATGCAACTTGTGTGTTGCTACTTTAAAATTACATGGGGCTAATGAGGAAAACAATGGGAGCTTTGCAGACCTAAGATAAACGTCACTTTTTCTCTTCACTATCCTGTTAATGTAACTTGAATAACCATGTAAATTAAGGTTTTTATTTTCCGTACCTTTTCATGAGTGAAGTAATTGATACTTGCAAGCAGAAGCTGTGTTTTCTTCCTGTGCTTCAAGTCATTTGTTATCTCTAGTGTGCTGCCAAGTGTGGCCACAGAAAGAAATCCATTTATCTTCCAGCTTATCTTGAGATTGTGCTTAGGAGAAGCTGCTGCTCCTTGGCTTCTGTAGCTCATGTTTGCATTAGAGACTTACCCATCTGCACTTCAGGTGCAGGGAGGGAGAGAGAAAGCAGCTTATCTTTATCACAGTGCTCTTTGCAAACACATTCCATTTCACATGGATGGTGAAAGTACAGAAAGGCAACTTGATGCAACCTTGCCTTGTTCAGAGGAATGAAAAGGGGAAGAAACAGGAGTGTTTCACAGGAGAGTTCACATTCATTTATGTCTCAGCGGTACAAGCTGAATAACTCACTCTCAGCTGTGACAGAATGTCTGCCTGCAGACACCAGAAGTGGAATACAGACTACATCTAGTTTGGGTGTTTAGACACCTGTGAGTCAGCAAGTAAAGGGAGTTTCAGTCCTGCCCACTCTTCAGAAAAGAAGACTCCCCCCGTCCTGAGCCTTGGACCCCTGGAGCCACAGCTCTGCTCTGATGCCTGGACAAGCCTTCATCCCAGCTCTCTACCTGACACACATGGTAATTCTGGATCAAAACACGGTGCTGGTGTCATGCTATGGGCTTTACCCATACTTCCTGAGCCTGGCACTCCCTATCAGTGACTTTCTTCCCTTATCCTGAAAAGATCTCCGAATTACACACAGGTTTGTAACACAGAACTCAGAGCCAGCCAATGAAAAGCTTCCACACCTTCAGGCTTTTAAGGTCTAACGTAAAGGTATGAAAATTGAGCTGATAATACAATGAAACAAAAGAAATATATCAATAAAACCAGTTGTATTTGAACTAAAGAATGTGCAGACTAAACAAACTTCATGTTGGCCTGAGGCATTTCAGATATGTCATCCTTCCTGCCCTCCCCCACAGATCATACAAGATATTTATGAGTTCTGTTATCACACACATGCTCAAAATAGTGAGCACAGACTGGAAGGATCAGCAATGGTTTTTGCAAGCACTGTGCTTAATTATATCTTACTTTTTTTAGTGGCTACTGGATAAAAAAACCCAACTCAAAACAAAGCTATTATCTCAACTTGATCAATGCCTCAGAAAGACTAAATGAGCACAAAACTGAAAAGTATCTCCCACCCCAACAACAGCATGAAGAATGCCAGAAGTAATGCAATTAAAAGAGCCACCTATTAAAATGACACCATCGCTCAACTAGCTAACTTTGATTTAAAAGAGCAAAATAATTTAGCAGAGAATAATGCACACTTGCTAACCTTTCATACCATGTTAACAGGTGGCAGTACATTTTTCTTTGATGTTGTTGTGAAGTCAGATTCAAAGAGCCTGTTCAGTTACTCTTTGTTACATTTATATTCCCCTCTGCTACAATAGCTACATTAAAAAACCAAAACAAACACCTCACATATTTTTAATCTTATGAGATAAGCCTGTCAGAGCGCACAAGCACCATGTAACCTTTTATTAAAATTATAATTGAAATTACATGCTTTTGACTGCTGACAGATACAGTTTTGTACAGAAGTTTTGCTTGCAAAATCAAGATATATAGCTGAAATGATCAGAAGGGATACAGTTAAAGGAACAAATGGACAAAGCAGAGTAAGGACAGGTTACAACAGAAGGTTTTGCTCAGACTGTTCCTCTCTGTTCCTTACCCAAAAGCCAAACTTCAGACCGGTTCCTTGAAGTGAATGATGTCAGTGAGTTACAGTCCTAACCAAACTGCAAACAAATGCAAGTTTTTTGATGCCCATCTCTGTCGAGCTATTATAGCTGTGCCTTCATCTTGCATGTAGTGTTGTTTATTTCCAAAGATTTGCACTCAGTTACCTGTTTTCCTCTTGATGTGTGAGACACTGAGATACCAATGCCCTACTATTTCAATACAGTGCCTCAAGTAGTAGCAGGGAAGCACAGCTAACACATGGGAGAAATGGCAGAATCTTCTGGTTAAATCTAATGGAAGAACCCTCATTCCAGACATGTCTTTCCTTAAAACTATTCTTTTACTACTGGATGTATGAGGGGTTGAAGAGAAAACAGGACAAGCTCACAGAAGATAAACATGTTGAAATTCATTACATATACAGAAATTATAAGTAATTTAGAAAATACAAAGCTGGAGAGTGTGAGGGAAAGGTGACATGTAAGAATAATCTGAACTTTAAATACAGTGCTTCTTAATTATCTGCTCTAGGCCACTGACAGAGCAGGAATATTAATCAGTTCCAGTATTGCAGATTTTGTTTGCTGCAAGACAGATGCAGCTATCCATGTATAAAGTTATTTTCATTGAAGGAATATACTGTTTCCCCCCCCACCCCAGACTCATAACACAACTGAGCAGCCATAGAATCTCTCCCTGTTGTTTTATTACCTACAGACTAGGAGAATTTCAGAAATTAAGAAGACAGATTAATTACACTACAATTTAATTAAGTCTTTGAAGAATAATGGATCCAGCAGAAAGCTCTGTAATTGCATGATAGAACAGTGAAAGAACAGCGAGTTCAAAAAACAGCCCAAAAGGCCAAAACAGCACAGAATCTCCCTTTCCACTGAAGTTCTCAGAATGTAGAAATAAGCACCTCCACAGCACGAGCCCCAGTAACCACATCTGCAGCCTCCTCCTCCAGGACTGCAGGGTCAGTGTGGATTATCTCAAGGATGCCATCTCTGTTAACAACCAGGGCCTCCGCACGGAGCAGCCAAGAACCACAGCAGGCACAGAGTGAACATTCCCAGGGAACAGAGGGAACAAAGCCCAGCCCTGCACTGTGTCCTAATGAATCAGGATGTACTGCTGGTGGCTGAGGGATGTAAAATGTCCAAGCACTTGGAGAATAGCCCCAAGCTCTTCCCAAATTATGCACTCTGGTATTACAGGCCTGCTAGCAAAATGTATCAGATTCTCCCGTACATGATAGTTATTCTTTTGGACAAAGAGGACAGATAAAAATAAATTGTAGAACAAAATCTGATACCCAGTGGAATAATAAAGGTGTTCAACGGGGAAAGGTTTTCAGGCACTGCAAAATTCTGCAGATTTTTGGATGGCCAGGACACAAGCCCAATAAATGAAAATGCATTCACTTTTGTAACGTGTGAAAAACTTGGAAAAAGAAAATTCACTAGTATAAACATAAAATCTTGTTCCAAGTGGGCTGAAAAGCTAACTATCCAGTTAATGGGTATTTGCAAGACAAAACCCACAAACTGAGAGAGTTTTTGAACATGGCATTGTGAATCAGCCATGACAAAAAGTACATTTTTAAACTGTATGACCATCAATTGTAAACGTTGAAATTATTTATCCCTATCCTGCAATGTGTTTAGTGTCAAAATTAAGGACAATAACAACTTGTAGGGCTGTTTGGCTTTTTGTTTTGAAATCCAAATAGCCCCAAGTACATGTGTTATGGTAACAATTAGTTCTACATTAAGGCATCTGGATGAGGTAAAATTCTGCAGATGGATATATTTATCTTACTGGTATCAATACATTCCCATCTAAAACTAGGATTTCACTTATCACATACTTGCAAGCCTTTGAAAGGAAAACTGTGAAGAACTCTCTAGTAGCCATCTGTCCTTCTTATGCCAATACAATGTAGACAATCATAGCAGTATTCCTTTCAACCTCTTGAACAAACTACATTAAAAAGGTTTGATCAAATCCTCTTTATGCAATATATGTCACATTCAGTGAATACAAATTGATGACCTTGCCCTTTGCCCTGGTAAACTCTGTCTTTCCTCTGTGAAATGGCATATTTGAACACAGTATTTTCTTAAACGTTGCCCTGATTGCATATGGAGAGAACACAAGCAGCTAAATGTTAATCAAACAAGTGAATGAGGTTTCTTAAATGCTCTTCTTGTACACAATTTTAACACTCTCTCACCCACCTCAAATCTTCTGTATAATGAAATGCCAGACAGGAATATTATGCAAATATGTTAAAAAATGGCATAAGCTCAAATTATTTAACAGTACTATGAAAACAAATCCTTCTTTTTATACCAAAGCACCAACAGATTATCTCTAAAGAGAATACTATTTTTACAAAAAAAGCTTGAGCACAAATTATGTTTAATAACTTCCATAGCTATGGACAATTCATTAGACTGCTGTGACTGAAACAGGCTAAAGAGCACCTCTCCTTTTTTGTTCAGTTTAGTATGCAAATGGTTGTCAAACTGCCAGAGTAGCTGGTTGCACTGATTTTTCTACACTGCCAGTTAATCAGTCTCCTATTTCATCTGTATGCAACCTTCATACACACATACAGGAGAAACAAAAACTGAAAACACCCAGATAAGAGCCTACCTACAAATTATCAGGGAAGACGCAGCACTAGAACAGATTTATTTACGTTATTTGCTTTACAATAGCATTAAATGGTTAGATGAACCAATGTGCAGTGAACTGCATGTATTTATCAGGCAGTCTCTTCCTGCACAAGTCTATAACCTGGCTTATGAGACACACATTAAAAAATCCCAGAGGACAGAAAGGGAAGCCAAGAGACAGATAGATATATGATGGGGTTTGTCTGGTTTTGTTGGTGCCCCCTCCCCCTGCTCTTTTTCAGTCTGGGTTTTTAATAAAGATCCCTTAAGAGTCACAGAAGTTACAAGTGATGGTACAAAGTGAACAAGCACACCTGTCTGCTCTTGGGCTCCAGAACAGAATGAATTAAGTAGATATTTATAGACAAAGTTCAAGGAATTGAGACAGAGCTTTGTAAAGTGCACACCACCCAGAGCATTCAAAGTATTTAACACAAAATCATGTGTAACAGGCTGGCAAAGACAACAGATTAAAAGGAAGCATTACATACAAAGTGTTATTGTTGTGCTGACTGCCACTGCTTGATCATCAGGAAGTCAGGAGGTAGCATTTGATAAAGCTGGTTGGTAGCAGGAGAAACAAAGAACACTCCATCTGTGTCACACAGAGCTGTATGGCACAGCTCATATTAGCAATGAAAAATAGAGAGAAGATTGTCCCTTTATTCATATTTTAGGGGATAAGAAGACCTGGCTGTAAATAAATAAGGACTGACAATTCTTCCACTTTGCTTCATTGAGCAGATAAGATAGAAGAGAGGTCCTCTGTGGAGCAGTATAGCCCACACTCAACTGATACATCACTGGTACCCACAAAGGGCATTTCTCCCCTGATTTCTTACACAAAAAGCAGAAGAGTCCAGGCCCCATATGATTTAGGTACTCAAGAACACTTTTCTTTGGATTCTTTCTGGCAATATCCATACCTTTCAGAAGCATTACCAAGTCTCAACTTTGCCATCAAACTGTGTGACATATCTCACAGATATTCAAAAATGAAACTGGAAGCCCTTAAACAGCTCAAAGAAAAAAAAAAGGCAGTGTCAACAATATATTAAGTGCTACTTACACCTCCATTTGGTACTACATATATTTTATCTAAATTCTTAACTTCAGCATTTGAAAAGTAAGTGATTTCATGTAACTCTATCTTAAAATTATTTGCAGTTGTTCCATTCAAGAAAAAGGGGTTTGAAAGCAATAACATTTCACCAGTTGGAAGGTACTCATCCTATTTATAAAAAGACAGAATACTGTGTACATGATTTGTTATTTGGACCAGGGAGGGAATACAACAGAATCATGAGAAGGACATTATCAGAAAGACTGTGTAAGGATAAGTGTGTGAACTTACAGCATTTCCACTTTTTTAACCATAAGAATGGAATGAATGACAGAATAATTTAGTTTGGAAAAGACCACCAAGCTCATGAAGTCCAACCATAAACCTGGCACTGCCACGTCCACCACTAAACCTTCTCTCTCAGTGCCACATCTGCATGTCTGTTAGGTGCCTCCAGGGATGGTCACTCAAGTACCTCCCTGGGCAGCCTGTTCCAATACCCAACCACCATTTTGAAGNTTCTCTCTCAGTGCCACATCTGCATGTCTGTTAGATGCCTCCAGGGATGGTCACTCCAGCACCTCCCTGGGCAGCCTGTTCTAATACCCAACCACCCTTTTCAAGAAGAACTCTCTCCTAATATCTATGTAAACCTCCCCTGGTGCAACTTGAGGCTGTTTCTTCTCATCCTATTGCTTGTTACTTGGCAGCAAAGACTGACCCCCACCTGGCTATAACCTCCTTTCAGGTAGTTGTAAGAGAGATAAGGTCGATATGAGAGTGATATGAAACATGCTTGATTGTTTTTTTTCTGGCTATAGCTTGGAGCACTTCAATACTTGACAAGATAAACTTCAAAATATACTACCAAAAAAACCCAGAAGAACGATTCCACCAAAAAAAGCAACTGCTCCTTCTAATCCTTCTGTTTTGTAGCAAAACATTACTTTAAGAAACCTTGCACTTTGGCACCAGACCAGTCCTTTCCATTGATTTTCATCAGGGCAGAATTCCACCTTTTAAGTTTACACAAGGCACAGTTTCACTTCAATCTTCTCCAGCAAAAATTGTCATCTTAGCCTCCTCTCCTTTGGCCACAGTTAACCTCTTCTTCAGTCAGTCACACATGAGACCATTTCTAAAATGGATCACAGATGTGATTGAGTGGGGGAAATAAACCCCTGGTTTTTGTTTTAAAACTCAGCTCATTTCACTGTTCTGGTCTGAAACACGGCCCAAGGAACCAACATGTTGACACCTTTTTTTTGCAGCATGAGAGGAGCATAAAGCAGGGTTGGCACCTCTTAAACTGACTTTGTCACCAGAGTAGTCTGTGAGGAATTGCACCTCAGATTAAAAAATAAGAAAAAAAAAAAAAAAATCCCATTTTGCTGGATCACACTTTCCTTTTGAAAGTGTGGCTAAAAAAAACCCCAAAAGTGTCAGTAAAAAAAACTCTGACAGTTGCTGGACACGAACATTTGTCATGCAGCAGCACCCTGCTACTGTCTACCAAAAGATCCTCAGAACCAGGTTCACCAGAAGTGCGCCACTAATCACCTTTAGGAAAATATATGCTTTATTTGAAACATAATCCCTCACAACTGCAGCATTTAAAGCACATTTCTTGCTGTAAGCAGCAAAGCAAGTTTAGTGATCTTCAATGTTTCCAGGCATCAGCAGAGATCTGTGATCCACTGGGATGTCCTCACCGAAACACACAGAACTGCCAAATGCCCACTTGGGGCCACAGTAGAAACCATTCTCCTGCCACATTTTCTCCAAACAAGGTTAGTTCCAAACTCATATCTTTTAAAAAGTCAAGTTTGCTTTTTGACTTGCTTGATGGTTTTGCACTTTTGTAATTCCACTCACCTGAACAACCTATAGAATCAATGCATTTCTAATGATCCCAAATTCATCTTAAAGGGACTCTGGTTTGACTATCCAAAGCATTCCATGAAATACCTCTCTGCCAGCCATTTCACCACTGTTCAGGGCTGCACAAAATAATACATGCACCACTCAAGCCTCCTGCAGGACCTCAGAAAAAGAACTTACTGTGGCATGCACGATAAAATCAGTATCTGGCCTAACAGTCTCCAGTTACACTGACAAGCAAAGGATGGACCCTCAAACCTGCTCACCAGCTTGATTCCTGAAAAGGCTACCACATCTTTGTTAGACAAAACCAAATTTTTATCCCTCCAGTTACAGGGAAAAATTTGACAACTCTCTAAAGAAGGCGTTAGACATCCAAGATGTCACTTCCAGCAGGTAAATTTACTAACTCCACTTAAGGACTTACTTCAAAGTGTTTTTTTCTGGTCAAACAGAAAATTCCTGCCTACTTTTTGCACTCAGTTTTACTTTTTCAGACACATTTTCAGTGTTCTTTAAGAAGAAAAACATCCGTTAAGGAAAGATAATACTTCAAGCATGTAAGTACATGTGTAAGTTCAAAAGTGTATTTCCCCCCTAATACTGTGTTGTCCTATACAGTCATTCTCCATTCTCCTAGTGGTTCTCTAGTCCTTGTGATACAATTTTGTGTCTGTCCATTGGGAATGGCAGTGAAGAGAACTTCCACTGATGATCCACTGCTACACTGACTTCCACCACCACCTTCTGCCAACAAAGCCAGAAACCTCCCTGTGCTACCAAGGGCTGACATCAAGTGGATGGTGTGGCCACCAAGCAAAGAATACACACCAGGGTGACTTCTCTCCACTACAACAGCATATTTTCAAATAATTGTGGCATGGACTTTGAATTACTTAGATGTGGAAGGCTTGGGAAGAGAATACTGGAACTAAAGAGATATGGGGTGGGAGCTGAAATGACCACTCCACATCTTTTGTGGCACATAAAGAGTCCTGGGAATCAGTCAGTTTTGAAAGGGCTGGTTCTTTTGTAAGCAAGAGAAGTCAAACAATGTCCAAAAATAAGCCCACTGAGCCAAGAAGGCAGGAAAAATGGTTTGGCACAAATGCAAAACTCCCAAAAGCAGTGACAGAAGAACAAAGGAACTGGAGTCTGTGATTTTACTGAGGGTAAATTTCTTGTTGCATAAAACTTGTGAAAAATAAACTCATTTTCTGAAGTCCGTGATTCTTTGCGTTCCTGAAAAGTGTTCCCTGCTAAGGGTAATTAGAAAATCAAAGCCTCGACTCATCACTAAATTGTAGGGGCAGAGGTAGGGAGGTGACATAAACTAAAAATAATCAGCATAGAGAACACGTTGGCTAAGCCTCGAATGAAATCCTTGTTCTCTGAGGCTGCATTTCCACTTTTGAAACCAGAGACTAAACTTGCTTGCAGAGAGACAATCCTGTTCAGAAACTCAGCAGTCCAGTTCTGTCCATTTCCTATTTTTGTGCAAAGTTCTTGCAATTTCAGCTAATTGTGAGTTTTACTGGGAAACAGAAAGTGGGAGATGTCACTTTTCACAGACAGCTCTTGAGATGCTCTGCCTGCCAGCACTTTCCCTTGTGTTTGCCATTTTCCCTGGTACCTGTGTTGTGTATTGTTGTTCTCTGGACCAAGATCCTGGTTCCATGGCCCCGGACTCAGGTTTCCTTTACTCATGAGAATCAAGCATATCTTAGTGTCATTCTCTTTTCCATCTAGCCTCTTACTTCTGTTCCCACATTCTGGAATACCATGTTCTCACTAAGACAGCTCTCTGATAAACTAGACTACTGCCATGGTCAGGATTTAAAAGTAGAACAAAGCACAAGAAAGCCATGCAAACATGGAAAGGGAGATTTTAATACTCAGACCAGGTCTGCCTCCCAGCCCCATCCCACTGCTAGTTGCATTACAACAACTCTGCTTTTGCTTCTCTGGAATTACAAGAAGGCTCCACTTCCCATATTAAAACAAGATGGCCAGCAGCAGAAGCCAAAGCAAGGATATTCCTAAATCACCTAAAAACTAGCAAATGAAAGTGAAAAAAATAAAATCTTTAAACTGTCTCTTCTGCACAAGTGTTAAACTGATCTTTCAATTATTGATATCTTGTGATCTCGCTTTCTCGAGTGGCCACTAAACTGGAAGCTGCCCAAATCTTTATTTTTACTTCAAGACAACAGTCAATGGGAAGTCTCACAGCCTGACTTAAAAAAAGGGAGCAGGCGCCTTGCAAAGCAAGTTTGCAATCTGGGACCGCAAGTGGAATCACTGTTTTTCAATAGTGATTTCAACAGTGACCAGTAATTTATTCTAATTGAAACCTGGAACAAAGATAAAACCTGCTCCTATTTAATATCAACAGCCTCATATTAAAATGGCATTTATACCAGCATATTAAGAGAAAAATGAAGCTTTTGTAAAAAGGCTTGCTTAACATGGCAGTGAAATATTCAGTGTGAAGTACTTTTATCTTGTTACATAAAACAAATGCAACTTGTATAACATCACTCCAAATACTAAATTGCTATGAAAAAGAACACGTGAATGTGCCCATATGAATTCAGAAATAAAAAAGAGTGAAAAATTATACCTTCTGAAGTGAAATTAACTGAATAAAAAAATCTCTGTGGCAATACTTTAGCAGCCTCACCAGTCAGCCTATCAGTTGAGAAGGCTGGGGGGAGGAAGGAGAGATATTGCATAAAGTGAAAATACAAGTCTTCTCTTATAAAAGTCAATACATCATCTTAAGCTAGGAAAAAATGGTCCCTAAACATCCGTAACTACAATCAGTAATTGTCATTAAAAGCTCTCATTATACAGAGTAGGTGTAATTAGAGCATCTTGCCCGCACAGGGTGCAGCACACAGAGAATGCTGGAAGGATTCATAAATTAGTGCCAAATCAGTCTCATTCCCAGCTACCACACAGTCTGCTGTAAACCAGAAAAATTGTATTTACACACATTAAGGCAAAGCCCACTGGCCTCTACAAAATTAGCCTAAACACGAAATGCAGTTATTTGAGGGACTCCCTATTTCATTATGTGTCTTAGGAATAAAGGGATAAAGTTTGCCATCAATAATGCTGAACATATCTGCTGAACCCCGCAGATTCCAGGGCATTAATAATTTAAACTCTTATGGGAATTTTGTCATGGTGGAGATAGGACTTGTCTGCAAACGGAGCTCAGGGGATGTTCAATATGATCTATTCTAGTATACACACACAATTGCTACATTTATCACGATGCAGAGGAAAATGGTTCCTTCTTAAGGACTTCAGGAATGTTTCTTCTGTAATTTACACAACAAAAACTTCAAGCATTTCTAATAAAAAGAAAAAAAAAAAAATCCCAGGTCCTATAAAGATATTATTGTAAGAATTACAGTGAAAGGCTTCTTTTCTCTCCCTCTCTATTACTTGTACATGTAATGTACAGTGGTGTTTTCAACACATTATAAAATGGGATGGGAAGAAAGGAATCCAACTCCTGAGAGTAATGTTGTCTATGCAAGATGCTACTGCCAGCACAGATAGTGTAGGAGCTTATGACCTAAGAAATAAAGCTGTATGACTCAAATATTTATGCTGGAGCAAAGTTAATAGCTCTGTATATAACAGTCAGTGACATGCACAACTACTGAATGGCAGAGCAAAAATCCCCTTTTGCACATGTCAGTGGAAAGCATGGGAAGAACAAATCCTTTTGAAATGCTTGTGGTATTTGTGTAATACAGAGTAAATTCAGGCATTTCTACAACAGCCAATCTAAGGTAATGCTAGGTATAGACACATTCACAGAAACAGGCTTCAAAATAATTAAAGAAGGAGGAAGAAAAAACTTCCTTTCACAACCAAGCCCTTATTCTTAGACTGCAGTTTCCAGAAAAAAACTTTAAAGTCATTTCTGTCCACATGCTTTTAATGTGCCCACACTGTACCTTCACTATGCCAGGCATACACAACCTGATGTGCACCAGAGCTCCTGAGTGGCAGAAGGACAAAAGTTCCCCTACAAAGATCAGGCACTAGGGAAGCTAGTGCAGGAAAAGACCTCAAAATAATTCCGTAATTTGCTATATTTGCTGTATTTCCATTGAAATAATATGAATATATAGGTGATCAGAAAGAATCTTAATGACACAAGGAACACCTCAACATCTTAGTCCAGCTGATTAGCTTTTCACCCTTATTTAAAATAGTCCCTGTAAAACCTAGAGAACAGCATGCAAATCCTCTACAAGATTATTGCCTGATTGCCCATGAAAACTGAACTCTGAGTTCAGTTCAAGAATTTTATCATGTAATGTCATAAAACAATTATTTTTCTATTGGGATATTTGTAAACAGAATCAGTCCGGAAAATGTAATTCAAAAGTTTTTCACAGCAGCTTTTACTTGATGTTAACACCCTGAAGAGCTATGTTCCTATCTCAGCATAAACAAGTTATGCTAGTGCTGGCTCTCAAATGATTACTTGGATGAGGCCTTCTGTGTTTCTGATGAAAAAAAGGAAGAAGAAACCACAGGAGCAAGAACAGCAGGGAAGCAGAGGATGCGTGGCAATGGTACAGAGGGAATAAATCTGCAGGACAGTAGAGGTGTGTGCGTCCTGCTGCTGAAACAGGAGTCCCCAGGTTGGGGCTGCCTCAGGACAACCCTGGTTCAGCCTGAGCCAGAACTTGCTGTTCTTCCTTCTGCATGGAAGCCAACACAATCCCCAGAGATCTGCCCATCCTCTCTCGCTTATCCAGTGGATCATCTTAATTTAGACCTCCTGCTCTCCAGGGCTCTCCTGTGCCCAAATCCTGCTTTGTCACAAACCTCTTTTTAATCTGCTTGGACAGTTCAGTGCTTGACCAAGCCCTGATGTCTGATGGATCACCCCCTTGCTAGTTCTCCAAAGAGAAAGAAACTTCTTACTCTGACAGGGCTTTAAGAAATCCATGGCCCAAATACATTACCAAAACATTAACTGGACAGCCTAGGGACAGCAAATACCCCTGCAGAAAAACATACACCTACAAGTCCTAATGTATATCTCACTATTCCAGAGTGTTTGAACAGCTTTATGAAACAGATTGATAAGATTGTAGTGTTTTTTTGTATCAGCCATGGCCCTTTACTGCTCCTACAGGAAAGCACAGTAATTATTTGGAAGAGGCTGTGGAGGGTTTTTAACAGCTTATAAAATAATACCAACAGCAAATAAAACAAATTATACTTCTCACTATGTATTACAGACTTTATAGTTTTCTGTGTATTATTTGATAACACTGGCTTGGGATGGTCTCAATACAAGTTCAGCTGGCACCGGACTGTGCAGTTGTCTGAATTAGCATAACAATTTCAATCCCAAGAGCTAAGAGAAATCAGATTGAAAAATAAAAAAGGATCTAGCATAATGCTTTGTAAGCATTTATGGCGCAATAATTATGCCACAGCTTGACGTAGTAGGACTCTCACAATATATTTTTCCAAATGTCTTTGGAGTGACGGATCCCAATTCGACAGACATTCATGCATGAGGGGAGGAACAGCCCTCCACTCCCTCTGCTTTGGGGTAAGCAAACTGAAATGATAGTAATGACAAAATTCTATTCTAATTCTCTGACTTGAATACATATACACACTGACTGGACTTTGAAACTGCAAGACAAAATGGCAGATGGGCCAGCTTTGCTGGCCACACTAGAATTAGGAAGGGAGGAGGGAAGAGGAAAAAGAAAAAGCATGCAGCAAAATCATACTTCTACTTTTATTAACTGACTAAACTAGGCAGTAAGGCAGTACTCTATAAATATTAGGCTTCATCTAGATTTTATTATTTTGCAAGCTGTTTGTGTTATAGTGATGCTCTTAGCTTGTATTTTAACTACCTACTAAAAATATGGAAAGCAATAGTAATAAATATATTTTATGTATAAGTTCATGTACCAGTTCTTTGTTAGGGACACTAGAGACTATGAAATGAATCTGTAGTCTTTGACTCTGTCTTAATTGGCCTGCAAAGTCAGGAAGATGGTTAGAAGCTGTTTCTCAAAGTCAATGACCACAAAAACCTTACCAAAATGCTAAACAAGAGTTAAGGCTATAGTGAAATTGACACTGTTATTTTGCTAAATGCTTCATTGTAGTGCATTATCTGTGTTACAAATGTACCAAGTGGCCTTGCTGGGAACTGAATACAACTTCATATGATTTTGCACCCACTGTAGGGAACTCCATTCTGTAGCACAGGGAAAAATACAATGATCCCCACTGCAGGAACAAAAGCATGTGTCTCTAATCACCAGTTATCAGAAATAAGAAAGAAATTGAGCTATGTCTAGGTGCTTACGGAAAATATAAGCAACCTCTGGGATTTATTTGTTCTAATGGAAAAAAAAAATAAAGTACATGCACGTAAAAAACTTAGACCCATTTGTAGCCTTTTCAAATTTCCAAAGACTGGTTTGCCAGCTGCATGCTGTCTACTTCACAGGATGCACTGGGCAGACTCTTGAATATCTGTTTCACTTATTACAATCAAGCTTTCACAACCATATACAGAGTATTTACAGACCATGGACTAGTTCCTCCAGTCAGAGCAGAACTGCTGCCAATACAAATACCATGCCCTGTGAACTGATGGACAGTACTGTCTATGTAAAAAAAATCAACAAAAGTCGCAAACCAAACAAAAAACCAAAATCAAAGAGGCAGTTCTTGCATAACAGCATACTTTTAGAACCAGCAGATCCAGGGACTACTTAAGAAATAAATCCTGCAAAATTTCTCCTTCCCTTGCAGTCATTCTAGGTGACAAAGGACAGCACCATGTCCCTGTTGCTGTCTCCCCTGCTAGTCAGATGTTGGGCTATTGTGAGGGCCCACCAGACTCTTCTAACAGCAGTCCAGAGTGAGAACAACACTGGCTGTCCGTGTGCTGAGCAGGGGCCTCAGTACTGCTCCTCACTTTAAGAGACTCCGTCTTCCAATCCACTTCCAATTTTAATTTGTCCAAGAATTAGACCTCTTACAGATTGATTACTAGCTCCAGGCACCTGATAAGTCATGACAAAATTAAATTCACAGTCTAGTACAGTTTATTAGCAGGTTACTGAGCTGTTGGAAGAAAACACCCTCACTCCTCTGCCAATGCCTTCCTCCCATGTTTCACACCACCCACACAATAAGGCACCTGTATGTCATGGAGCATAATGTCTACACAAAGCCTGTGAAGTCCAAAAAATACTGACCAGCAAACTAACACATTATGTCACTTTGTGTGGAAGAAGCAGATTCAGATTTCCCAGTGTCTGCAGATTTGTACAGTAACACTACTAACATTCAGTCTCCTTCCTTGACAGAAATTGCGTTTATCCACAATTGTATATTTGCACTGCATGTTCCTGTAAAATACCTAACTGGCAAATAAACCTACACTGTGGATTTATCCAGCTGCACTATGTATTCTCTTTCCAAGCAAAACTCACACAAGGAAGTAAATTCTGTCAGCTGCTCATCACATAATATTAAAAAGATTACAGAGGAAAATTAAATCATAAATGCACAAGAACCTTCTAACTGCTGTACTATCTCACACAATAAAATTAATAATTTAACTATCTGAAACTTCACATGTGCAGGGCACTGCAAGTAGACCAATGGCATTTTCACTTCAAATTTATATAGTCTTTAGTCAGTACACTTAATCTGCATTTCTAACACCTGCTTCAGTCAGCTGTGAAGTGCAACGTTGTCTATAAACTTTTTTTTCATCTTTGTACTGTCCATCCAACAAAAAAAATTATGATAGTGGATAATTATTTGACTTTTAAAAGGATATGAAACTTTCACATGTTTTTTGATCACTGCTTGAAAGACATGCTCATATATTTGACATTCCATTTTATTAAAAGGTTTGAGTTTTTCAAAAACCCTTTCCCAATTATTCATGTCATCTAATTCTGTGTAATATAGTTCTCCTTCAAATAGTTAACATTTGCTTTCCATATAGTAGTAAAAATGTGGTTAAGAAAGTAGACCACATTTAAGCCATGAGGCATAGCAAGGTGTGCCTTTTCAGACTGTCAGAGCTTGTCTCAAATACACCAGGAGGAAGAAGCCAGAATGACTTTTCCACTCAGATGGGCATCAATGCTGGCACCTGCAGCTACCACAGCACAGCGTGATATGGAAAGAGTACACAGAGGGGGTGAAACCATGTGCAGCTTTCATCCAGCAGGTTTATACCAGGCAAAAAGCTGTTCCCAGTCATGCAGAGCCCCAGTCAAGTTAAATATTCAATACCAATAAAGATATCCAAGGAAAGTGTCCCATGTTGAGCTTTCAGTACACTGGTTGAAAGAAAAAAGATAATATGAAAAGCCTATCTTCATATATTAATGTACAAAATTTTCTATCTGACACAGTCGCCTAATTTAGATACAAGTGTAAATAATTCTTTTTCTTGGAAGATTAAAAATGGCAAGTGTTCAATCATTTCACCATTTGCAGAACATGCTGAGTTTGTCATAGATAAAGTCAGATGTTCATCTGGTCTGATCTTCCACCACCTCTCAGGGAAAGGACATCACATGAACATCCTCGCAACAAGTTACGCTGGAGCGACCAAGAAGGTACCATCAGAAAATAATTTAGAATTGTTTTTTTGTCATACAATCTTTTTTTAGGAAGTAGAAACAACAAATACAACTATTTACTTATCATTGTAGGAAAGTAATCAGGAGGAGGTGGGTCGAGAATTGGAATGAAGGTGAAGGAAACAAGATGCTGGGAAGTGCATTTGCTCATGTGCCATGCCAAAAAGGTGATAAACTGTATAACCAAGCCTGAGCCTCATTACCTCCAAGATGGTTTGTATTTTGCCGGGCTGGTGTTTTGGAGTGCTTTTTTTTTGGGGGGGGGTGGGCATTTATGTTTATTTTTTGGTTTTACAAGAAGTTAAAATGAAAACTCTATACCACTGAGAGAACAGTGTTAAAAGAAGCCAAATAATGACAGATCACAAACTAAAACAGTTCCCTCCCTCCTCCACAATCACTGTTCTTTTCAAATACCTGCCATTAAGGATGAAAGCTGAAGATTGTTTGGATACCTACAAAGAAGACAAGGCAAAATAATAATGAAGGGAGCCTCTCCACAACAACACAAGTACAGCTATTAAAAAAAAAGGATTCATGAACTACTCCTGGCTCATACTGAAGGGTCATGATGGTTTCCCAAAACTGACTTTTAAAAAGCCAACAATAAATAATAAACACAATTTCCAAAGGAAGCTCCAGTTTTATAACCATGCCTTGCTTGCTAGTTGAGTTAAAGACACTGTGAGAGCTTTTGACCTAACCTCTGGCACCTCCACTAAGACAGTATTTGTCACCCTGACAGCAAGGGGAATGATTTCCAGCCCCTCAACTTAGAGTAATAATGACATCAGTCTTGTTTTCACCCCTAGAGACTGAGGACTGCCGAGTTTTGAACAGGCACTGTTCAGTTAGATAGAGAAGAACCACAGGAAAAAAAAAAAATCCAGGCAGAGATTTAACCTGTTCTGGGCTAAAAATTACAAAGCTTAATAAATTAATGTGTTTAGGATATTTTTCCTCCCACACAGAGTCAACTAAAGGTAAAAGAAGGTTTGTGTAGAACAAGGCAGCACTGCTGTTGCTGTTTGTACTACGTGCTAGAACTCAACTCTTGCTAGCTACTGAATGCACATTTGGTGGTCAGAGAAGGAAAAAGAGCTCCGTGCACCCTGATGGATTTGTGTAGGTGACTGCTCAGCACACCAGCTCGTGTTTCACAGCACACACACACAGCTGCTGGGTGAAACAACTCCTTGCAGCAGCAGTACTTCAAAGTGTTAATCAAGCACAAAACAGGCACTTAAATATCCCTATTCCCAAGGAAGGGATGATTTCTCTCCACTCCCTCTCACCCCACACACACTTTTCTTATGCAGGTGACTAAAAGCTGCAGCACAGAGGAAAGAACATTGCTCCATTTCAATCAGAAGCTAAAACTTTGGGGGAGAACATTAACAGCAGATTCTAAAAACATTTTCATTTCCTTTTGATGAATTTTTTAAAAGTGAGGGAGAAAATTACATATTTTGTGCATTTCCAAATCTGTCTGCAGGGAACATTTACCCTTAAATCAGGCCAAATGAGTACATGTTTGTGTACAACCACAGCCCTAGAGGAATGCAGAGGAATGCTTCTTCTAGTATTAAAAGATACTAGAGAGGGCAAAATAAAAACCAAATTGTCTTGCACAGTGCCTCCCTTCTCAATTTCTCCTTGTTGCACCAACCTACCTAACATAAAGAACCAATATATTCAAACATCTGGTTCCCATAGACATGACTAAATTCTTGCAAGAATTTTAAATGTCTTGCTTTACAAATAAACTGTTCAAAGTTTTGTCGTGTACATTGTCACCTTTTTTAAAAAAAGCACACATACAGTTCTCCAAGTAGTTTTCAGAAACAAATAAAGCAGATTTCCAATGCAAACATTTTTAAAAACTAGTTTTAAGTTATATGACACTGTTCCATGACACAAAGTTCAGTGACTTAACTAGAAGTCAGACACCTTGGTCTTACTTTATAACAGAACAAGTGATATTTCTTTCTGCTAATTTCACTTTCTTTATTTTGGAGTGAAAAACCAGGAAACCATTCTAACACAGAAGACAAGAAAACATCGCAAACTAAACCTAGGACCTTTCAACATTATGATCTGCACACAATTTCCACCCCGGGACAGTTGTTTTTATTTGTGGTTTTTGGTTGTTTTGTTTTTTTTCTTTCAAGTTCTGTCCAATAACCATAGCAAAGCAAGCAAAACCAGAAAAAAATAGCCCAAAACAAGTATATTCTTTTGACAAAAATGCGATATTTTCACACTAGAGAGGACAATGAGAAATCTTGCTAATTATGACATAAGTAATCTTAGACAAACCGATTTTATGCTAAAACTGTATCAGCACAGATTTGATTTACATACTAATCCAACCAATCACCTGATTATATGATATTAAACACTTGTATTTCCTTCTCTAGATGTTCTCCAAATCGTAGTTACCAAAGACAGACACTCTTCTGATCCTGTAATTCATTAGTTTCACTTAAAATGGATATTTATAAATTTCCAGCATTCAGTCTCCATTAACAAGAGAGACGACTGCATCACAGTCAGAGGCACTTTCATTCCCAGTTTCCCCACGCTATGTGATCTGAAGAAAGATGCCAGATGGCAAAGTTTAAGGTACTTTGACTGTCCAGTCTTGGCTATAGAAACTTCTCTCCCTTCTACCTTGCAATTCCCTAAGCAACAATTGGACTAGAAGAATCAAGCTGCTTCAACTCTCACACTATCTTTCCGAAGTGCAACAAACATCCTGAGTTCTGACTTTGTATTTTCTCCAGCAAAATCCACTTCTGCTGTTTGTTTTACTAACTCAAGAAATGCTTCTGGCACATATATCCTCAGCTCTCTCTTTTCCTAAAAGCCTGCTCATCCATGGAAACAGTAATGATGGAGGCAGGATTCAACCTACTGTCTCAAAAGCCATCACCAAGTACCACACCAAGCAAGTGCCCTAGATGGGGTTGCTGATCAAAAAAAGGAGGGGCAAGAAAAAAATCCTACCTGTCTGCTGTGATATGAGGAAGTGGGAAAAGCAGAATACCCAAATGTATTTATCTTCAGAAAGGTAGCAGTTACTTATTTTTTGGCCTCAAAGATAATACAAAGAGATGTATTTAATGGCCTACTTATTGCTATCTTTAAACAAACTTTTTGGCAGAGCTGACTGCTTGAGTCCCATGAGGCCAAGCAAGATTAATTAAATGATCAGTAGCAAAAGCTAATAGGAAAACTGAGAAAGCCCTAAGACCAGCTACAGCCCACATAATTTCTACACATTTGACAGCTAATGGTTTCATTTTTTCTTATTAGGTAGATTTCAAGGCATTTTCCTCTTGGCCACTGTAAAAAAAAAATACAGGGTCTAATCATTGGCCTGCTAGAGGACACTCTTTTTCGAGACCTTGGCAGCACATTTTCTTTCCTCTTGGTTTCTGTTATCTACCCTCCTTTTTTATAACATTTCAAAGATAACCACCAGCAGTGCTGTTATTTGTTAACTGGTTCTTTCTCTGTGCTGGTTGGCTCTGCAAATCCCTACTGACTTAACTGTCTTTTCAGAACAACTGTGTGACCAGTGAGACCACACAGTGGGTGTTACAACACTCACATTTCCAGTTATCCCTCTACCTGATTTCTCTCAATCCCTTGAGAGCAAGATCCCATTTACTTCTTTTCGAGTATTGCACCTTTACACTTACTCTGTTTTTTTGGGTTTTTTTTTAAGAGTTCAGCATTAGTCATAGACAGGCAGATTTATTTTTATTTTTATTATTTTAATTCTACGTCTCGTTCTATCTCACACCCATGCTGTCAGTTTGGCTTTGGGCGGGAGAGACAAGATCAATAAAGGAATACTGGGATGGATGCACATGCCTAGCAATCCCTCAAAATAATCATGGGTGTCGAGGCTCTTTTTTTAAGCCCCTGCTAAAGGGTGTCTCACAGGGAGCTTTGTTATTCTGCCTTGCTTGTACCAAAATAGTACAAACTAACTAAAATGTTGGTATTCAACTGAGCATGCTATACACTGGAAATCTAAGTACACAGTAAGAGTGGAGGCCTACACCCTTTGAAAGGTTACTTGGCAAACCTGGAAACAGCCAGTGATACCCCAGCTTATGCTGAGATTTCAGCTCCAGCTAGCAGAAATCAAAACGAGAATGTTAAATAAAAACAAGAGATCTGAGCACCAACCATGAAAAAAGTTACAGTAAGGGAACGTAAGTGGCTCCCAAGATTATTTAAATTCCATGGAATATAAACTTTTCCTGCCTGGTTCATACTATCTGGCCCAAACACTCGCTGCTGCCAAGATCTGCCATCCCCTTCCACTCATGCAAAAATCAATCCTTCAAGGATAAGGTCCCTTCCCTAGTGGCTGATGAAGAGGGAGAACTTGCTCAGGACTTGGAGAACTACCCCAATCAAATTTGGAGCACACACCAGACCTCTGTACTGCTCACAGAGCAAGAGGAGTCCACTTCTGAGAGTGCAGTGGCTCACCATAAAGCAGCTCCACTTTGAAATTAAACAAGACTGAATCTAGAATTCAGCACCTGTTGTGAACAGACTTCCTGGCAAGATTTCCTCGTAAACAGCTAGCACAGTAAAAAGGGAATCCCAGATGACTGCTCTGCCCCTTTTCATACTGCAAAGACAATTAAGAGGGAACAAAGGGGTATACAAACATGTGCCTGATTTTAGAAAAATATTTACAATGTTTGTACTAAGAAATACTTAAGACAGATAAGGATATTTATCCTAGAAATAATGAAGATTAAAAAAAGTGACAATTAAAAAAGCCCCAAAAAAACCTAAACCATTCAACATTCATTAAGGTAAAATAAAGTAAATAAATTCAGCCAATTGGTTATTTCCATATGGTTGGATTTCTTTAAATAGTAATGAAATCATTGCTAAAAAATCCATTGTTATTAAAATAAAAAAGTTGGCTCAGCCTACCAAAATTAGATTTGTAAGTTGCTGGTCATTCCCATAATTAAATCTGTGTCACAAATTTGCAAGAAAAATGGACAGTATGACTAATGCATTTACTTGCAGCACTAGTGCTGTCAGGCTGTGTAAATCATTATGCCTGCTAAAGCAGACTAGATAAGAATTCCATACATTTTCATTAACCAACTAAGCTTTGTGTGTATGTGAGAAGTTAACTTTATTCTCTGCTAGCTTTAGCTTGCATTTGGAGTACAATGTAAATAAAAACACTAGCCTTGATTTGATGAGCCATGTGGCTGCTCCAAAAATTATTTGGGCTTTTTGAACAACATGAACTAGCTCCATCCCCTCTGAGAGATGGTCAGATAAAAGAACAATCCCACACATACTTAGTTGGGACAAAGGAGATCAGTGGAATGATGGGCATCTGAAATGTGTCTTATTTCATCTATTATGTTTCGACAGAGAAAGAAAAGCTAATCCAAGACAGCACTGGAGAAGTCTTAACCAATGCTCTACTGTTTTCTCAGGAGTCCAGTGGTCACCAGAGCAGAGTCCCTGCAATCCTCTCCTTTCCTCTTGATTTCCTGTCACCACAGCCCTTCAGATCTCAGTTACAGTTCCTTGTTTAAGGAGAAGCTGATGGCTATTCCTTTCACACTAACTGTTCATAACTCCAAGCCACTGAAGAACCAGCCTACACTGACTCAAACCACAGGTTGGATATCCTTATGGGATTCCCAGCCCACAGTCTCAAGCAAAAAGGAGATTAATGAGAGGTAGAAAGATTAGACAAGACTGGTCTAGCCTAGCAGTGCAGAGCATTTGGTGAGGACACAGTGTTCTGGAAGTCCATGTCCCACAGCCAGGGCAGTAAAGTGTCACTGCAGACTGAGTGCAGACCTCAGCCAAGCACATCTCCAGTGCAGGAGCAGCCTCAGTGACAGGTGGAAAAAGTCAGAGGAGCTGAACCACTCAGGTAAACACCATGGAACAACCATCAGCACAGCATGTTTTGAAGTCTCCTGCCTATTGCTCTGTGATTTGAATATTTGCAAGTATTTGTCTTCTTCTTTTAGAAGCAGAATAGAAATGCTTGGGAAGCATGGTAATGAATTTCAGCAGACCTACACCTAACATTCCAGGCAATTTCTTTAGCCTTTAGGTGCAGAAGTATCCTCTCCTTCAAGTGGAAGCAGTTAACACAATGCTTTCTATCTTAGCATGTGCATGCAACCTTGTGATAACCAACCACTCTGTGTGAGTAAAACACTACCAGATTATATTAAAACCCCATTAAGAGGAAAATCTGAAATCACTTCTTATGTTCCACAATTATTGTAAACCAAACTGCTGAAACGAGGGGAGGAGATAATGATATTAACTACCCAACTCAGAGCAATCCTCTGTGGTATGAGCCTAAATATTCTCTTGGCTGAAATTTATGTAAATTGAATTCATCTATCATTAGTTATTACTAATCTAGCTATATAAAAACACTTTTCTGTAACAATTAGTTTTTTCAAACACTGTGTTTTAATTAGACCTGGGACATTATTAAACTAAGTCAATAAAATAATGTAAATATGCACAGCATCACTCCATGCACTGTTTTGTCCATATATTTATAGGAATATGGGCTTTGGTGGAGCTAAAAAGGAATTACTTTGTGATTGGCTGGTAGTTTTTGTAAATCCTTTTACCAGTGAAAACACCCCCAGGTCCTTAATCTAAGTGCATTTCTGTTCATCAAGACGTATTTGGCATTTCTACATTTTGTGTATCACAAGATGTTCCATTTCATCTGAATAAGCTGATCTCAGTATCATTCTAACATTATACTGAGTATTTTCCTGCAGATATTTTGTTCCACAACTTACTTTACTTTAACTTCTCAAACACTATTTCCTAGTCTTAAGGGAAAAAAAAAAAAGGTGATGGGGGCAGGAGAGTAATCAGCACAGCACATCTTTCAGCCCTTTTAAATCAGCCTGTTTGACACTATCACACACAGGCACTGGCCCAGAGGGCGTATTCTGAAAAGAGAAAACACTGTCTTGGCTTTGTCACAAGTGCCACAATCTGCCCACTTGCTACACATGGTAAGACAAAGAACATAAGAAAAACTTCAGCCTTGCTCAGATTAGAGCCTTCCAAACAAGCTCCAGGACACATGGAAGTATAAAGTTTTGGTCACAAAGGTCAATAACTCCATCTAAGCCTGTCCACATACAGCTCATCATTAGACTCCTAAGAAAAATGCAAATGTGATTTAGATTCATCATGAATTGAAGATACAGGACATAGACTCTCCACCCATAGCTAAATCCATAAGTTAGGCACCAGTATAAACTGATGGACTCCCAAAACCACTACCACCAGGACCTTCCATTATCTTCTCAAAAACAAGCCAATTATTTTTACATTTTATAGAACAGTTTTGACTGCAAACAAATATATATACACACACACAAAAACACATATATATTTAATGCTTTGCCAGTTTTTCAACAGTAAACTTTTTTTGTAAGTGACCATACACTTGCCAGTGCTCCACATTTAGAGCTGATTCAAGGTCATGTAGACCACCACCACTGTGAAACTACTGGTAAACAACTCTGTCTACTTACTACTGTCCCTGGTCTACTGTCACATTTCAATCACAAGGTTTACTCTATCAACTTCATAACTGGAAAAGTTTGTAAGAACAAAGCACTCAATAAACACATTTGTGATTTGTTTTGTGTCATACACGTGTATTCCCTACATAATCATGATTTCAAAGTAGAATTACCATAACGAGTGTTTAACTGTATGGATATATTTGTAATTTAATAGAAACCAGTGTCTTTACCATGTTATTCTAAAAAAATCAGTAAGTAGAAAAAATCAGCTGGTACTATGGTTTCATTCTAGCTGATCTTTAATATTTTTTAAAAGTCTTTTCTGGGAACTTTGTAAGAATAATGTTTACTGCAATGCTGCTCCAATACTTGCAAAAAGACCTGAAGGGAACAAAAAGTGAAATGAAGTAATTACATGTAAGCAGAACTTTCCAATGACCATGAACTAAGAACAAAATCAAAATTAGGAGTATTACATGGAGACAAAAACGAACTCAGCTTCTTGAGCTCAGATTTCTTCAAAGAGCTGCAAACAGCCACTAGAAATTGAAAATAAGTCTCTCTTAATTTACTAGGAGCCAGCATTGTAGTCAGATGCAGTGGAGCCTAAATTCTTGAAGCCGAGAGATGTCTCCAAATGGCAGCTGAACTGAGCCTTTGGGTATGCACAAAAACCTCTTGAACTGAAATCTGGAGACAGCAGAGAAATCAGGAGCTCGTGCCAAGCAACAAGAGAAAATATCACGCACATGCACACACAGACTTAAGTTTTCCCAACACTTCCCCAGTTTGAGGCAGGCCCATAGAAGGAGGACATAACAGGTAACAAAAAAAGGACAAGGACTTGGGAACTGATATTTTAAATATGTGAGTGGTCATCTATACCCCAAAAAACTTACATCCACCCTCCTAACTTCAGGCCTAGTCCCTCAAAAAAGCAGCAGCACAACACAACTTCAAAATGCCACGTGTACAATTCCATATACTTAAGCTCCTAAAGGCCAGCTTTTCATTAAAAAAAACTCAAAAATGAGCCATGAATAAAAAGTGATTAATTTTGTACTCACAGTTTTGATTTCAATTTCCTAATTTGTATAAAATCAATGAATGATAAAAGAATTCATCACAGTATAAAATGAGGACACAAGATGGGTGTCACAAACACATACTTCTAAACATGCATAAATTTCAGTAAGACCAAATTCAGTTATTAGCTGCCTAAATAAACAATCATAGTAGTTTGCCAACACATAAAATAATTTTTTATTTAATACTCATTAGTATCTCTCTAAACAACATATCTGCAAAAGAAATCTATTCTTCCTTTCTTCGTAAATATATTTAGTGTTCTTTACAGTGTCCTTTCCAAATGTTTGTAGACAATCAAGACCACAAAAGCTGCTTTTTCTTTTTAAAGAAACAGTTATATTTACAGCTGGATTGATTGCTTCCCCATATCCAGCTATTTTAGTGTGTTCCTCAGAGACATTGAGTGGCTCCACTGACAGCAAAATATGCTAAACAAATGGCAAGTCACTGAGTAAATTAGCATCTACTCTCTGATCAGCTGGGTCATGTTTTCTTTTCAAAATCCATGGCCTCTTGATAGAAAATAATGAGTATTTGATGGGCCTTATTAGAAAAATCAATATATTGATGCCCATGTCTGAAACATCTGCATAATAATAGATTCTGTTAACCCATTAAGGAGAAAATTAAGATGTGTTTACACATTATTAATTTACCATGAGCAGCGAATTTATTCACTATCTTTCTCATAAGTTTAACAACAACAACAAAAAAATTGCAATATCCATATTTAAGGGCATGGTGACATAAACTGAAAGATGATTCAAATTTTTGCCAGCTGAATGGCAAAATTCCACCAACAATAATGTGAAAAAATACAAACACACCAATGATGCTGTTAAAAATGAGACTATTAAAGCACTTGCCATAAATACTGTGTTACTTACCAAAAAACTTCCAAAAGCAGAATTAAATATAGCAGCTGCCTAGAGAGAAAAAAAAAGGATAAATATCACCAATGGGAAAACAGCTACAGTGTGAGAACAAAATGTTCTTCCCCCACCCACCAAGCTATTAGATTCTCCAAATACACACATACACAGGGACCATTAGGCAGTTAGCCACTGCTTAAAATATTGCCAATCGCCTGTAACTTATGAAGACTGATGGATTCTGGTTTATGCATTCATAAATAACATGCTGAAATGTAAAAAAGTGAGAGGAGATGAAAATCCTTTCCAATAGACTGAAGAGCAATATCCTCGAGAACCAAGAATATTACACAGAAGCTTGGTCTCAGTGCTTGTGCTCTAATTTGCCAAGAACGTTTTTATATACTGACCTATTAATCAAAATAAATATTACCTGATTTAACTGAAATACTACATTTTCATACACTTTTAACAATTTTAATGAAATATTAATCTGATAAATAAAACTGCTTTAATAGTTCATCGTAAAAAAGTATTGACAGATAGAATTTCCTGTAGCTTGAGAAACGAATTTAAAATAGGAATAACAAAAGGCCCAAACAAAAAACCCCACAAGGACCCCATACTTCTGAGGCCAAAATGTCATTACTTTTCACTCCATAGTCTTTTAAAATAAGAAAATAAACAATTTTGATAATGACTTAAGAAGTGTTTGTGCTTACCTAAATATCCAGGAAATATAAGGTAGCAGTATTATTTCTTAATATGAACTCATTAAATTCCAGGAAGTTAAAACTTGAGTCTTGCATAGCTTTCCCCAATTACAAGAAAGAACAGAAGCTCTTGTATGGCAGCCAGTCTGATGATGAGAAGCCACACAGCAACGGTAAAAGGAAAGGGAAGAGGGAAATCTACCATTTATGTGCCGATTTAGAGTCAAATTAATCACCCTGGACACTTCCAGCCACAGATTAATAACAAGAGGCTGCTAGTGAGCTGAGCAAGTTTGAATAAAGTCCAAAATCAGGGTAGGAGCAGTAGCTGAACCTGCCTTCTGCTCCATAAGAGGATGCAATGAAAATGAATGGGTAATGAGATCCTTGGCTCTAGAGAGCTTAGCTTTCTTATTCAAGTTCATAATTAATTCAAAGCTTTGATAATTTCATTAGATTCCTCCTCTGCTGGCCCTATCAATAAAAGATGGCACTGGACCACAGCTCCTCAGTGGCCCAAATACAAAAACAAATGCAGACTGGGAAACCTTTGCTGACTTGCTTACTAACAGGGACAATGGCATATGGCACTCCATGTTGTGGAGGGAGCATCTGAATAGATACAGCTAAATAAAACATTATAGTTGACAGTTGTAAACTACAGTAACATATTTCAACACCTCTTTCTCATCAGCATTTCTTTTTTGAACATAAAAAAAAAAAAAAGAGGCACAAGTCCAAACAGCTTCTCTTGCCAGAGATCATAGCTGAAAGGAAGCGTGAGTAGTATAAACAATTCTTCAACAAGTGTGAATTAAATCAGGATTTTCTATTCGTATTTGAAGCTGTGCAACTGATACTCTAATGTAGCAAGGTAAAGACACATTATACCTATCCAAACAAATCTAGAGTATGGCAAGCAATCCTGATTTGGGGATCATCTAGAGATATGACACTATTTTACTTAAAAGAGCTGCAATTCCACTTCCAGGACAAATTCTGTATCTGGAAATGTGTTAAGGAGAGATACTAGATGGTGGTATTTTGCCCATTATCAAACTTCTTTTATTTATTCCTGGTCCATCTGGAAGACATCTGGATTTTTAAAATAATCTCAGGCATATAACAGGGACTAAGACAACAATCTTGGACAAATTTCATGCTTCAGTTGTTTAGGCAGTCATGTGCAAAAATCATAATTCACAACCACTTCCGGAGTACACAAGTTTACAATTTTTAACTCCCTTTCTCTGAAGTGTCAGAAATTATCCATAGCAGATGATTAAACACTCATTACAGGCAGAAGAAGTGAAAAAAAAAAAACAGGAAGTCTGCCTATTAAGATACAATCATCCAGATTATTTGCCTCAGTGAGGGAGGACTGATATATGTCAATGACTCTATCTGCAATTTTCTTTGTAAACATTTCCGCTGCAAAATACACTCAGAAGTAATTTCTTCCCATACTCACAAACCAGGGGCTTATACTTGTGATTCTGATTCAGTTTAAACAAACTGAATAACTGAAATAGTAAACTGTAAACTGAATCAACAGTTCCAATTTGTAATTAAACATACCTAGTAGCACAACCCTCTAGAATTTAAACACTTTCATGCTTCCAACTCCCTTCTATCAAAGGGATACATACCTCACAGGGCATTGTCAAAATTAATTCATTCCTGAAAAAGCACTCTGAAATCCTTAGAGGGATGATACAAGTAAACATTAATGCTGACACATGATACAGCCAGGCTCTTCATTTTCGATTTGAAACATTTATTAGTCACTATTATTGCATCACTTTTTTAGTGTGTGCTCTTTTTGTGCTTCGACTGTTTGCAGTCAGCTTAAATGAAACAATAAAACATGAAAACATTTGGATGCCTTTATAATACTCCAAGTTCAGATTTGCACGTGTTTGCAAACTATTCATTGCATCTACCATTAGTATGAGGAGAGAGCTCTCTATAAAACCCATAGTGAAGTCCTTTCAAAAGGTAAGTACACAGCCATGTATTGAAATGCAAGGACAGGCCACATTCTAAAGCAGCAGTATCAACAACTAGACAGATTTTCTATGTTTCTATCAACTCAAGACACATGACTGAAAGTCACTGCCAGGACTATTCACAGGGCAAGTACAGAAGAGCATGGACAGCATCACTTGCGTTAACAATTGTACATATTAACTCCATTAAACAACAAATTCACTTATTATCAGGCAGGTACAATTTCAGTCAACTCTGTATGGCACTGGGCTTGAGGGAATGCCCTCGTGGTCTACATTTCCAGGGAGAACTCCAAAAGAGAAAAGACCAGGCCACCTCTGAAGGACACCTATCTGGCAGCACTTGGCAGAAGTTTTCCTCTTCTCATACCAGAGTCTAGCACAAAGCTTCAGCCCTTCATCTCTCACCTTATCCTGCACTATATGGAAAACACTGCTAAGATTTCTACAGTGACAGCAAGGAGATCTAAGACAGTCCTCCTGGCAACACTGGCTGGTAAAAGATGGAAGAAAAGGGCAAAACCACTACCAAGGGGCTGAGCATTTCCCTCCAGGTGTGGATCCAAATGAAGCAGCAAGTACACACAGCAGACAAGTATATGTGACTGGGCAGCAAATTAAACAAGTGTGTTTAGAATTCAAGTATTAAATACAGAACACATTCTCAACTTTATTCCATTGCCTTCTTTTTGGTACCAAGCTAAACTATCTTGGAGTTTATTAGACTAGATATTGTTATGATAATAATGTAGCCAGACTACATTAAACGACAGGAAAAGACACCCTGGCCACATTTGGAACACCTGGATCAAACAGCAACATTTTATCTTTATCAGCAGGATTTCAAAGAAATTGTTATGCACAACTAAACTGGAACTTTACTGCAGAGTACAGGGAAAGAGCAGTGCCTTACAGCTTTGTATGTGGACCTCAGGAAAAAAAAAAAGATATCTTCTTACCAATATGTGTATACTGCTTCAATACTAAAACATTTGATTCTCGAGTATCATTTGGCAGTCTTTAGGGAGACAACCTTCCTGGATGTATTTAAGCCTATGCTTACCCCCAGGCACCCCACAGCTGGGACAGCACATGCCATGGACACCAGGGCCTGGCCTCAAGTCATCCCTGCTCTGAGGGAAGGACATGCCAGGGTCAAGGCCACAGATGCAGAGTAATGAAACCAAAGAGCCTCAGAACACCCTGGAAGGAAGCAGCCTGGGCATCCTACAGAGCTGTTCTGTGTGTGTCTGCCATTCCCTGCAGTTAAAACCTGAGCACTAGGGAGATGTACCACACACTAGTGGGATATACAGCTCAAGCATCAGCAATAAGACTGATTATCCTATTTAACAAACAAGGCACAGTGAAGAGGAATGAAAAACCCAGAAGAGCAGAAAAGAACTGGGGAGTGACAAGGACTCTTGCATTTCTAGTGCAGGATTATGCAGCACAGGACAGGGAACACGATGTGGTAGTGTAACATTTTACAGTATCCACACTACTATTGCAAAATTTAATACAACCATGTCTCCTATTGACAGAAGAAAGGGAAAAAAAATAAAAAGTGAGAGAGACTGAAGAAAGTGATGGAAATGGTTTGACCAAACAGGACAGAAAAGGAAATTTTATGTACCCAAAGAGATCAGTGTAGTTTGAAAAGGTGGAAGAAGGCAGAACATCAGAAGTAACTTGAAGGACTTGGCAGAGTCCCTTTAAACAACTCCTTCAATCTCCCATTTAAAAATAAAATCTCATGTGAGTGTTACCACAGCTCATGTCTTAACTGCTGTTTCCAATAACAAGATGTTACATCTCTGTAGAAAGCTATTTGCCACAGCACTGTTACTGCAAACAGAATATAAATATACCTAATAAGGTTTAATCTGTGTTGCTGTTCATAACTATTCATCTGAGTTCAGACAGGAAAAAAAAATACATATATTCAAGTTCCTGGTTTCGAGCCCTAAATTGAATCAGGTGTCCTCTTCTCTTAAGAAAATTAAGTTGCTTTTGTGCAAGAGTGTTTTAATGAGAACAGAGCCTGCCGACATTGATAAATGGGAATGACACCAGAGAGAGCATGTAAGCAGGACAATATGTGCATGTTACAGTCTTACAGGCTATTTTTCACTGACTATCCTGAATGGCTTCACTGTTTCTTAAGGGGCCTATTAATCTCAAATTTAGTTATTACACAACGTTTATTTGAACATATATTCTGTGGATGATGACAGTTAATAAAGGAAATCTTTTACAAGCTGTATTTTTACATATTGTTCCAACTGCAGCTCCCAGTCATTCTACTGTATTGATGGAATAACCTAGTTATGATGCAGCTTTAAAAAAGGCACATATATTCAGATTCCTTTCTAAGCATATGGGGACTCTTAAATAACTGTTAAAATGCATATAAAAATCCTGCTCCAGCATGGCAAAAATGAAAGAGGCAGTGTTAACTGCTCTACCAAGTCTCCAGAAGCCCAGTTGCCCCCTCGAAGGCAAAGCACATGCCTTTTTAGCACTCCAGCATCCTCTCAGGGAAACAAATAGGGTCTAGATTTGACTCTGATGTATGTACACTCCATCCTGAATTCAACAGAAGCTGGAGAATACATCTTACACATGACTCCAGCTCACGTGCTGGGTATGTGATAAGGCACCACAACAGTTGTATTAGGTTTACAACAACACAAAAAACACACAAAACCCCCACACCAACAACCATCCAAACACACAAAATATGAAAAACACAAAACCCTCACAAAACAAAGCAAACTAAACCCCACAAAACTTTGATACCAACTAAATTTTGAGTTCAAAGAAATCTTCCCAAAAAAAGCGTGCAGATGTTCAAAAAGCCTCTTAAAAAATACCAAATTACTCTAATTATTTTAGTAGCGTAGAAATGTACATAACCTTATGTTCTTAATAAAAAGAAATAAATCAAAAAATCCAGAGAATCACAAATCCACACATACACAAAAACTACACCCACCAGTCAAGAAACCTCCAGCATACCAAGATAAAAGCCCAAAGTATGGAGGGGATCATATATTTATCCACTGCCATGTCACCTGTGCTCCAACACAATTCGCTGACTGGGAAAAAAATAGCAAAGATATCACCTAATCCCCAACCTGCCCCTAGAGCTGTGCTGACAACATGAAAACATTGCTTTATTCCAACCATATTCAATAACAATCAGTTCCATGGAAACAACACTGCAAAGGCACCAGAAAATGAAAACAGACTAACTAATCTATTGTTTGTTTGCATTTCAGCAGGGGAACATCATCCAGAGAACTATGCTCTCTACAACCCTGTGCTGAGCCCTCTGTTCCAGGCTGCCATCACTTGAGCAGAAGTTGGTGCTGCTTCAGGCAGGCACAGCATTCTGCCACAAGCAGGGCAGAGAAACAAGCTGGGGCCTCTTCTGGCAGAGAGTTACTGCCTCTTACCTCTTACCAGCGAAGTTGTTTCTGTTGAAAATCAGTCTTTCATTCCCCCATTTTTGTAGTTCCTCATATCCATCACCATTTTTTGCTAAATAATATTTACAAATACAAAAACATCTGTTAAAAGGAAAGCTTTTTGGACACACTCATTATGTCGTTTTTCCCACTGAAGGATTTCTCTGTTTCACCAATAATTTCAGCAATACTGAGGCAGATAAAGAAAATTATCCTGCTCACTTTCTTTTTGTTAGAAATGCTAACTTGTCTCTGCTGACAGCAACTAGGATGACTCAAGGGAGATCTGGAGTGTCAGCAAGGTTTTTCTCACTCAGAGGCAGGAGGAGGTGAAGAAAGACTAAAAACCAGGAGAGTATATGCATTAAAGTGGTTTTTTTTTTCCCAGAGAGTAATACCAGAATGTAAACATTTGCTAACAATTCAAATGGCAAACATTAATCATCCAGGTCTCAGGAACATTTATTTATCACTGCAAATTTCCACCAATACTAATATGTAGATGAGTAACAGGAAATCCACGTTTAGCAAAGGTTGAAAAGCAACACTATTATATCTCATTTTACTTGAAATTACTTGTATAACTGAGCTGGATGAAAATAAAGACTTTTGTCATCCAAAAGATCACATGAATGAAGCCAGGAGGAAAGAACCTCTGTCAGGAGCTGGAATGTCCATTTTCACACTGAAAGAACCAAGATTTGGCCTCTTCAGGTAGAGAAGAAATGAGAGGCTTCATGAACAGTGCACAATGCCTGACTAGCCCATGCCATCAGCTGTACAATGCTGTCACTTCGTTCACAGTTTCTTTGCTTTATCCTAAATGGCAAAGATTTACCCACACCAGATGCTCCTGTTGCTGTGTTGCAAACAAAACTTGTGTGATGTTCACAAGAAAAGCAGAAAAAAACCCCATCTAGGCCATATTCAGAAACACAAAGGTAGGCAACACAAAACTTTGTCTATTCCTTCAGGTTGCCAAGGTTAAGAGAGCCTTCCTCTTTCTTGCAACCGTGATCCTCCTCCTTTCAACAACAAGAAGGGCTGTAAGCAGAGACAGCCACCAATACTCTCACCTCATCCTTGTGTCACAGTCATACCCCAAGCCCAGGAGTACCCTGAAGATCTAATTTAATTTCTCCATCCTCCTGTCAGCTGCAACTCAGAACACAAAATCACTCTCATAAGACACAGTGCCTTCCACTGTTGGCTTCTACGTCACACACCCCAACGAGGCAGCGACCTGAGCACCTACAGTGGACTTTTGAATACCCACATGAATAAACAGAGGCAGTTTCTCTTTTTTTCCTCTTCTACTTACAAATTGCAAATGCAAACATTAAGATGACTGCCCAGTGCCAGTGTAAATATTGGCACAAGCAGTAATTTAAAGCTGACAGGCTTGTTACAACACAGGCTTTCTCATACCAAATACACACACGCATAAACACCATGCTCCAGCATCTGACTTAGTCCTCCACAAACTTCACGTAGCTCTGACACACCAGAAAGCTCTGAGTTCCTGGAAAGGCATCTAGCCAAACTTTTTGTATGCATTTTTCCCCAGATGGAAAGCCCATTTCCATCATTTCCCTAATCAGGGAAAAACAAGGTAACTTCTCCCTTGTACTAACATATTGTGAAGTGTAAGCCTTTGCTGTCACACATTTGGCTTGTGAAATGTGGTTAGAGGGCAAAAAGTTAAGAATTTAACCAGTCACTGGCACTTTGGTGTCAAAACTACCCACAAGCCTTATGCACACCATGCATTTCTTAGAGACTCCAGGTTTATTATCTTACCAGTGAAGACACTGGGTCTCACACCAGAACAAACAGATTGCTGAACAATGATTTAATAAAGGAGGCTCAGCTGAACAGTAGTAAACAGCCTACGTGTTCCTCTCTTATGGTCAAACACTTCATAACTGTAAGAGACTTTCTCTCAAAAAAGAAAAAAAGACTGTGGAAGGTATCCTCAAAAGAATACAGAGCAATAACAACCTCCCGAACATACTTTTATTTAAGTTCACATTTTCTGAGATCTTGAGCTGTGATAAAAACACTTAAAGGTCTTGTCCCCTGATTCTCCTGGAGACACATCATCCATAACATGATTAGAGGTCTAGTTAAACAATGCATCCCCCAACTCCAAAGAGTATTACTTCCCTGTTGAAGTGAAATGAAAGCACAAGGCCACTTTTTAAAAGGTGCCCTTTGCATCAACTGTAGGCTGTGCCTGCACCAGTATTTTTCTATAAATATCCCACTGTCATATTGCTTCCTGGGCAGTTAGTAGCAGAACCAGACATTTTAACTGCTATGCCTTCAAAACCAGCTCAGAATAGCATTGTTATGAAATCCCTGTCACTACTACCACTGGCAACAGCTTCACTATCAGGAGTAATGCCAGGAGATGGGAAACAGAACACTAGTGCAAGGAAGGCCACAGCACGGGGAGGCTGGCTGAAACAGCAGCTTTGTAAAACATAAATTAAATGTGGCCCTTTGCACAGATCCATGAATCCTGAGCTCTGAAGCTCGTGTCAGAATGTGTCATCTCATAAACAAATGTTCATATTTCAAAGAAGGACAATTTATTTTTTCTTAACCTAGCCCAAAGGTTAGGCTTTACTATAAGCCAGTATTATATAGTACTGGAAATTCCCTTTTATGCACCCAGGCAAAGCTCTGCACACTGCAATATTGTGGCAGAGGTAGAAGAGAGAGAACAGGAAAAGAAAAGTTGCATACAATAAGCAAGACACCAACATAACAGCCGTGCATGAAGGATAAAAAGGAACAATCTTGATGCAAGCAACTGCATTCTTTCAAATGCTGCTCAGCTACTTTCCCCTCTATATTAGCAATTCATACAACCACAACTTACACATGCACAGAGTGAGAAAGTGCCTAAATGTGCACCTTTATATATTACATATCCCCAGAATAAGCTCAAGGAATTCAGCGGTGGATCAGTAACAACTGAAGGTCCAAGCTACTTTTCTCTGACAACAAATTAATGATAGCATTAGTTAATTACCACCACCCTTCTTCTGAATCATGTCCAAAACATCTCTAAATTCTACTCAGATGGTTGCCCCCATTTTACAAGTGGACTGCTACATCCTCTAATTCAAATATGGTAGAAGAGGCTTGTCTTCCATGCAGTGCAAGGATTAATACTCAACTGCCAATCAAGTCTAGGTCAGGAATTTGGTTTCACAGCTACTTGACAAGCAGCACAGGTACAGAATGAACTACAAAGATGCTGAAACTATTCTTTAGAATTTTCCTTCATATATGCATTTGTTTATTATGTAAACATATATACAAAACACTTAGCAACTCACTAGCAACTAAATTAAAGGTATTTTTATTACTTTCTTAAATTTACTTGACTCTCTAGTGGGTCATATAGACTACTATATAACCACTACTTCCCTAAAGAAAAGGCGTAGAGAAAACACTAAAACCTATGGGTTTCATGTACAGAAATGTACAGAATTCTACTCTTGCTCTGTGGAGAGCAGAGGATCACCAAAAGCTGTGATGGCTGTGAATTTGTTTTACTGCAAAAAGTTAAAAACTTGCCATTCACATTGAACATTCACTTGTGGCAGAATTCACTGAATTTTCCATTGACATTCAGAGCTGGCTGAAAACTGACATATGCAGCATAAGGGATATTACAGTATTTAAACATGTGCTTTAACCCTAAGTTTCCTCTATCTTTAGAATCACTGCTTTTGGTCCCATGTTTGATGTTTGGGTTTTTTTTAATAATTTCATGTTGTTATTTTGCTGCCTTCAGCTGAATTTCTCCCATGTCTAGTGGAGGATGGCCTCTGTGACTGTTGCCACACAAAGCCTTCCAGCTGATCCACAAAGCAGCACTGTTATCAAATTCTTACGATGCACTGAGAAGACACAGCCAGGGAGATCAGTTTACCACAAGAAACAGAAACATGGAACACCTAAATTATACTGAAAAATGTGGACCAAATGAAAATGATTTGCTTGCAAAACTGACTAAAGTTAAGCTGACCCGGAACAATATTTACAAACAGATCCTCCTGAAAGACACAGGAAACGTTCCTGCAAAGTCTAAATTGCAAAAACAGGGGGAAGAAGAAAAAAAAAACAAGAATGGAAACATTCCCAATTTGAGTTAGTATGCAGCTCAAGCCCCATGTTTCCAAAGCTGTTACTCAAGAACTACGTGTAGATACAATGTGAAAGAAAAACAAAAATGCAATTTTTGAAAAATACACTCCTTCAACAAGAAAGCAAATCTTTCATATCAATGCTCCTATTTTTCAGCATTTTGTGGTGAAAACTATCTTCTCACCTTAACTCATAAGCCGTAGAGACAGGTACAACACATTCTGATTTGCCTATAAAGAACTCCAAGGACACCTTGATAAAGAAATCAATAATTTTGTGTTAAGTACAAAGGCTCCAGCAGGACATGGATAATGTTACTACCTGTTCTGTGATGGTTATTCACGGGCATCCAGTGAGGCAAGGGCTATAGAAATTTTGTCATGCCCAGAACATCCTGTATCTGCACTAAGTCTGCAGAGGCAATCTAGATCCAGGGTTCTTTTTCACCACACAGTACTTCAGTAACATGAGATGCATAAGTGGACAACACTGTGCAAGAAGACCATTCACAACTGCCAGGTCAGAAGTGTGAGAGCTGCCAATTTTGCTGCACAGCAGGAGGTACCCATGCCAAGACAGACACCTTCTTAAGAGCAAGGCATAGCAGCAATACATGTGAACACAAAGGTAAGGAGTAGAACTGGAATACCCAGATGTGTGAAGGGTAGAAAAGATCACATCTGACAAACACCAAGCACCAGTTCCATGAGCAGTACCTCATCTATCAAAAAAACTTTACATCTGACACACTAGCTGCATTTTGTAAAAACAGCTTTCACTTTCAAAAGTTCAATTTAGAGAACAGCAATTTCTTTGACTAGCTGGTGATCAGCACTTTGGGATGTAAAACAGACAAATAAGGATGTTAGAAATCCCATCTGACTGGTATTTTGAATCATATTTGTCACTGATAGAAGCTTGATACAAGGCAGAGAAAGACTCAGTATATCAGGCCATATCATCATAAGGAAAAAACACCCAAACAAACACACACCAAGCCCCTCCACATCTGTCTATGGAACACATTTTCATCTCTCACATACNAGAGAAAGACTCAGTGTATCAGGCCACATCATCATAAGGAAAAAAAACCCAAACACACCCCAAGCCCCCTCCATCTGTCTATGGAACACATTTTCATCTCTCACATACATTCATTCTAAAACCCAGTCACTGTTTAGTCAATTGTACTGCAGGAAAGACCTCCGAAAATTATCACAACATCGTCCCCATCTTGTTGAATCAAAGTTCAATTTGCTTTAACACCATAACAAATGTATTCCTGTAATCTGTATCTATATCCTACTCTCCAAGTATCAACAAAGTTCAGAGTGATATACTTATCTACAATACATAAAAGAATCATATCACCACTATAAGCTGTAGTGTAGCAATATAGTGGCAAAGCATGAAACAGCAATCAAAGTCCTGAAAAATACACCATTGTCAGCACTGTACACTGGTACCAGTGTATTATAGCACCTCGGTTTCAAATAAATCAACCTAAGTGCCTGCTTTGGTAAGCACTTTAAATTCACTGTACATCAGCATTAGGGGGGGTAATGCACAAAGAAACAAATCAGGGAATGGGACTTGTAAATAACAACTCAATTAGCAGATTTATATTACTCATTTCCTAATAAACTTTCTATCCACACCTACATGCAAACCCTCCTACAGCCTTCCCCCCTTCATTTACATATCTGTGCAGGCCTGCTCTTTTTTCTTGCGAGCCCCTTTGCCCTTTCAATCATGAAGTATATTACTCCACTGTCAGAGCAAAGCAGTTCCTAACAACAGGGAGCCCAGCTGGGATAGGAAGAGGGCAGCAGGCTCAGGCATTAACATAATAATCCAACTGTGTTCCCCCAGGCCCTGAGGGCACACAGCATATTAGGCAGCCCTCCTGCGCCGCCCGGGCCAGGCTGCCGGATCACCTGCCCATCAACCTGTGGCAGTCGCCCCCACCTCGGCCGAGCCAGCTCCTGCCAAGCCCTCATCCCAATTACCTTCCCACAAAAGACCCGTCCATTTTCCAGGCCTCAACGTGCCTGCTGCACATCCTTATTTACTCCGTTCAAATGCGCCTTGCCGTGCCACTTCCAGCAGACTCCTTCCCTGCCTTTTAACGTCTGGAAACTCTAGGGATTGGAACAGGACCTACTGCTGCTGCCAGGAGGATCCAGACCTTGGGACAAGAATTCAAACACAAACCACTGCTCTCCAGATGCAACTTTCAGCCCTACCTATCCTCTGGATTCTTCCCTGAAAGAAAGAGCAGGAAAAACCAAAGAGGCAGACACATGCCTTCATTATTTCTGTGCTGTGCCATCCAAGAAAACCAGCTTAGGGTGGGCTCGCTTGTTCTTGCTGGGGTTTGGAATGCTGGAGGATTTTCAGCAGTAAAGTTATTTCACAGTCTTTGGTACAAGGCCCGCCACCCTACAAGACACAGCTACTGATTAAAGAACAGAGCCCATAACAAGACTTCAGTGTACAAACACATACTAGATATTTCCAAGAACCAATACAATGCTGATTTCAGACACAAGACCTATGAAACTGTCCAATTCAAAGAAGGCTTAGAATTGTACTACTCTTTCCAACTAACATTTCTTAACACCTAAAAAATATTCCCACATTTCAAATGCTTTCAGTAGCAAACTACAACTCAGAATATTAATTTGCACGTACCCTCTATTAAGCCCTTAAAAATATATATACACTTATTATGCAGCGTATTTCTGTAAAAACCCCTTTATTTACAGTATATATGCTGCTTGTACAAAGTACTTAACAAAAGAAAAATAAACACACTTGCCAGTAAAAAACAGTATTTTCCTCATATTATACAAGACAACCTCAGAGACTACTATGAGAAAAGCTTTTGGTTCTAATATAGCTTTTATTCTCATTAAAACATACATATTCTCTAATTACCCTTAACAATGGAAGGCACAACAGAAATGTAATAGTCTTGTTAAAATAACGTTTTGCAGACTGTGCAAAGCCCAATTTACTTGATCACTTGTGAAGCAAAATTTCCCTAACCTCATTAATTTTCATTAATCTAGCCCTCTCAAAGAAGGAAATATTCAGCAGCAAATGTGCATTTTATTTTAAATGCTCAGTTGTTATATTATCAATACAAAGAAGTGTTAAGCATAGTAATCCATGTCACAATAGCCTGTCAGAGAAAGACCACGGAAAACAACATTAGCCATGTAATTTAAATATTTTAGAAAGCAATCCTTAGGCAAGCTCTGCCTGCTACTATTCCTCGAATGCATAACACTAACAAAAAGTATACATTATGAAAACCATGTCACATTTTAAAAACATTTGCTTACAAGCAATTAATTTTCCCAACACAGACGTTCTTTTCTGCCATCACAGCCATAACTTGTTAGCAGCACGCCCCTCTGAGCTGGGAAGGGGGCACAGTTAAAGCAGCCCTTTGCCTTGAATTTATGCTGGGTCACAGGGTCACCAATAAAACACCAGGATAACCCAGGGGTTTGCTAAGTACTTTATATAGTCCAGAGACTTCTTATACAGCCACAAGCCCATATATTACTATGACTTGATTTAGATTTTTAGGATCTGCAATTTAGAGAGGAAGGGCTTTGTCAACTAGCTTCTGACCCTTCCATCATCTCCTCTGCCACACAAGCCAATTCCCATCATTGCTGGCATAAAACTGAATAGTACTTGGAAAATTCACTACAGCTTTTGTCCTTCAGCACCTCTAAACATAGATGACTTTGCTCATCCAAAAACCAGGAAAAGGATCTGACTTTTTAATTATAAGAGATTATAAGAACACTCATAACTTTCTGGAGTTTGTTCTAAATTATTTCTTTTCTTCCCCACATTAGAAATCAAAAGCTCCACAAACCAAAGTAACAGCAAGCTGTTCATGACATGCTGGAAAACCAGATATTCTACAGCAAGATTCCTCTGCCAAGAATTTGAGTACAATCAAGTCACCAAGAAGCTTCCGCTTGTGATTACTCATGTTGCCATGTGCAGACACCTTTCAAAAAGTTGCCATGTTAGTTACATTCCTCAATTTTCCTATGAATTCCAGTGTTGTGAATGGAATACGAGACTGGAAATAAACTTGTGAATGGAAACAAAGATTTTCCAATTTATTTCATTACATGATCTTTAGATCACGTCCCTGCCTCAATTACACCAATATGACATTTTTTATTTGATTTTACATAGCCCAAAGTCACAATGGCTCAGGTAAGTAAAAAGTCAAGCTATGGCTTAAGTTTCTCATACAGCTGGGGTTGTCATGGGCTGTTTAAAACAGTAAACAACCCCCAAAACACTAAATGTAACAACTGGAGTATGGAGAAGATACATTTAATTTGATGACATAACTTTAAAGCACTTACATATTCCCTTGAAGTAACAAACTACTAGGTCCATGCAGATGTTGCGTTTTCATTTTCTACATAACTTGCCCTTCAATTCAACCCTGTATTCTTTTACAACACTCACTCTTGCTGACTGCTTCTAGAGCCCTTCCCCTTTCATAGTTCCTATGGCTTTATTCTTAAATACCAGACAGGAGCATATTAGTGACACAACTGTTTTCATCCCTGTCATCCCTAGATACTCAACAGCCCTAACCAGAGAACACTTCCCACAGATTTCTGGGGGGCTGTGTCTTTACTTCCTATGTTGTTTCCTTCACAAAATTTATTTCAAATTCATAGACTCTCTGGTAATAGAAGCACCCAGAATGAAGCAGTAGTCATTAATATGCAATGTAACACCTTAATTGTACTCAAATTTATTCAGCTTGTTGTGGTGGGTTGACCTTGGCTGGATGCCAGGGTCCTACCAAAGCCACTTTATCACACTCTTCAGCAGGACAGGGGAGAGAAAAATATAACACAACACTGGTGGGCTGATATCAGGACAGGGGGAGCTCACTCACCCATTTACTATCACGAGCAAAACAGACCTGACTTTGGTAAGATATAATTTTTTTCCCCTATCAAATCAGAGCAGGATAACAAGAAAGAAAATCAAATTTTAAAACTACCTTCCCCTCATCCCTCCTTTTTCCAGGCTTAACTTTACTCCCAAATTCTCTACCTCGTCCCCACCAGAGGTGCAGGGTGATGAGAAATAGGGCTTATAGTCAGTTCATCACTCACTGCCTCTGCCTCCTCACACTCTTCCCCTGCTCTGCAAGGGGACTGCACAGGCTGCAGTTCTTCAGAAACTGCTACAGTGTGGGTCCTTTTCCATGGTGCAGTCCTTCAGGAACAGGCTGCTCCAGGATGGGTCCCTCACAGGGCCACAAGTGCTGCCAGCATGGGCTCCTCTCTCCATGGATCTGAAAGTCTCACCAGGAGCCTGCTCCAGTGCAGGC